>WHYT01016780.1:100174-211079 GCA_009806455.1 Tetrax tetrax
CTCACCCGGTGCGGGACCGCGGGCGGCTTCCCGGGCACCGATCCGGTCGGGCCCGCACCGTAATGCGGCTGCGGACGCCGCTCCCGCTCCCCGCCGGTGTGGCGGGGCTCCCCGGGGCGGGCCGGGCTCCCGCCACCGGCGGCTTCTGCGGGGTTTCTCCCAGCACCGCAAGGAAAGGGCTGCTGGCTTCTCATGAGCCGCTCCGTTCCCTTCTTCCTCGCCTACGGGAAGGGACAATTTACGCTCTCCAATTTTTTTTTTTTTTTAATTTGCCCGTACTCTCTTTCTCCTTTATTTTCCTTTAAGCCCAGTCACTATTCTGGGTCGATTTTCATCCACCCCTTCAGTAGTTTCTACCAGCCTTTCCACTCCTGCTGTTTCCTCTCCAAGAGGGGGACCAAAATTAGACACAGCAGTCAAGATGGGGATATGCCATTGATATATCAGTAATAGTCCAATACTTGCAGCGGCATACTCTCCAGCTTTCTTAACACAGCTGAACTTCTTTTTGAGGCATGAAACAAAATACCTCCGTACCTACTACACACAAGTTAAATAAAATGTAGTATTTCACAATTGGAGGCTGCTGCATGCAGCAACTTTTTATGATGGTTTTTTTTTTTTTAGCAAGGATTTTAAGATCCCTAGTCACAGAGTCATAGAATCATAGAATGGTTTGGGTTGAAGGGGACCTTCAAAGGTCATCTAGTCCAACCCCCTGCAAGGAGCAGGGACATCTCCAACCAGATCAGGTTGCTCAGAGCCTCATCCAGCCTGGCCTTGCATGTTTCCAGGGATGGGGCATCCACCACCTCTCTGGGCAACCTGTGCCAGTGTTCCACCACCCTCAGTGTAAAAAATTTTTTCCTTATATCCAGTCTGAGTCTCACTCCCTCTATTTAAAAATCATTACCCCTTGTCCTATCACAACAGGCCCTGCTAAAGAGTTTTTCCTCATCTTTCCTGTAGATTTATCCTTCTGTCAATATGCAAAAGTCTAATTGGTATTAATTAACAAGATTTAATGCAAGTGGATCCAGGAAAGAACATATGCGAATGAGTGAATATGAAATGTAAAAAAGATTATATCGCTATAAGCAAAGAACCGGGTTTCTCAGGATGCTGAGCATGGTGAGGTCAGCACCTTTTACTCCTAGCAATTTCTTCTGTGGATACGAAAATACTTAGCACATTTACCAGGTTCCAATATGAGATGCGTCAGCAGACAAAGATGCAAATGCTCAACATTTCTTAAGATTTGGTCAAATTAAATGAGCGTACTTTGCAAACAAGACCGGGCAGCCATCAAATACTCCACAAACATTCCAAAGTATTTGTTAATTATATAAATACTGGCTACTGAAAAGCAGCCCCGACAGATTGTTTAGCAAGCCATGGGAAAGTGCTACCTTACTTGTGCTGTCTGGACGAAGAGCTCTTACATATTTAAGAGGTGAGCTTTCTTGGTGGGTCAGCTCTGGATTGTTAATTTGCATAGGTCTTATCTGGTGGTCTGCAGTCTGATGAAGTTCAGGGGTGGTTTGCATTTTCTGTGCTTCTTCCATGTCAGTCTTTAGGATGAGTTTCATTAAAAAAAAAATCCATTAGGATCCTTTCAAGGTGTTCCTTCTGGAGAGTATATTCATGTGCTCAGTGCTAAGACCACAGAAGCTCAGCTTGGTGAAATGAAAAAAAATGTTGCTTTCATGGTTATTCCCAGGCCTTCTTCGTAGAATGATCTGATCCATTCAGCTTCCTGTGATGTTACAGATCATAGGCATGTTGGGAACTGTAGGTCCATCTTGTTTCATTGCACTATTTCATCTTGGAGTCCAATTAGTTTCTGATCTTTGAAAGCAGTTACATAAAAAGAGGTAGCTATCACCTCAGATGGTTCTATCCATAAAATATTTTGCAATGTTGCAGCACCTTTTATCTGAGGATATCAAAGCACATTATAAAATATTAATTCATTTTACACTGCTTCTGTGAAGAAACTTCAGGCTCACTGGTGGGTAACAGCCACAGAATGTGAACGACTCCCTCTGTTCCAGATGGCCAAGTAACATCAGCGGGGAACAGAACACGAACAACCCTGGCTGGCTTCTACTCTGAGCTTACCTTCCTTCAGAGGATCATCTGAGCCTCTGCCATGTAAGCAGGAAACTACTAAATCAGCATTTCACATCCAAATTTCACCTACTTTTCCTAGAGGTCAATGACTGCACAAAGCAGGAGAATCAGACTTCTTTACTGGCTATATCTTGTAATCAATGGGACATTCATTAGAATTAAAAGGCTATTTATTAAAAAGTCTTTGTCACTGGGCACTTATACTCTTTCCTTTTTGCAAGGTTTATGCTCTCTTATTTTTTAAAGGCAAGACACAGTACATACATTATTTTACTTGGAGGATGGTGCTGCTCACCTAGAGAATCACATTGAAAACAAGATAATTTTTTTTTTTTTTAACGTTTCAGCAGAGACAGGCACACCTCTGCCAGCTGGTGCTGTGAGAGAGCTAGGAGGCATCTGAGCCCTCAAATCCCCTGTCCTCCTTCCTCTCATGATGCCTTGCATGACCACAGCACTCTAGACTCTTCTCCTCGGTGTTCAGTTTAGTCACCTCAGAGAAGCTTTCAAAGGTGCCAAGGATGATGAGCATCCAACTAAGCCCGGTTTCAAACTGGGGGTAAGGCATCCAACCACTTGTGGATTTTTGGAAATCTTCTGCCCAACACGCTCGCAAAGTATGGCTGCGTTGGGCAGAAGGCTGGTTACTTTCTGTAACTTGTATCGCGCCGCTGCCTCCCCACCTCCCTAAGCCTTAATGCATTTGCTGCTGGATTACATATAACTTAATTTACAGTGAGCATCTTACAGTATAAGCCACGCAAAATGGATGCACTCAGGGTAAAATTTCAAGTGAAATTTATGGCTTTTTTCCTTTACAACATCATTCCAGTATTCAAGAGGCAATGGAAGAGACGCAGGTGGATGTTTGGGCTGCAGAGAACTTACAAACATGGAGAGGAAACTCTCAAAGGTTGAAAACTGGACAAAGTTGATTTTCATTTCCGATCAAGAGCAAGGATGCTTCATGTGAAAAAGGCAAGGTTGGTTAAAAATCCAGGATAAGATGGTTAGAATTTGCCCAATTTGAAGAATTTGTAGAATTTGTAGTTTCATGGAACTGGTTTTGTTACAGTCAGTTGCCCTTCTTCATTTTAGATTAAGAAGTTATAGTCGTTGTTTGGGTTTTTTACACTTAAATGTATATACGAGTGTGCTAACACCCAGCATCATACTGCTTTTGAGCTCATGTATTACCACCACTTTTCTGAAAGATTTTTTATTGACATAGAAAGGTAGACTCAAGACAAAACTAAATTCTCATAGTTATGTGTGCTACAACCTTTGGCTTTTATCCTATTACCTAGTTTGTTTAACCAATACGAACGATGTGCCCAGTTGGTAACGTGCACAGTTGATATTTTTCCAGTTCAGACGTTTTCGTATTTAGTGTACTCATTAATAGGACATTTATTAATTTAAGTGCTTGCTTTACCACTGAGGGCAATAATTGTTGTGCTTAGCAACCCTAAATGAAATGGAGTGTGGACTTCTACTTGTGTAGCCAATTTTCTAATAGGCTCCCTCTCCTGCCAGAAGGAATTCATCTGCCAGGAGTCAAATACATGCATGAAACCTACACTGCCCACAATCTGTCAGGAACAGATCATCCTTTCCTCTAGTTTATTTGAAGTTACTTGGTGAATATTCTCTACAACTAATTATTAGTTTGTTTGTGAGGAGCTTGTCCTACTTGAATGTTGTGTTAGTTTTGTTTGGCTACCATCTAATAACTTTCTAATCTATTTTTATTTACCAACTAAAAAAACCATAGATGTCAAACACACATTTCCAACACAAATAATAACTATTTTGGAAGTGATGTTTTCTGTCCTGCAATCATTCTGAAATCTGCATTTAGAGGCACTGTCTGGTGACCATCCACCACTATTCTCTCTGCACATCTCCTCTGTTCACAACTATCGCCCACTCAGAATTTTTGTCAAATTTACACATAGTCTTGCTCTGCAATATTAGCCTAGCTGTAAGGATGACGTCTTTCTAATCTTCCCTATTCCAAACTGGTTCACTTACTTTCAGTATCATGTCTTGAATTCACAGAACAAGGCAGTGAAGGGAAAAGGAAGGATTAAAACCTGTCTGGCTCGAGGTTTTTGCCAGGCTGCACCCTATAGAGGCTGCTATAGAATTACTCCTATATCTGAATGCCTTCTCTTCAAATTTGATCAGATATACAGCGCTACAGATAACAGTCAAATCTGAGGTGTCCATAAAGGCTGCAGATTGTACATATGACAATATATATCCAACACAATATATATCCTAGACACAGATGCAAAGTCCTGGTGAGAATCTCTTCCTCACGGTTTTTTTAACCTTCTGTTTATAACTGCTGTAAGCATTACTGGAGGAGACAGCACTGATGAATCTTATTTCCAAACCTCATAAAATATTAACTGCTTCCAATATTTTCTGAGTAGCTCTCCTGGTTTTGTGCATGAAGAACAGCTGCATTTCAAACAATACTGGTGAATTCCACAAAATGTAAGAAAAAAAGCTAGTTTAAGAGTTTCAACACCAGAGTACATAACTTTAACTTTCAGACTTGTTCTTTAGGATTTTGACAGGAAACTTTCATGCCTTAGCCATGTTGTAGAAGGGAAACATTTTGCCCATTTTTATGTTCCTTTGAATTTTAAAGAAAAGATAATTCAGTGCCCATGGGCAGGTATGGGATTGCGAAATTTTGTGAACAAAGCCTCACATTTATACAGGAATCAGATGTTTGCCAAGCTGCTTCAAACCTGTCTGACACTGCCAGGGGTCAAGGGCATCCCAAAGCCATTCAGTCTTCATTGTTTTTAGCAACACAGGGGAAATGAGCACTGGTGTTAGCCCAGGGCAAGACTTCCTCAAAAAATGGATGTGCAAGAGAAATATGACAGAGACTATTCATTTTCCAAAGGCCACTGGGTCTCCTACGACTGCCAGCAGATTGAGACCAGGTGTTTAAAGGTGAACGGCCCATGAATACAATGCAGATTTCCATTGTCCTTGTCACATATATAGGATTCCCATGTAGCTCTGTCAGGGGACGGGCTCTGCACCTTTCCCTCTCTGTAGGTGCAGTTGAAGGGAACTGCCCACTTTTGGAGCAGATGGCTCAGTAACAACCCATCATGTGGTGACTGTGGCCGTTCAGTGAGGCTACCTGCAAGGTTTGGCTTTCGGAGCTGTGACCTATCATGAACACAGCGATCAGCCTACCTCAATATGTAGCATTTCTTGACAGTAGTGTCAGGAACACAGGAGAAACCGAAAAGGAGTAAAAGAGTCAAGGCGTCCATTTGTCTTCCTGCAGTTTGTTGTTCCCTGGGAACTCCAGCAGGCTCCACAGCTTTGCCGGGCAGAAGCTGCTCTTCGCTAGCTGCTCCTGACAACTCCACCAACCCTCCTTCTGTCTCTTGTCACTTTTTAGCCATTTCAAACATCAATTCCCAAAGCTAGCAGTTCCCTGTGCAGTTGTGGCTGGAGACGAGAAAGTAATGTTCTCGTATCCTAACAGCCTGGCAGTTTTTCCAATGACTCTCCTGGGTTTATCAGGCAACTGCTTTTCCTTGCATATTTGCATAGTGAATGCTGCCTAACTATGAGACCTTAATGACCCCAAATCATATAAAATACATCATTATGCCATCAATATCAACAATTCAGTAACAACTGCTTTTTAATCCTCTCATTATCTACGATGCATACAGTATTAAAAATAACTGGGCATCACCTCCACATTTTTCACCATCGTCACACTCATGGCCAGTTGTCTTTGTATGGCACTGGATGTGAAGTGCATTTAAATGCAGTTGTGCATGTTTTCTGCCATCAGAAGCAGTGTGTAAGCTGTGTTAAACCTCTATTGCTGCAACAATCCAGCTAAGGAGGACCTAACTCCTCTAGTAAGGATGCAAAAGCCTGAAGATTATGTTTGGCAGCAGCTCATACTCCTAGCATTGTAAAAAAAAAAAAAAGGTTAAAAAATCTAAAATTAGAACATATGAAAACAGAATTTAAAAATCTAAAACCTAAAACCAGAATTTTAAAAAATCTATTGTTCAGACTGTGCTCAGAAAGAAAAGATCTAAGTTCAATCTGTGAGAAAAGCTTTTGTCCTCAAATAAAAGGTTCTTTGCGAGTAGACAAACAAGCATACACTCCCTGCCTCAAGCACACAAGCAGAGACCATGAGAACTGAAGAGAGAACTAAATTTTTTTCTCCTCCTCATCTGAATATTTACAGAACTCTACACTGCCCTCCCAAGTAGTATCAGGCAGGAAAAAAAAAAAAAAGAGATGAAAAAGGGACATCCAAAGATCTTTTAGAAATTAACAGTAAAGAGACTTCTAAGCAAATATATTCTGTATTTCAAGTCACCCTTTTTATGGACAGTGTTCTGGGGTGAAATTAATGACCTCGGTCAAATTTAAATTTTACTGCCAGCTCCTCAAAGCAAAGATTAGGTAGGATGTCAGCACTCCTGGTGGCCTGTGGACTGGAGAGGGTTTCAGACCACATAAATAACTTGCCAGGCAGAAAGTGGCCACCTATCTAAAATCCAAAGATGTGTAAAAGCCAGCAGGTTCAGATTGATTCCTGTGTTGCCCTTTTACCAGAACACTGATTTTAAACACTTCAAATAATTACATTTTTTCCTGTTCTCCTCTGTATACTCTGCACTTTGTCTTTCTTCTCACTTTTTATGTCAGTATTTCTTTTGTTCTTTTATTTTCTTTGTGTTGTCTTTTCCTTTCCTCTTTCATGTCTTTCCTTTTTCAAATTTCTCCCAGTGCTACTACTAAAAAGCTTGCAATATGAGCTGAATGCCACATCCACTTACAAAGTTACACAGACAAACAGAAAAAAAAATCAACCATGGGTTGGTTTTTTTTTTATTGTTCATTTCCATCACAACCCTTAATAGCTAGTACTGGGATTTTTGGAGGTATCTTAGACCTCACAATTTACAGTTTCAAAGTAAATTGGCTGTAGCTGCCCAGAAGCTGTGCACCCCTGAAGCACTCCCACCCTTTGCTCTGTGGCCTGTGCACACTATTGGTGCTATGTCCAGAAGAATTCAAGATGAAGATGAAAAATAAAGTGCTAGGCACAGCCTTTCCCCAAATTTTCCAGGTCTGCCCTGCTCTCTTAATCAAGCTCTCAGCAAGGTCCCGCAGAACAGGCTTCTCAATTAATTCTTGGGCAGCAGCAAGTCAGATCCCTGGAAGCAACAGGTTAATTTTCTTCACTGAAATGCTTAAAGTAAGTAGTTGTGCTGATTGCCCTCAGAGAGACCACTCAGTTTGGCACACTGAGTTCTTCCTTCAAGCCTAGATTTTATTTAAAAGGCATTATACAGAATGAACCTTTGAGCACCAAGTGCTTTGTAATTATATCCTCCCTACCCTGCAATCCTAATCACTCAAGTCTCCCACTCTTAGAGAGTCTAATTGCTTCTTCTTGACCCCACTGGCTACTTCTCTTTTTTGAGGGGGCTTCTCCTCTTGCTTCTTTCAACTGCTATTGAGGGAGATATTAATATAGTTGGGCTCCATCTATTTCATTATAATATGAGACAGCAATATAAGGTGGCTTCCTAGATGAATATTTGCCTTCAGATCCTGGGGAAAAGAAAAGGGAGAGAATGCTGGGGTGGGAATGCCTATTATAAAATCTAAAAGTACCTACTGGTTTGTGCTGTGAGCAGTGGCAGTGCGATCCTCCCACTCCATTTCAAGGCTTTGCCATTACAGAGACACAGAGGTGAGTTAAGTTTCTGCCACAAGTTACTCATGAGTACCCTGGGACGTAACTTAGCTGCTTCCTTAATGTGCTTTTGAGATCCTACGCTGAAAAGCCCTGAGAACAATCAAGCATTATTGTTATTAAACACTTGGAAAATATCTAATAGACTTACTATTTATGATTTTTCAGCCTTTCCCAATAAAGAGGATGACTTTATTACTAGGGCAGAAGGTGCATGTACTGTTACTGCTGCTGGTAACTAGTGCAAGAATAATTAAAATCTTTGGGTCATACGCTAAAGCTGGGTTTTTGAAATAACAGTGAAGCAGCACTTTTGTAGACCAAGAAGTACCTCTCTTAATATTTTAGGTGTTCATAAATCGATTCATAATCTTATATATCTTCATAGAGCGAATGATTTTAACCCCACAAGTACATTGCTGAATGTCAGATGAATGCCTACAGCAAAGGTATATTGCCTTATATTTACAGGAAACACCACGGAGAAAGTTTAAGTCCTTTTGGGCTGTTTCAAGGCCATGGGAGTTTTGATTAGAGAGAGGAGTTAAAGATGCAAAACAAGCTTGAGGCTGTGGCTGGAACGTTAGGAGGGCTGCTCTGGCTCTTCAGAAAGGAGGTACTTTATATGAAGGACTATGGATACAAGTCAGGAGATTCATAAAATTGCAAAACTAGAATAATTCCACAGATGTCAGTGCAGCTGTGTCAGATGAATGCACAGGCAGCAAAAAAGTACAATCTACCCCAAATATCTTGCACGGCATTCAGTCTGCTACTCAGACTATAACATTATGTTTGTAGTAGCCCTCCAAAAACAGTCACGAGACTGAGGAAAACTGGAAGTTTTTTTCCAACAGAAATACTTTGAATAAACAAGACTGGATTGTAACATTATGTCCTCTATTTGATGAATTTATTTAGTTTAAAGTAAGCAAAAACCTTGTGGGGGCTTTTAATTCTTCAGACTGGAAATGCAGTAAATATCAGCTTAACTCTAAAAAATTTCATTCATAGTGACCAGATATTGATGAGAAGGTCTAACAGATTGCCTTTGGTTTCAGTAGATATAGGGGAATCACAGCCTGAGGGTCAGTAAAGGAGGTCAGGAAAGGATCAGAAAGTGATGTTTCCTTAGTCACTCTTGTGTTTCTCTCGATTTTTAGTTGAGACTATACTATGGCACACAAAGCTACTACAGATACCTTATTTCCTCCTGCCCACCCACTTGTGCACAAGTTATGTGTGCTTTTTGTGGAGGTTCTGTATGAGACGCAACTTTTATCCTATGTCAGCTTGATTCCTGCCAACTTTTAGGAGCTTGCAATTTACATATCATTGCAAAGAGCAGAGATTTCTACAATCTTCCTTGGAATGTGAATGCCCATTGGTGGATCTTGTCCGTTTTTCTCTTGCAGTACAAGGAAAAAGCAGGTATAATGGATTCTCACTCTCTCTTGCTAGCCAGTAATTGCTAAATCTGTGCAGATTTTGTTAAAATAAGCATGATGATTTTTTAAAATGCTAGAGTAGAAACTTCAAGTTTCATGCTTACCTGACAATGGCTGTGAGCACTGAAGATGTGTCATTCTATGCCATAAGCTCTGTATTTTACACAATAACAAGACAGCTTTTTATAAAAGACCTGCTGCTGCTTATCATTAATCCCTCGACTTCTAGACTGGATTTAGTTAATGCTTTTGGGGAATGAATCTGGATCATTAATTAACAGTGCCAGGGATATCTGTAATAAGATTATGCACATGGTTTTACATTCCCATGACTCAGACGATTTTATTTTGAACTAACGGGAACGTTGCCATTGCACTGAGAGTACTCAACACTGGTGCTGTCATTGCTGATAAAGCAGTAATAATAAAACATCTAAAAAGGAAACTAAATTTAAAAAGTATACAAATTAAAAATATTAGCTTATAGAGTAGAAGGACAGAGGGTCACAAAAAGCTATGAGTCCACAGAAAAGCTAAAAAAGGGCAAGCATCAGGCAGAAATATCTAAGATAGAGAAGGAAAGAGAGGACCACTAGACAGGATAAGCCAAAGACAGATGGACAGTACTTCAGGCAAGCACCAGAACACAAATACAAAACACACTTGGAATCAGAAATAAGAAGAACATTGGGTTAATTTAGAAAAACTGAAGCACCTGCCTATTGTGAGGAAAGTCCATGTGTGCTTCAGAGAGAGCTTGGGAATTCAGCAGGTCCTGTTCCTTTCAGCTGGAGTAAAAAACAGGCTACTAAAAGCAGAGATTTCTGTTACAAAGAGGCTCCCTGTCCTATAATGTGTTGTTTGGAATTAACGTGTATCCTCATGCTAAAAGACTTCCAACTTGTCCTTTGGCTGCACTTTGAACCTTTCACCACAGCCACCAGAGGGATTCTTTGGAGAATCCAGCTGTCCCCCCTGTCACACAAAGCAAACCTGTCAGATGCAGCCAGAGGAGTGTTTGCTGGATGGCCCACGGATGTGAGGTGGGAGTAGTGGGGAGAAGACTGGCGCTTCATCTGGAACAGCCCTGGCTGGGACCCTATGGTCTTAGCACAACCCCAAGGGAACATCAGCTTCTGGTGTCACTTACAGCAGGACGAGGCATGCTCCGATCTTTGCTAGGAACTGGATAGATGCCTGGATGATGGTAGGATAAGGACTTGAGAGCAAGAGATGGCCTACCCATCTCCCTCTCTACCATACTGAACCTCCACTAGACAGGCTCCAGCCACTGCACTGAGGGCAGAATCACTCTCCCAAGATCTGGAACAATGACATTTTACCCCTGGGGTGGCTGTTTCTGCTCCTGTTCCCTCTCCCACTCCCAGCAGATGCAGGTGTGGATCTCAGGTTAAATTTCCACTGAACTGAGAAGCAGCAGGAAAGCAGATTTACATCCTGCATATTACTTCCACCAGCATTCCCCCAAGTGTATATAAAACATTACTGTAATTCTGTCCTGGGGTTCTGTTGATATTAACAAATCACTTGAATTTTGCTCTAAGTAATTAAAATTACAAGTACCTTTTATTGCAGTTACAGGCAGGAGATGAACGCGGCTGGGGCCTTGTTATTCAGATACGTGTAATAATTCAGGTGGCAGCAGGATATATTCCTTCAACTGCTTTTCTTTCATAGAACAGTCTAAAGCCTTCAGCAATGCAACACACAGTTCCTCAAAGCTTCAAAACATAAATCGAGCTCCCATACCACCTAATGCAAATAAACAGCACAAATGCCAAACAATTTTTTTCTGATTAACTGTATGTATAAAACACCTTGCAAATAACTTATAGCTGTTTCATGTGGTAACTCACAGAAAAGAAACAACTCTTCAGGGTCAATTTAAACCTGGCTGGGGTATTAGTGTTTCCAGTGCAAAATGTAAAACAAACTGAGTGTTGGTCATGGAGACCTAAAAAATAATGCTCTAATAATAAAAATAATGCTCTAATAATAAAAATAACGCTCTAATAATAAAAATAACTCTAGGCTGAGTCTAGGCTCTCTGGCTCTTTCAGACATCTCTAGGAATAAGCCAGCACTTCATCAGAAATAAATGTAAGACTTACTGTTTGCTCAGTCTTTCCCCCACTAATGACATTTCTCCAGGACTGACTTTCTAGAAAGGATTGAAACAACAATAACAAACCCATAAAAAAAGAAAGGCAAATCAGTAAGCCAGTGCATTTATAGGAGACTGGAAGGTTATAAGGCCTCTCAGGCCCTATTCGCTGAAGCCTTTAATCACTGTGTAGGGCATAGCTCGTGCATTTAAAGGAACTTTAGAAATCCTAATTAAAAAAAACCACATACGCTCCCCAGGGCACAAGATTGTATATGGGAATTGACAAGCTTTTTCTTGGTTTCTTTTTCTCATCAAAAAGCTTATCTTGTGCTCTTTTCCAGATTGTTCAGATGAACAAGGAAGGCTGCAAGTAGAGAAGCAGTATCATGCCTGGAAGGCTTGCGTGAGATGGATGAAAGCATCAAAACACAGCTTTAAATCTACAAGGAGCTAGGGCCACTGCATGACTAAGCTTGAGATAAGTTCTTGCCAGTCAAAAGGAGGAAAGAGGCTTGGTTTTGTTTACCAGGAACTCAGAATAGTTTTTGTCATCCCAACATTTAAGAGCTACTCATATAATGACTGTGTAAAATAAGGTCATAGAAGGCATATCTGTGGGAGACATTTTTTTGAATGATACTTTTGTGTCTGACAAAGCAAACAGGGCATCAGCTGACGATAACAATCCAAAGGCAGAAGACAGGCAGAAGCATACAGAACTTATTAGCACAATTAAGGCTAAAGAAAAGGAGGACATGAAATACTAACAAGGCAAATGTTGGGAATGCAAGTTGGCTTTGCTGACATAAATGCAATAGGGCTCAGTCCAAAACAGCATCCAAAGAGATACTCTCAGATAGCCTGCATCCCTTTCATTATTTCAGGAGTGTAAAGCTTTACTTGAAAATTACTTTTAAAAACAAGAATGTTTTTGCTGTCTGGACAGGATCCAGATGTGGATCCCTTAGGCCAATCTCTTTCCATTAACTGCAGAAGCACTACAGAGAAATCGCCCAAACTACAACTCTAACTTTTAGAGAAACACATTTAAATGAAATGTGGCCCTTAAGTTCTATGTTTCAGTGTATGTAAAACAGGATTAATAATAATACTCACTGCTTCATCTAAGTTAATGCTATATATTTTAAAGAGTTCTGACCCTGTTCTCCCTCCTCTGTCAGTGTATAATATACATAAAAATAAGAAAATAAGCTGTTTGCACTTTAGTCAGTTTACACCACCCACATTAAGCTTCACACAGTTTAACTGCCAGTTATTGTCTTATTGCTAACAATCTAAATCTAGATCCCTAAGCAGCAGGATTGGTTTAAGTCCTTTTGCTTAAAAAGCGGCCACCTTTATCTTGTAGAGGATCATACAGCTGCTCCAACAGATATTATTTCTCCATGAAGATAACATCTAGATAATGACATTTTGTCTGAACATTTTAAGTTCGTTAGCATTGACCCAAGCTATATGTTTTTATCTTGCTAGATCATTATCTCCCCTATATCTTATCAAACATAACTTTGTCATATTTTATTGCTGATCAGGAAGACTCTTAAACAATTCACCCTTAAACAGTAGTGTCATCTCTATATCACATGCTCCAGTCGTTAAATAACACTAGAATCAGTGTTCAGCAGCTTGCATTCATTGAAAAAGCCTTTACCTGTGGTGTGAATATTCCACTTTCACCTATCATTCCCTTCCCGGGTCATTGCACGCAAAGTGAAAAAAACTCGTATATTTTATTTCATGGTGATTTTTACCCCTCCTATTATTAATTATTATTTTTTTTTTAACAGAAAAAGGATCTTTAACTGAAGAGACACCAAGTCCTATTGCATTGTCAGGAAAATGACTGCATTTCAGTGTGCAGAGCTGCATAACAAGCTCAGCCAGTCTGGACTCACTTCCAGGTAGTTTGTAGTTTCAACTGACGATCAAATACAAATCATTGCTGCTTCTCTTGCCACTTAGATACTAACATTCTGATATTTTCCTGCCTGCTTGTATACTGCATGCAAACATGAACAAACTACATTTTTAAGAGAGATTAACAGAAAAATGGTTCCCATGAATGTACAAAATGGGGGAAGGGAGGTTCTTTGCAACTCCACCAGGTGCAGAATGCCAAATACTTAACAATTTGCCAGTAACAGAGGAGAATGTGAGACTATGCTGCTGGAATAGGACCATCTCAAAGAAGAAACAAATCATTTATAAAATGTTAATGACTACAGAAATTCCATCATTAGAATCACTGCTACTTCTGCTACAGATAATACAGATGAATGAAAGGGAACAGAGAAGATCCTCCAGGCTTGCAGGGAAGATTTTTGCTGTTCAGCACTATGGAAGATTATCAGAATCCAAAGCCTAAGGGAGAAGCTGAATAAGGAGGAGTCGTCAAAATACACCTGGATGTGAAAGGCAAAACCACTGTTGGATAATACATAATACAAGATGGTGTCAGAATGGTTTATTATTAATCTCAACCAAGGATCTATTTTATTGTGGTTTTAATTTTTCTTTTCAGACTTTCCCTCCTCAGTATATATTTCAACGTGAAGGAGCCTTAGGCATTTGCTGTGGATTCCAAGAATGACTTGAAATGAGTCTCAGATTCATAAGAAAGAAGGAAAGTGAGCATAGCACAAAATAATTTATATTATAATCACATAAATTAGCATATTGTAAGTCATCCACTTTTATCTCCCATGTCAGTAACGTGCTCTGATGCCTGATGATAACCATATATATTAGCAAGCTGGATGCTCATGAGCTGAAGCCAAGACAATGGCAATGGAAAGACTGCTTTCAAATGTTACGTCTTTTGATATAGGTGCGTTATGGGTTTTTCTGCTATATTGCATGGTTTATAATTTCAGAGATAGCATGCTTGCTGCTGACATTACCCCTCAGCATTTTCAATACCAGGCCTCATACTATGTGCCCCAGGCACATAATCAAAACACCAAATAATGAAGCTTTAACTTCAACTGACTTGAGCACATCTTCAGGGCTCTGTATCTGCTTACAGAGTGACTTGCTGAGTGGGTTTAAGTAGATATTTAACCCTCACAACGTGCATCAGTGCTTTACTGATGCTGATTATTCTCCCTCCCTCCATGTCATCCATTCAATTTAACCCTAGAGCACACACGTTTCCCATTCTTTCAGTTGATGTTGGCAATACAGTGTAACTCCACCCAAAAAGTGCCATCCTCTCCCGAGTCCTACTGAACTTATGGTCTCAGTATATTTTTCATTGCAGGAGTCCAGCAGGTTAGTTTTGCACCATGTGAAAAATACTACTCTCAGTTTCACAGTGCTGCCTGCTTTAATAGGAAAGTAATAAAGAACAATTCCTTTTTTTTTCTTGTTTTATGAGAAAATTCAAACAGGAGAAGTCTGAAACATGGTCCCTAAACCACTTTTTATTTTGCCTGGACTCACCTTGCTCTCTCCTATTTAATACTTCTCTAAATGAAACAACTCTGTCTTTCTATCCTCTCTTAATCGAGAACTTCTCTATGACTTCAGTCCTTTACCTACTTTATGTTTCTCCTATTCCTGCTGAAGTTGGTTCATTAAAGGTTGGCCAAAACTGGCCACAACAGCTAAATCTGATGTAACAAATTATGGATTTATGGTTATGGGGAATTATGCTACTTCTGTATGGAATCCAGAAAGACTCTACAAGAAGAGTGTTTCTTTAAATTTGGTAGTTTGACTTAATGTGATTAGGCCTGCCAATAACTCTTGCACAAGTCAGAGAAGGAAAAGCGGGAACCTAAAATATTAAGTCACATTTTAATGTTTTTAATGTTAAAGGAGACAGAGAGCTGGCTATGCACCTTTCTTGTAAGCATGTCTGTGAGACCAAAGTGCTGTGCAGGTATTTCATAATATGTAAATTGAATTTTCCTACAAAAAGGAGGAAATGTTCACATTACAAATCATTCTGTTTAGGACAGAAAGAGACGGCAATGTAATTAGCAGGAGGATATGGCTGTTGTAAAAAGTAACCTCTGCTATCAAAAGAGGCTTTGCACAGTCCAACCTAGACAGGCTTGAATAAAATTACAAGCACACTCATTATATCCATTACAGTGTCTCAAGCACATTTGCAGCCAACTCAGGCTGCAAATACAACAGATTTCCCTAAATGGATTAATAAGTGGAAGTCCTGGAATTGCTTTGACATATAATTTGTATGCATTGTCATCCTGACAACTCTAAAGTATTAGAGAAACTCCAACGCAGAGATTGTGTGTGGAGAGCCCACAATTTATTCTAGTCTACAGTGCAGCATCCTGGATCTGTTGATTAGCCCTCGGCTATAACAGCTAAGAAATGTCTCAGAAAAAGTTTAGAGGACAGCAAGAACATTTCACATATATTTTTAGTTTTATCTCATGTCTTCCTTTTCTAACATTCTTATTTATAACTACATTTTCAGGTTTATGATCAAGAATGTAGCCTATTGCTTTGCTAGACAACACTTATTTTCATTTACTTTATGCCTGTCCACCCTTTAAATTTCATGAGGCAGATATATTACTTCTCAAAACAAAAAGTTCAAATAAAGCAGTACTACAGTCAGACTCTGGATGCCTGCAAACTAAGGCATGGCTTGGACCTCCAAACAACAGCAGGTGAGGAAAGTGTGCACTGCTGTGGATGACCTGTATGTGGGAAAACCACGTGGAAATAAATTACGAAAAATCTGCATCAGTACAGTCTTTAGAAAACCTGTTTGTGACCGAGCACAGGTGTCCCTCGGCTCTCCAGCCAAGCACGGGTACCTGGCACAGGCCTCTCACAGGCATTTGGGGAGTGGGGAGAGGAGATGGGTGCACTCAGCACCTGGGAGCTCTGTAAGCACAAGGCCTTGCTCAGCCATCCCGTGTGAAGATCTAAAATCTCCTACAGCATTTGGCAGTGATTTTAGGCAGAATTTGTGAGCAAGTACTTCTCTTTCTACTGCTTCTATGGATATGTTCATAGAATGGAGCAAAAAGGCTCTTTTCTCCTCTTTGGAAGCTCAGTTTGTTACTTGCTTGATGTGATGTCCTGACTTTCCTGAGCATGTCTGCACAAGCCTACTATGTGAACTATGTCTATTGACCCTCAGGAGTAAGACATCCACAGTCTGGTCTTAAGGGTGAGATCCAAATTCCACAGCAGTCAACAGAAAGGCTACTGCTGATGTTTCTGGAAATACCGCTCCTGGCTTAGGCGACTTTGGGTAACTCACCAAATGCTCAGGTGGTCTGTTTCTACTGAAGTCCAGTAGGAATTGTAGCGGAACAGAAACTATCCCAGAACAGGAAGCATTTGATAAAGTCACTCTTTTTTCAGCAGTGAATTGGAACCTCAGGAGTGTGGGAAAGTGCAGAAGGTTTTCAGTGGAGAAAGAAAGAACCAGAGCAAGACAGTAAAGCATACAGGCTTATCATCTGTGAACAGCTGCCTGACACCTGATCTTTAGATAAAATAATGAAGCGGGAACAATACGAAAAATGTGTAGGTCTTCAGAACATCATATTTATATCCTATACATATGAAATGTATTGTAAAAAAATCTTCACATAGGCATGTTATTGCCAATGACATACTGTATTGTGACTTATTTCACACTTGGGATATGGCCTATCTCAAATCTATCTATCTCTTTGGTTTGAACCTTACCATAGAGGGAAGAGAATCCGCTGCTCTGCCTTTTAGAAAACATTTTTGCCAGAGCACTGGAATTTGTCTCAAACTCACCAAAATGTCCTAGCAGAGACTGACACAGAAAGTGCTATGACCCTGTGATGGCCCTGAGTCCCTGACCAAAAGTGCGGGGAGGATGCTGCATGGAAAGAGTACTGGTAAGAGCATCACAGCTACATCCTCTGTGCTGTCTTTGAATAACCTAAAACAAACACCAAGCTGTGAGTTTATTAGACTGTGCATAGTGAATACTTCAGATACGTGATTTATACGTATGATACAGTCCTGGAAATGTAGTTACCATCAGTAACGAGCACAGTTATTATTTCACAAAATATAGTAACCACTCAAACTTGAAGGAATGTGCTAATTAAGAAATGCAGTAGGATTATAAAATAGAAAAGCCTGGGGTGAAAGGTAGGTCTCATTAACTATATTTGCATTTTTATTTTCAGAGCTTAGTGCCAGAGAAGAGGATAAAAGGCTGCCTCACCACAGCCATTTGCTCATAAGCGCAAAATTTACCTGCCAGCGGGTGGCAGGACTGAGAAAACAGATGAGGAGAGGAGAATCCATCCTAAAAGGAGGAACAGGGTAGTTTCAAACTATATTTCCCAAAGTAAATCAGAGTGGCAAACTAAGGTGCCTATTCTGCTAGGTAGTTTCGGAGACCCCCTCCATGGGCAGGAGATTGCTGCCAAAAGCACCCCTTGGCAATCGCTGCCAAGTCCACACAGAGCCCCAGCTGCCGTGCAGAGAAAGGGTATGTGGACACTGCAGGCTGCAGTTTTCTTCTTCTCTTGGCTTTATTTTCCATCATTCAGAACACCACCCTTCACTAGAATAAACACTTTTTTTTGTACTTTAGGTTAATATTTGAAACAATCAAATGCCCCTTGGTTCTCTTACTTGCTGGGTAGTTAGGAATCCAAACACCAAGAGGGGTGTGCAGAACCACCCACCATGTCTCCAGCCAGCTACCTATGAAGGGACTTGTAGGCACTGGAGATGCTTATTGCCACGTGTTAGGGAGAAATCAGCCCTGCCATATATATCTGCCACCTCACAGGCAAAGGTATGCAAGGAGGAGATCATTTACCACCTTGGGTGACCTTCAGGTTAACAGAAATATCTTTGCGTGAAAGATACATGTATTCCAGAAATCTTGAAGAGGTTGCAAACTTGTAAGGCTGGAAGACAAAAGAGTACTCTCTCTTGATAAGAGCAGACAGAAGAAAAGTTTTCTTATTTCGAGCTGTTACAGTTTACATCAATTATTTTGCAAGTAGCCTACATGACAGCAAGGGGCAGAAACACTTTAATTGCAACAGTATTAAAAACAGATCAAAAGATCATACTACAAATACTGTAAAGTGAGAGCTGAGTTTTAGTTTTTCTAAAGAGCTGTTAGCAGTGGAAATTACCTCTCTGCTGTCTCCCAAGACAATCTTTTCATGCAGTGAGTATGATCCAAAGGTAATTAGCATCAGTGAAAAAACTCTTGGGTGAAATTTGTGTCTGCGCTGAAGTGAAGACGAAATGCTTCAGTCGTGGGGGAAAGGATTTCATTTGATGAACATCCAGTGAAATGGTTATACCCAGGGAGCACTTCAGAGAGCAATAACATATATCCCTTCTCCTCCCCACCTCTTCCTCTTGCTTGTCTCTCAGACATCATCAGGATCTTCTGCTGAAGATCTTGCGAATAAAGAGTTTTCTTAAGAGTGACAGTACATGGACACCTGCAGTATGGTTTTGGGAAGTTTTATCTTACAGGTACAAACAATTTAGGTTTGACTAAGTAATTTTAGCAGCAACTCGTAAGTTTGACAGCTTTTAAAGTTAGGAAAAATAAGTAACGTGAAACAAATACATAGAATAGGAGTAAAATCCCAAAACTGCCTAAAAATATATTTTGACTCATCCTTTTCAAGGCCTAAGAAAACCAGGCAGATTCCAAGAAAAAAGGATTTTCAAGGATGATGCAAAAGTTGCCATACTACGAAAGGAAGGAGTTTCTTTTCCAGATGAAGCAGCTCACACATGAGAAATGCTGCTGCACATATCAGCCCTTCTGCTGCATAAGGAACCAACTTACTGAAATGTCACAAGACTCCCTGTCAAAAATGCAAAGCTTATTTGCCAGTGATACCCTCCTACTGCTACTCTGCTGCAGCCCACAAAATGCTTAAAATAACCAACCAAAGGTAAGCTTCAAAGCCTTCTGCCTTGAGCTTCAGTTTCAAACAAAGCAAATGAAATTTAAACAGAGGAAGTAAATGTTGTCCTGTTCATGATTTCACCCTTCAACCAGAAACAAACATGAATCTCCTTATTCCTTAACTATTTAATGAAACTGTGAATCAGGTAAGTGTTCATAAAAGTGCGAAGCATTGTTAAAAGTTACCACGGAGGTGTGATCTTCAGCATGAAAACACAGAGTGCTTGGATGATCCTGCCACCTTTGGTCAGTCAGCCTGTAAGTACGGGAAAGGTGTAAGAAAGTTCTCCAATGTATGTCTGTATTTTCTCTGTAATTTTACTAGGCAAGTACCTGATACTGAAGGCTGTAAAATCCTGAACAGTC
Organism: Tetrax tetrax; assembly: GCA_009806455.1. Classification (NCBI taxonomy): domain Eukaryota; kingdom Metazoa; phylum Chordata; class Aves; order Otidiformes; family Otididae; genus Tetrax; species Tetrax tetrax. Next base: position 119,974 of record WHYT01016780.1, read on the forward strand.
CTTTACGGTAAGCTGCTGCCTTCAGTTATAGTTGGCTTAGCAATCTTTACCTTTGGATCCCTAAACTGAGTAAAGAGAGAGACAAGGAAGTGCCTACATGGTTGTTCATAGCACGTAACCGTATCACACTGGCAGATGTATGTGTTGTGGTTCCCTGTGTCCTTTCTTTTGCTTGTCCTTTCCGCATTTTATCCCTCCTTTTTGATCCACGTGCAGTGGAAATGCAGCTTCTGCTTAACTTTCCTCTGGTTTGTCCCATGGCAGGTCATGGTTTGTGCTACCTGTCTGCTGGGTGACCTCTTTGTGCCTCAGCCTATGACAAATGTGATTCTCCTCCGTTCCTGTCCCTTTCTTCTACCACATCACTCTCCCTTAATTTCAAGTCAATGATTTTGAAGTTTGACCCTCTCCTCCTCCAATCCTTCCAGGGCTACAAGGGTTGAAAAGCTGCATTTCCTTGCACCTGATCTGTAAAGGGACACTGCTGAACATGCTAGGAAGCACCCTGGGGCAGCAGATGTTAAAACACGTTATGAAATATTCTGGATACAGAGAGGTGCGAATGAATTTGAAGAGATGAGCTCCTAGCTATTCTGTAAGCGACAGCAGAAGAGTTAACTGCAGCTTGGGTAAGGCAGAGGAACAATTGCAAAGAAACCCTGAAATGTCAAAGAACAGAGTTATCAAAACAGATCGTTGTTAACAAATGGCTGTTTATCGCTAACACAAAGCAAGTGTATGATTTTAAGCTGGATTCTTTCTCTAAGTGTTTACTAGAGGAAGAGACAAAAAAAAGACATTCATAGCCCATCAGTTGTTCATAAAACTTACAACTGTTTCCATATGGCCCACTATTATACTGTTTTACTTTGGGATACAGGACTCCCTGTTTGTGGTCTTTAACAATGATCCACTGAGCAAAACACTCTCTCAATATTAGTGCAGGTACCTTCTATTCCCAAAATTAATTTTTCAGAGGAAAACAAGTATGAAATAGTGGCTGGAATAAGCCTCATGCACCAGAAGTTCTCAGAATATCATGCATGCCTGGACAAAATTTACTATATCATAGTTGATTTGTAAATCTGTTGGTGATTATATTGCTTAGTTTGGGTTTATCACCTCAGTTTTCCCATCTAAGCTCATGCAGGTATCTGTGTGTCTTTGGAAATACTTTGGCACCTATTTTGTGCTAGGAATTAACCACTAATACATAATGCAAAACCATCCTGCAGAGCACAATCTATGAAAGCACCACTGAGAGGAGGGATTGACGTTATTCAGTCAGTTCAAGGAAAATACCTCGAGACTGTTTTCAGGAAACATTCTCCAAGACAAGTGTCATCCATAAATGATTTCTGTTACTGTGGCTTTTTTTCTGCCTGTGTTCAAGCAGCTAAAAAATGGGCAAAAGCACACACGCCAGCTGAAACTCTCATTCTCTTGCTTCTGTGCAATACAAAGGAAGATCAGTTTAGTATTTCTGAGCTGTGGGCTGTCTGCTCACCTCATCTAAACAGTGGGAAAGTCAAGGGTAGGAAGAAACCTTTGCTACTGTCCTGGTTTTGGGGGCTAAACCATCACAGCTGCTTACCTCTGCTTTCACTGGCAGTCATGCAGATACATTACGATGTCACATATGCCAACAGCCATTAAGTATCTTTATTGTAAATAACATTTTTTTTTTCCCTGGCAAGCAACCTCGCCCCACTGGAAGTGCCACTAATGCATTAGTGTGTAATTGAAATAACATTTGCAATGCCATCTGAGAACAGGCTTCAGCTTGAAATTTATTAACAACCTAAGGGTGAAACAAAACACTTAAACTGGAATTTGAGGGGTAGATAAATATCTAGCGGACTTTGATGGCAAAGCACGTGTGAAGGAGCTTATCGCCATTTGGCCTGCTGTGTGAGAAAGGAGAAAGCAAACTGGAGCAGCCCTGCCTGGATGCAGTGAAATGCATAAGGAAAAAACCAGCTACCCAGGGGAACAACGTGAGCTCGCAAATCTTTAAAATGCATGGACCCAGAAGCTACAAATCGCAGCATCACATAGGCAGAGCACAATGCTGTTTTCCGTCCAGGCAAGCTGCTGAGGGCAGGGAAAGGACAGCAGCGGTGGGTGCTTCTGCCAAGTTCATACTGGGAGCAGGAGTCTCTGGGGATACTGGTATGCAGGCTGGTTGCTATTATGTGCTAGTTGGAGCAAGCTGACAGAAAGGAGCTAATATCACACCTTCGTTCTATGCGCAGAAACGTCTTGTGTTTCTTCCAGCAGAAATTGTGGTATCAGAAAAATATGGAGCTTGTTCCTTCCAAAAGGAAGGGGATGCATCACCTTCCTCTCCTCTTCAGGCCCCAGTGGAGCAGACAGGCTGCTACAACTTGGTACTGCCCCAGTGTCACAGAGACCTGACCTATGCACCAGAGGCTTCTCTAGAATGATCGTACCAGTCAGGACTGTGGAAATATATTTTCCACAAAGTATGCAACTTTACCAGAAAAAAGGCCCAGTATAGCTGTCGTACAGGCAGGAAGCCCTTTTTTTTTACCTTACTTTTTTTTTCTAGATTGGGCTGTACAGGCAAAAACCCCCTCCTGGTAAGAAGTCAAATTAGGAGAATTGCCAGTGCAACCATATCTGCGAAACTTGCTTTAGTAGAGACAAAGGCTGAGTTTGTCAACGCTTGCAAAAGAGAGAGAGATCAAGACCTGCTTTGAAATTCCAAGGAAAAGAAGTTCATTCAACCCACTAGTCACAGAACTCTGAACTGTCAAAGATGTAAATCTCCTAAAGTAGAGTCTGTAGCAGGCACGACTGCTGCGGAGCAGGATTTAGCCTCTGGATTATTGTAACAACTGAGGGCTTGAGCCAAGATCAGTCTGACGTGATGGTGAGGTGAGGTGAGGGTATATATATTGAGGCTGGTGTCAAGACAGCCAGACAAAAGCTTTTTAAGATGAAATGTTTTCTGTATCTCAATATTCAAGGTGTTTCATGCAACCACAAACTAAACACACTCAAAATTTGCAACTCATAGCAGTTCCAGAACTTGCTTCAGGTTGAAAAACTGGAGTTCGCAATGATCTCAGGCATCAGGGCCTTCCTCTTCTCAGCTATTCTTTGAATACTATGAGCACCAGGGAGAGCTAAACCCCACCACACAGCATGTGACATCAAACATTTGAGATCTTCCGCAGTTTTCTACATTATTAATTTTCTACCTGATGGCAGTGTGCTCCTATTATTTTTGCCTCCCACTCATTTTCTGTGATGAAAATCCTGCAGTAAATCCTCAGGTTAATTCCTCTTATTTTTCTACCTCCCGCTGCTGTTCTATCTGTCAGAGCTGCTGCAGGAAAGAAAAACTGTAGCAGAACAGCCAAATAAAAACACTGTTCTACCCCTTGTGGTATTAATATTGACAGAATTTCACAGCTCCCTGTTTCAGGCAGTAAAGAAAACAGTTCTTAATTTTCACATTCCGTTTATTATTTTCTCATCGTCATAGGGTAGCAGAAAATCAAAACCACCTACCACCTCCTGCACAAAAGCTGCACAAATAATGCTGTCATCTTCCAGTGGCTTCAGCGATCTGGTTCTTCTAACATGGGTTTTGGGTTTGTTTTTTCTTTTTTCCGCTTTCTACATAGCTATTATTATCCAGTGCATGGCTAGAGACAAAACGAAATACCAGCCTCCACCTGCCCTGTGGCCAGAAGGGAAACGCACAGTCGCCTCCGTGCAAATTCTCCACTGCCTGATCTGGAAGCACAGCGCAGAAGGGAATGGGGCCAGAAGCAGCCACAGCATGAAGAGAACAAACAAGTCTGCAATCTCTTCTTTTTGCCTAGTCCAGACACAATATTGTTATTTAGTCATGTATTTTGTAACTTGGAACCAAGAGCAGTTCCTTTGTAATTCACACCAGAGATTTGTATGATTAGCGATGGACAGATTGCTAACAATTCAGGAAAGCACCTAAAAATGTCAATCCCCATCACAACCTTCGAGCTGTAAGCACTACTATGGAGATTTAGAGGACTATATTACTCGATTGCCCTCTAGTGTCCTCAAACAAGAGAGAGAACACCTTATTACTGTTTCATCTCGGCACTTCGCTTATAGCAGGGAAGCTTAAAGCCTTGCATGCTGCTGAAGAGCATGCAAGGGGTTCACAGTATTATGTCCTCGACACGCACTGCTCAGCCGTCACACACTCACAGCCTTTGCAACTGCTGCATCAAGGCTATACTTCCATTAAATTGAGTGGAAACTAACAGAAACACCGTTGGTTTAGACCAACCTCGCAGACCTGGCTCACTTCCCTCTGTTCCCCTGCATGGGGAGAACAGCTGAGCCCCCGCTGAAGGCTGGTTGTCGGCCTGGGGACCCACAGGTGGATGTGAGAGCGTGCGATATGTGCCTCAGAGTGGCCAGTCTGTCAGGAATATAAAACTACACAGCCTTGTAAGCAGCATTGCTTGTGTAACCTGTTAAGATCAGGAACAGGTCACAAGCCATCCCTCTATATCCCCCTCCTGCACAGAGATGCCCTGGGGACACATCAGGCTCAGGCAGGTGCCTGTAGGTGATATGTCCTGGCTGACTGCGATCTGGATGGAGATGCCCCATGAGGAGGGAGGAGTGATATTTCCTCACAGACCCGAAGCTTTGGGATGAGGTGGAGGGAATAGGGTCTTGATCTGTCTGCATCCAGGGCAACACTTACTCCTTGGAGGAAAGACATCTATAATACTAAAGTTGAGCACATGTGAACTTGGAGGGGTTGCTAACACTGAGTCCACACAGAAAAAAAACCCATGCTTACCCTCGTAACATTCCCATTGCCTTGAAAGTGAAGATGACCTCAGAAGGGAAGCGTAATGACCACAATGACAACACTTTGCAATGCTTTTATCTAAGTGCAGATATAAAGTCAGATGTGTAGAAGCCCAGAGAGGTTAACCTGACTTGTTCAAAGTCACAGCACAAGGTGATGAATAGATCCAGACCTCCCGGCTCCCAGGCCTGTGCTTAAACCACAACAGAGCGCCTTCCCCTCAGCAAATGTGCTGAGAGCTCGCACAACCTGAAACCTGGTTAAACTTCTTTCTGAAGTTCCTGACAGCAATCCATAACCAGATACGTCAAACTCAGCATTACAGCTGTGATCTGCTAGTGGTGACACATGCCCTGTCTTTGACTTCTGCAAATAAGTCTGATGCTGTATCAGGTCTTTTTTAGACAAAAATCCAATCAATGATTAACAGCTGAGCTGCACTGTATCCTCACAGATATTTAAGGATATATAGTGACTTCCAGTGTTATCCATGAGACTTAAAATATGTCACTTTAAGATCATTTTATTACAAAGAATAGTTAGGTTAGGTACTACTATTTATTGTAACTTCTGAGTTGACAGAATCCTATTCACTTAACTACTTTTGGTTTTCATCTTAAAAGGTGACAGCCAAAGTTTCCTGCTTTTTTTTTTATGAGATCTTCCCTTTAATGCAGTCTGCTGAAGGAACGATTCTCCATCCCCTTATTGATTTTTCGTTCAATCCGATTTATAGACACATCCTAGAACGGAGCTGCAGCAGCACTTCTTAGTTGCCATAAGACTATTTTGAACCTTGAAATCTATTATTTAAAATTGCCTCTTACTCAAAGTTCTTTTTTTTTTTTTTTTTTTTTTTTTTTCATAGAATTGTGTAAAAGGAACAATTCAGATTCCTTTTCTTTTTTTTTTTGTTTGGAGTTGGGGGAGACCATATATGACTTGTGTTCTGGTCTACTGAAGTGCTGAAAGGGGCTTGTTGTTGAGTTAATAATGGGAAATGACGAAACCCAGCAGAGGAATGAAAGAAAGCAGGCTGCAGATGAAAGGCGTAACCTAGCCACCACTAGACTTGGCTTCCAAACTGGCAGCAAGGACAGAGTTTTGGGGATAATTCAACAGAAATGAGTCACTGAATGAAACTTGGTTTTATGGTAAAAAACATTAAAATGTGGTTTACTTCCCAGCATATGACTGTGACACACTATTAACAGGGATGCTCTGCAGCTGCAATGAAGAGAGATGGAAGGCTATGAAAATTAATTCTGCGCGGTAGGCACTGGGCCAAGTATGTGCTCTGCATAGAATAATAACGGTCTTCAGAAGGAAAATGTATTTCACCCTTTTTTCTTAATTTCTCCCCCACTTATGCTGGCTTCTTGTCCTCTCACTTCAGGAGTTCCAACTCGTGAGCCCCGATCACACCCCCAGACAGGCGCAGACCATCTCCCGAGGACAGGAGCTGCTTACACCCCACTATGAATGCGTCCTCCTGCTACACCATCACACCCGAGAGCTTGTTCAGGGCACAGCATCCTTGCTGAGCAGAAGTCAGCACTGTAGCATGTGGCACCGAGAAGGACATGCAGAGGAAAATCTTAGTATTGGTGTCTCAGTATTTCACCTTCCCCTTGGGAAATACCGTAAGACCAAATAATTGCAACCTTAATGCTGATCTTGCTGAAAAGAATTTAGAATGGCTAAGTTCAAGGAACAAATGACACAGGTTAATTAACTAAGCACAAAGCACCTTGAGGGCCAGATATTTAAAAGTCAGAAACCTGAAGGTACTGGTATGTATAGATTAGGAGCTTCAGAATCTGGTAATATGCCCAATTTCCACTGAAATGAATGGAAATCAAAGAGACTTGGGACTTCAAAACTCTTATCAATAACAACAGGTGACTCTACGCATCTTCAGATGCTTCACTATCTTTAAATGCCTGGCCTAAAATTCAACTTGCAGCAGTTAGTTCCATGTGTTAGATGGGTAAGGCACACAAAAGATTTTCAAAATACTTTCACAAAAAATAATTCAAAAAATTACAAAGCAGCACATTGTCAAATGTTCCTTGACTAATTCATGAGCTGAAGATTCTTTTAAAGTAATAATACCTGAAGAGCAAGGTTTTCAAGGGTACATAGAGATATACAGGTGCTTATTGAATTAATATAACTGGTTTTAATCCTACTGAAAAGGAAAATATCAACACAATTTGATTAATTTCATATAAGCATACATGTTCCTCAAGCAGGAGGGACTGTCGCAGGGCTAGTTATTCTAATAATATTTGCCAGTGATATTCCTCTTGTAAGTGTTTTGTAGACAAATAGCCCATTGCTTCAATACACTTAATATATCCTCTAGATGTACTCAAGAATCTGCTTTATTAGACACCAGTAATAGCCTAAATATTGACTTTCATAATCCTCTTTAACAGTTGCTGCTTTCCGCACTTGAATTGACATTCATCTCAGAACAGAGTACTCCAGTGACTATCCTGTTTAGAAATTATTTGGGTTATTTAAATCCTAGGATGCTTTACAAAAGATATAAAAGCTGAAATTAAATTTAAAAGAAGACACATTAAGCTTACTGGCAGTATTTAGCTATGTGAAACACCCATAACTTATAAATATCCACATAGCTTCTGAGCTTCTTTCCCAATAAACATTTCAAATCAATAGTTTTACTTTTATGCTTCATATGTATAATCTTAACTGACCTGCTATAGATCTTATGCACTTTTACATAGACTTAAACTGCTTATTGCAAAATCATACTTAACTAGGGAAAAAAGCTCCAAACACAGAAAACTTAAAAGAAAAGAAATACAGAATTATTGAAGTAAAAGAAATGCTGGATTTCACCTTGTAAGTGGATTAAAAGTTAATTATTTTTTATCTGAAAGCAACACGAAATTGCAACTTGGATGACATTCTCTGCTCTTCAACAAAGCATGAATAATAAAAGCAGTATAAATTCCTTGCAGTATCCTCTACAAGGCTGTGGTCTGTATGCCCATACATCTGTCAGCCTTACCACTGCTCTCCAACATGGATGCCCGTACCAGTTTGGGAACAGAAAAGTGGGGAAAGGAACAAACTGGGCTGGGAGGGGATGTTTCTGCTCCCGCATCTCTGAACTGGAAGACAGACACTAGACAGCAACACATTTCTGGCCCCTATCAACCTCTCCTATATGCAACTCTGTCAAGTACTTTCTCATTTCAAGCTGAAGGCATGAAGAGAAAGACAGAAACAAGCTCCGCAGTGCCAAAGAAAGCAATTCTTACCCTCTCCTCAGGCTGCTACCAAAGTAGTTCAGACGGTTTATGGTGCTGAGTAGCCAGTTGCCCATGGCCAAGCCTGTTTGCCCTCCACACCGGGCTCTGCCCATGCTGGACAGGTCATGGCACAGTTTTTCATCTTCTTTTTTGTTCATGGACTTCATTATGATGGCAATCTTTTTTTTTAAAATTAAGAACTAATTTTGAATACTTGTTTATCAAAACCTGTTCAAACTAATAGGAACACATCAGTCAAAGTCTGATGTGTACTCTTTTACTATTAATTTTAAAACTCCAGTTTGTTTTTTGGACTCAAGCTTTTTCAAATCCATGAAGTTAATAATGTTAACCCATGTCAAGCTGAAATCTATTCAAAATAATTGGCTTAGAGAGTCATGTTGTGCATCACCTTTGGAAAAACAGGTTTGCCTCATATCCCCAAGATGTGAAATTCTATAAAGATTTATATTTGTATTTTAAAAGTTTATCTATCTTTCGCTTGTCACTTATTGAGGATGGACTCTCCTGTCTCTAATTGGAAAATACGGCTGAAAAGTTACTTTTAAATTCCCAAGGTTGTAACACCAACAAGAGCCTTACATCTTTTTTCTGTCAACAGGAAAGTATTGTACAAATGGAGTTTTGACTGCTGACAGTGTTCCCTTTAGACTACTACAAAAACACCTCCACATCTTAGGTTTTTCTGCTAACTAGCATAAAAGCCACAATTCATTTATTATAAATAATACTTCAAAAAAAAGATATCTGCCCCTTAAAATGAGGCAAATGTGTTTTCTAAGAAGAAATTATCTTGGTTTATCTGGTTTCCTCATAAAGTAAGTTTTCACAAATAACCATTTTTGAACTGTCTGTGCCAATAATGGTATAGGATAAAATGCCCTTGTTAATGTTTCCAGGTGGAGTTACTGACAGATCACGTCCTGCTTTCTCTTCTACTCATGCCAGCGGTATGACTGTTGCATAAGCAGATCTTTATTTGCTCATTTCATTTTTTTTTGACCTGGTGAGAGGTTACCTATTGAATTACTAAAGTAAAATTTACCTTTTCAATTCAACTGCTGAGCTGAGGGATAAATACCTACTTAGATGCTTGAATTCAAGCTGATAGGATCCCCCTCTGGAGCACTTTAGATATTTCCATTCATTTGATAGTGAATGCAGGTGCTTATTTTAGGAGGCTTTCTTCACTAGACATCTAAAATTCAGGTTCAGGCTAGACAGTCAGATGCAAAGTTGCAATACCCAGATGCAAACTGGGTATGCAGACTAGGCCTTATCCCATGTGATTAACATTTTATGAAAGTCGGATGGCTTTAAAGCAAAATCTCTCTCCCAGTGGTCTTTCTGTCTTCAAATAGGGCCATTAAAATCCTGAGCTATTTTTAGCCTTTCTATATGATCTATTAAATATTTAAAAACTAAGTAGGTAAGGAAAATTACTGTGCATTGCTGTCAACCTGAAAAACAGCTTGATACAAAAAGTTTTGGAACCTGGAATTCAGAGCTATATTTGGATCAGCACAAGCAAAGTAATGAGGTAACTTCATCCTGGAACTGAATGCCCAAATGAATGAAGGAGCAGACAGTCTGAAGCTCAGAGAAAGGGAATGAAACAATTGCAAAACAAGAAGTCTGAGGTGAAATTGGAAAGCAATTAAATGATAGAAACTTCAGATCGAACAGTTCCATCACCCAAGCATAAAACACCATGTCTGAGGTAAAAAATACACTAAACTTAAAAGCTAAAACCAGCAAAATCAAAGCAAACCCTTCACCATTAGTAAAACAATCTTTTCACTCAAGAAAAAAAATACATATATTCTGCATGTTGCACAAAATGCTTCGGTTTTGCAACAAGAAATTATTGTATCAGAGGTTTTCAGCCAACCAGCTGCTATTAAGGTGGCAGCAGATGGCTAGATTGCCATCCAGACCCCCGTTAGCCCTTCTTCTACAGAGGGTCTTCACAGCATTGTTCTCACAGGTCCCACAATTCACAAGAGACTGCACTTCCCATGCGTCTGAGTCTGCTTTGTGAATACATCCAGGTGGCTTATCCCTCGAGCTCCTGATCCTCAGAGAATGAGCTCTTTAAGAGCTGTGAAAGACAGCTCCACTGCAGCCAAAAGTAAAGGAATCACAAGAACAGTTGGACCGAAGGCAAGCCTTCTAAATTTGATGTGATGTGAGGAGGGGAGTGTCTATGTATCTGGGGGAATCAATATTAACAAAAATATTTAAACAGTGAAAATTAAGTGATACAGAAAAGGGTTATGACTCAGTACAGCACTAAAAAAAAGTCAACATTTTACCTAATTAACAAAATAGCTTCTAAGGAGGATTATGAAAGAAAAGAAAACAAATCCAAGAAACTCAGTGAAAGAATTCTAGGGTAGGGAAATTCAAATATATCTTGTAAGCCTCTTTGAAAGGCTTTTTAAGAGCTGCTAATTCACATTCTTTTACTCTGCCACACCTCCACTCAACTCAGTATTTTGAAGAGTAAAACAAATACTCTGGAACAAGTACCAACAGGACCCTGGTCTTCAAAATGGTCAACGAAAAGCATTCATTGCACTCTAGCTGCCGAAGCTGCAGAGTTTTTGTCCACTCTAATATTTTTTCCTTTTTCTCCTTTCTTTACTATTTTACCCTCTCAGTTGCCTGTTATGGGCCAATTCCTCAAAATAAATCTTCAGCTCCCTGTCAATTACAGTCAAGACATCGTAGCATTGCTCTCTGTGTACTTTGGAAAACCTGAATGGACTTCTATGACAAGCACTTTTTAAGAACTACTCCTTGCCAGCTGAGATGGAATAATCAGATCCATGTACATGCTCCTCTTGCATTACAATTCAATCAGGCTTCAACAACTAATATACAAGCGCAGCGGCGTGTGTGCTTATATCTGCATGAGCGATGAAAATACGTTTATATCTGAAAGTTAAAATAAAGTAGGATGTCTATGTCTTGAAAGTAAAAAAGAGTTGGATGGTTACAATATAATCTTATAACACAGAGACGCCAAAATCCTCCAAGTCTGCAAAATCTAACTCCGTTATAATTAAAGATTCTTGCCTGTAAGTCACTATATTGGGGTCCTCAATATCAAGAGAAAGAAAAAGTTTCTAACTGTGTCCACAGGGATTTCTTTGAGCAACTAGAAAAAGAAGACATTGCCAGCACGAGCAAATAGCTGTCAGACCTTTACGAAGAGCTCTTTACTGTAGTTACAAAACAAAAATAGATGTTTCTAATAGAATACTGCCTGGCTCTGGTTCATCTTTACTCATTCACCATACTCATCTGTGGGTGATCTTCCTGTGACAAGATGTTGCAGTTTGTAGGTTTTACTAGCCAGAGACAATAGGTACCTATCTGACATACATGTTTTTGTTGCCACTTCACTATCAGGCAAGCATTTTTCTTTTGTAAACAGCTTGCTTAAAACCGTGTTGCTGTTGTTGCTCATACAATATGCACAATGTGACAGTAGCTACCAAAGTTGGCTTCATATCTCTGTCAGCACCTGTATTTTGGATATTCTTCCAGCTGTTGAGAAAGAAGTTGAACAGGCACTGATCAATGCTGACACTGTCAGAGCAGCAGTCAAAGGCTACTTACTACCAAAAAATTATTAGTAAAGCAGAAAACTAAGTTTCTAAGACCTTAAAAGGGAAAGGAATAGGTCTGCAGTGTCCTAAGGTACACAGGGCACTGAATGAGAGCATTATTCTTTCCTTTTGGAAGAAATAATAGAATATAATAGAATCATAGTATGGTTTGGGTTGGAAGGGACCTTTAAAGGTCATCTAGTCCAACCCTCTTGCAAGGAGCAGGGACACGTCCAACCAGATCAGGTTGCTCAGAGCCCTGTCCAGCCTGGACTTGAATGTTTCCAGGGATGAGGCATCCACCACCTCTCTGGGCAACCTGTTCCAGTGTTCCACCACCCTCAGTGTAAAAAAATTTTTCCTAATATCTAATCTGAATCTACCTCCCTCTGTTTTAAAACCATTACTGCTCATCTTATTGCAACAGGCCCTACTGAAGAGTTTTTCCCCGTCTTTCCTGTAGCCCCTCTTTAGGTACTGGAAGGCCGCTATAAGATCTCCCCAAAAATCTATCCTCGTTTTGCTGAGAGCTGAGTGACTAGGAAAGAAATAAGAGATGATTCTCCTCACTGTTCAGAACCTGATGATTGCCTGACTAGTTCAAAACCAAATCAGCTGTAACATTATTACAGCTCTTCAGATATGAGCAGTTTTTATACTACTCATTTTTATGGATGACATAAATTTGCTGTAAAGGCCTATAGACTACCCAAACACTGCAGCTCCAATTACTTTCTATCATTCAAAGCCTCCCGAAATTGATTGTGGATTCAAGACGTACAGATTCAGTAGACAACTCAGCAAAAATGGGATAATGGTTACAGCTCTATGAGTTTGGTTTGAATACTCCCTTGTTTTGCTAAATAGTTTCCGCTTATGGAATGAGACTGCTCCAGATAATTTATCTTGGTCTGCTCTCCCAGGGATAAAAATGCAGCTGTCATTCTTCTCTGCTCCCCTCTTGAAGACCAATGAGCTTTTGCTAAGTTCATTCGAGAACTGACCCCACTTTACAGCGCAGATGCTGTACTCCAGCGCGAAGGAGCTGCACTGACAGGCAGTGTGAGCCTTGGAAACTGAGCCTCACAGGTAACAGGGCAAGGCAGAGTCCTTACTCTGTCCTGTCACTCCTAAATAAGCAGCATCCTTTTCAGCAGTGCTGGCTGTAACAAGTTCTTGGCTGGAATTCTGTTACTCTCTTCCTGAATTTTTGAGCAAAAAGTCTGTAAGGAGTTGAGATGACTGAATACAGCTCTAAGATGCCAGCTCTATCCCACAATGTTTAAATTTAATTTTTTTTCAACAGAGGGAAAGGTGGCATAGTAGCTGCAAATTGTATTGCTTTGGAGCTAGTCTCGTTATTTGAAATCGGTGCTGTAAAAAAATACATGTAGATCTTGCTAATCCAAAACTTTTGAAGTCTCTGACAGCAATTTATGTGACAAAGTGTGAGCTCAGATCCCCAGAGCCACCTCCTTCATTTGCCTAAGCTGAGATTAACTTGGAAGTGGATGGGAGAGCTGGCTCGGGAGAGCTGACTGAGTGCATCTATGTGCTGTTGTAACTGGGCTAGCCATAGCAGGACATGCCACAACTGGACATGAAACAACTGGACGAAGATGGATGATGTGGTTTGAATCTACAGGGCAGGACACTTGGAAAAAAACCTCTGTGCAGCCGCAGGGGTATCTCTATTACCTGTGTCCCAATGCTTGCATGGTCTCCAGCTGATGTTGATGGGGTGGAAAGTTTAGAGCCTTTAGCCTCTTCCCTCTGTAAATTCATATTTGCTCTCTCTTTGGTCTGCAGAAGTTACACAAACACTGATGGAAGTCAACAGTGTCAGTGATGATAATCAGAAGAGCTCCCACTAATGTGAATCAGTTTTTCAAGATTGTGAGTTCTGCCAATGTCTGCTTATGTCAAGTTGCTCACAAAGTGGCCCTGTATTAGTTTCCTGGAAGATAATCCCCTATGAGATTTTCTAGAAATACCTTGATTGCTCAGTCCCTTTTCTTTACCGTAAGATTGTAAATGCCCAGAGACTTCACTAATAAGAAGCTCAATAAATGATGGGAATACATTAGCAGGTTGTGATCCTCTGTGTCATTCCAGTGAAAATGACTCTTCCAATATGAAAAACAACCCATACACTTTTCTTTACTGAGAAGTACAAAGTATTAAGACCTCCTGTCTCATTTTAGAGGAGTGAAACACCATCACTGTATACCACTCACCACAGGCACGGTGCTAATTAGAAATCACAACTGCAATGCTATTACTGAGAAATGGCTTTTTTTTTTTTTCAATTGTAATGGAAATAAAAAACTCTTGAGTGAATTTTGCAATAATTTAACTACTTAAAGCAGGAATCTCATTTGGTTTTATTTCAAATTCCATTTAAAGACTTTCAATTTCAAACTTAAAATATGAATGCGCCATGACTTTAGGAAGTTACTTGGCAAAACATTGTTTAAAAATTGTTACACATATTACTATTTGTACAATTAAAAAAAAAATAATAACAACCCAACACCTAAACCAACTATTTTGAACTTCCATCTGATATTTTCCAGTGCAACAGAGAATAAATTATATTTTGGCTTCATAAGAACACATCCTTTTTTTTTCCTGAGGTCCAGAGGCAGGGCCACAGGATTTGGGGTCGAGCTGGGAAGGCTCAATGCACATAACTCCCTTTGGGCCTCAGTACAGTTCCCTGCACATCAATGAGATTCCCAACAGCATACTCAATGGGAAATACCACCACGCACAGCAAAGTAGTAAGGGTTGTGGGAACTCAGCGTCCTGCAAAATTGACTGAGCTGCTAAGTGAGATCAGAGAGTCACATCTCTTTTTTTTTTCTCAAGAAAACAAACAAAATGGTTTCACATTTACTGTGCATATGTGTGTGTCGATGTGTATGTGGTTTTGGGCACATATTGTGCACACGGGAGCTCTGGGAAGAAGTAAAGGAGAGGGTAAATATACTACAATACCTTTAGTAATCCAGTGGTTTGCAGCCTAAGAGCTTTAGGAGACAGAGATTATCTTCCTCTCTTTGTTTAGCAGTTCCTTTCCAGCTGTAAATTTGTAAATTTTTCTGCTAAATATACAAAAAAATGCAGCTTCTTCTATCACATATTTACATCATTTCAAGATCAGTGTCTTGACTTCTATTGTAACAAGAAATACTTTCTAAGGGAAAAATCTAGAGTGACCCTGTTACCTTGATGTGAACTTCTCAGTCTTTCTGGACAAAGTTTCCTGCATTTTAAGAAAGTAATTTAGTAATTAGTAATTTATTGTGTAATTTTACAGTTCTTTCCCTGCCTTCCTTTTGTTCTTTCTTTAGCTGCAGTGTGCCCAAATGTTATGGGAAGAGTGTTATGAGAAGCAAACCTTGCTCCATTCTTCCAGGCTACAGAAACCTGGGGTGGAGTGGCGGGGGCATCTCTGTGCCAGAACACAGAAATGCCCCAAAGAAAGAGAGCTGGAAACAGTATCGTTGAAGCACAGGGATGGAGCTCTTGCACTTCAATTTAAGTATTGATGTCTAGATCCTGAAAAGCATCAACTGCCGTAGTTACACACAGTAGAGAAGCATATGTTCAGGTTCAAGAGAAGACTTGGGAAAAGTCAGGCCATGGGTCCAACTCCACGTCCTCTGACTGGGAGGACTGTGGCTGACATTCGGGCAGGTCCCCGCCTCCCGGGAAGGAGCTCAGTAGCTGTTGTAGGAGACCAACTGGCCAAGGTTTTGCTCAGAAGGATGCAAACAATGTCAGGAGGCAGAGCTTGATAAGGGAGCAGAGGGGATGGAGACCCCAGAGTCCACCAATCTCTCTCAAACACTCACAGAGCAGAACAGTTGTCATAACCTTGCAATAGGATGTGGCTGTAGGGTGGAACCTTGTGGAGATAAGGTGGCCTTGCCTTAGCCCATTACCACTTTTCTAAAGGTATGGTATCTGCTGAGCAAACTTAGCCTCATTAACACTGAAATGCATATTCTGAGTGACAACCTTGAGTATGTAAATGAAGGTTTAGGAGATCATGCTAAGTTACATCATCTCTAACCCTGCCTAGATCATGCTAAATGTCACCTAACCCTGCCTAGATTGTGCTAAGCATCACTTATGGTAGTAGGAACAAATTACCTTGATAAAAAGCGTTGCCTCCTAGCAAAGAGTAGGACTTTCTGGAGGAGTGCTCCTAGAGACCAGTAACCCCTATTGGCTGGATCCATGCTGGAACCCAGACCAGTGATGTCTCTCCCTCTCCTCTTTCTTCTTACTCTTTTACCTTCTTTTTTTTTCCTAGTAAGTCACGCAAGGCATAAAATCCTTGCATGCGTGGTAAACAGTAAGTACTTCTGCTACCAAATTATTTACCGATGAGCCTAACTGTTGAGTAAAAGCCTCTGTTTACCTAAGGACCGGTATTGTATATACCTTATTCCAACCAGGGGAATCAGCAAATCAGAGTCACCTCTCCCTCCTCTCACCACTGTGTGCTGGGATAGAATAAATTACACGCAATGTAGTTGCAGATGAGAAGTTGGGATGTGACAGCTGTACAGCAGCACCACAACAGGCGTCAGAAGGAAGCCCCACCAGGGCCACTAAGGACATCTGTGGAGGTTCCTGACTACAACAGGAGTTTTGTCTACTCTCATCAAAAAGTGACTTTCTTATTTCTTGAAACATGGAGCTGCTTCTAAATTAGTTTTTATCTATCTGCAGTTTTTATCTTTTAAAATACTGTACCATGAGCAGATAATGAGCACAGATCAATTGAAATTACTATTTATAGGCTGGAGATCTACTTTTCCCAAATCAGCTCAACCTTTCCTGCTTTCAAATATCTTTAATTTGCCATGAACGAGGGAGAGGAAATCTATTATTCAGGAATGAGATTTGAGCTTATATTTGATCATTTTCCCTTCACAGAGACTGACTAGCACAAAGAAACCTTTATATCTTTGAGCATTTGGGACAATTTTCTCTGTTGTTTTCCAGCTGTGGAACATTCTCAGCACGCTGGTGGCTTTGCACATGGACACAGAGAGACATGTAGATACCTACAAGTTTTGGCTATGGGAATAGCCATAGCTGAGAAATGGCTTTGAGAGTCTCAGTGATTACCTATATGGTGGGCTCTGAAGGGCAATTCACGGCTTCTAAGTGTTTGCAGCTGGTGATAGGATTCCAGGCTCTACCAATCACAGCAGTATTCATGAAAAACTTGAGGAAAAAATACCAGTCATCCCTATACCCCAAATCATGGTATATTTTATGCCATCTGACCTATCATGCACGGTACATTTTATGCCATCCAACACCGACAACAGTGACCAGATCTAAGTGTTTTCGTAAGCATCACATGACATAGCAATGAAAGAACAAGAAGCTCTTCAGAAAATCAGCTGCAAGTCAACAGAACATCTTGTTCCACTACATTTTTAACCAAAGAGATCTGAAATCATGAGACTCGAGTTGGCAATAAAGTAAATTTGTCTTCCAACTTATAAATTTTTAACTGGCTATCACAGACTTGCATATATATCGTCCTTGAGATAAAGTTGTTGAGACTGGCAATAGCTAAAAGTGTGGTTTTTTAATTGCAACTGATGTTTATTTTAATAAGCTGCTAGAAGTCCTATCACGTCACATACTGGATAGCCCTGTGAGGTGCTATTGAAAGTAGAATGAAAATAAGGCCACTGGCCCAATGATCTTACACTTTATGTGTAGGGCAAAGCAAAACAGAGAGGAACAGGAGATGGATGATAAAGAAGTCCATCTTAGCAAGTCAGTAAATTAGTCAACACCTTGGATGCTTCTCAGCCTCTGCATTTTCAAATCTTAGTAAACGCCAAAGAAAGAGAGCTTGCAGGATGGGGAAGGGGTTAGTACTTGCATTGTGTTTGTTCAGATTTTTCAGAGCAGAAGTTCCAGAGCCTGTGATCTGCTAAGTGCTGCTGTGGTTGACTCCTATTCATTTTTCAGTAAATATGCCCATATCAATTCCTGAAAACATAGATGTGAAAGCAAAAATACTCTCTGTGGCCTACTAAGCGCACCACAAAGAGCATTAACTCAGCAAATGAATTAAACCGTATAAAATTAATTCCTGCAGTGCCACCTTGTGTTCAGATACAATTCCTAATCCTAAAAACACAACCTTTATTTGAGCCCATGAAGGCTTCCAGCCTTGGAAACTGATTCACCCTAAGACTAGTTTAACAACTGAGTATCTCCTCGGGCATAGGAAAAGCTGTTCCTCACACGTTTTACTGTTAACCTCCTGCCTGGAATGTTCCTAGGGGCTGCAGTTCAGAGGTCAGATTCTTCTAGAGCTGGGAAACACCTCAAGCTACAGCAGTACCTGGTGGTCAGGATGCTCCATGATAAACTGGGAAACAGGAAAAGTCCCTGGAGAATGGAGGAATTAACTGGATTTTGAAATTTTCAAGAAAAGGATGTTGCAAAAAACATTCAAGCAAATTACATTAATCTAATTACAATTGATTACAAAGATCTACATACAGGTATAGATCCAGATTTCAGCCCTCTCTACACATAGGAGTGTTGTAATGTATAAGTAACTAATTTCTAACTCAAAAAACTCTGGTGAGAAAAGGCAAGTAGTCACTCTCTACACAGTGCAACACTAAAGTAGGTCACTTTTATTCTATAACAAAACTTGCACAATTCCAGGGCATCCCAGAGAGGAAAGCAGACGACATAATTATCAAAAAAAAATCTCCTGAAAATTATCCTGAAACTTGCAGCACAAGTGAGAGTCTTGCTCCAGTGACAGTCTGTTGGATGCCATTTCCAGTCAGAAGGACTTGAGTTAAGTCACTAAATTCCAGGATGTGAAAGGCCACTTTCATCAATGACTGACAGGCTGAGGCAGGATGGTACCTCTGGAGATCATCTACTCCAACTCCCACTCAAGCAGGATCAGCTAAAGCCCATTGCCCAGGACCACATCCAGGTCTCTTTTTAATATCTCCAGGAATGGAAGCTCCAAAACCATTCTGGGCAACCTGTGCCTCTCTGGGCAACCACTCTTACCACAAAGCCTCGGTGTGGGTCTCCAGGGCCTTCACTGCCTTGGCATTCCCAGCCCAAGCAGCTGAGATAACACACAGCACTTTGAAGTCCTTGCTCCACTGTAGAGTGCAACTTACTTACTTAAGTTTTAAGATGACTTCAAGTATTTGAAGTGTGAATGTGTGAGTCCTTCCTTCACCGAACAACACAGTTATTTCAAAGAACTGGAGATTCAAAAAAATGCCACTCAAAAAGCAAGATGGGAAGAAGACTGGCAATAAGATAAAAGATTCAGAGCCTTCAGCTACTTTGAGTTTGTGTTCTGTGGAATCCTGTTCCAATTCACAGAATTCCATTTAATATTTGCCTGCCTGGATGTGTTGAACTAAACATCCATACACACATACTCCCTTGGCAGATCAACTCAGATGCTAGCAAACTCTTTGTAAGAGAATTGTCGTCTTCTTTCTTCCTAACTTCAGCCTGTGGGTGAAAGAAAAAGCTTTATTCCTGAAGTATGAAATGTCTGTTAACATGTGGACCCTCTCAACATTCACTCGTGACAAAGATTTTGCTATTCTGCGCTGTTTTGAGCAGTCATTGCTTGGACGTGGCCAGAAGAGGGAGCACAAACCCCTCTGCTTTTATTCTCAGGGCTCCATCACCAGTAGAGATGCACTGTTTATTTGCTTTTAGTTTTTTAACATGACATGTTTGGTTCTAAATAATTTATGGAAGCTGTTTGGAAACTCAGAACATTCATCAGAACATTCCAGAACAATGCATGAAATCTGAAGATAAATGGATGATGATTTAAGGCCTGAGAAATAAGAGATCAAAATCAGGCAGGATTTATGGTTGTTTCAGAAACACAAAAAAAATCCAAACCTAGAGGTACAACTTCCAGTCCACAGACTTCCAACACTCAGACACCAAAGATGCAGCAGTGGTCTTGGGCCAGAGAGCATCAGTGACAGCGCTGGCAGGAGAATCTCAGGGCTTGTTCTCAAGGCTGGGTGCAGACCGCTGTGTGTCTGCTGAAGGGCTCAGCTCGGCCGAACGTGTTTACAGTTCACAAACCGAACCATCTTCCATTTGCTAGGCTCTAAGCCCAAGCAGAGCAGTTACATGGCTGTTTGAATGTCTCTGGGCTCCTATAACCTGGAAGGCTTGACTCCCACTCTGTTGTCATAGCCTCAAAACCATATTGTCTCCGTGATAGGAAAGCGTTGAACTATCATGCCTGGTTAGAAAGGAGACACGCATATGGCAGCAAGAAGACATCCTATGGAGATGCTCTCACTTAAAATATATGGAGGCCTGTGAGGTGTACCTTTGGAAATCTCAGATTTTTAAGATAAAATTAAAAGAAAGCAACTACCCACTAGTTGGTTTACAAAGGAGAGGGAAGTATCGATGCATCTATGGGTATTGTGACACTGTTTGCAGCATGTGCTTTTGGCTGCAAAAACTGCCAGTGCAGCAATAAACACAATGAAATCTTTGCACAAAGAATTGTATCAGTTTCATTAAGCTCAGACTTTGAGGGAAATCTATAGCACTGTCAATTCTCTCAATTTAACAGATATTCTCAAGACACCTGCTATTCTGCTTCCATCACAATTGTGGACATGACCCTGTGAGAATCTGAAATACCTTTAAAAACATTCCTAGTACTGTTGGTTAGGGGGAAAGGTTGAAAGCTTGATGCACGTGCACTCTGGGATTCAGCCATAAGATGAAAAAATGAATAGATAAAATAAAGATCAATCGAATGTTATTTTATTATTACATCTACTGATTTTCAAGCCCTCCCTCTCATAGGATTTCTCACTGGCAGTTCTGGAAAGCTTAGTCATTAAAATACTAAGCATCCAAGAAAATAGCAGATGCAGGTACTGAATTTATTAGTGCAGTATAAAGTGAAATGGAGGCCTGATATATAGTCCCAAAGATTTGGGCTTGGAGAAAGAGCTGACTAGAAAGGCTTCTGCCCTCTAACAGACAGAAAGAGTAAAGGAAGCAAAAATCTACATCTCCTTTTTCATCACAAGCCAAAAGAGTGTGAGAGCTTCAAGTTCCTCTGAGAACCAGTTAGCCAGAAATGGAAATGAAAGACAGATCCTCCAAGCAGCACGCAGGCCTTCTCATTAGTGGCATTCCCAGCATTCAAGCTAGTACGTACCAAGAAATGGCAACAGCAGGATAGCAATGTGTCTCACTAAGTCTCAGACCTCAAGACGATGCTAAAGAATCCCACTTCTCATTCTCCTATTAATTTTTCATCTCTCCTCCTAGTCAGCTCATTCAGTCTTATAGCTAGAAGTTACCCAGAAAATAATTGCAAATCCTGCATCACCACATGCACTAGTCTCACAATATACATACTGGCGCACTTCTTCACTTACTTTGACTGGGAAGGTGATTATTAACAGAAACCATATAACCATCCCACCACAAGGAGTGCCGGGGACTTAGTGAACACGCTGTCACGAAGTGGCACCCACAGCCAGTTTTCTCAGAACAAAAGAAAGGATTTGGGGCCTGGAAGGGCATAATATTTTGCTCCTGTATCGCA
This sequence comes from Tetrax tetrax, assembly GCA_009806455.1. NCBI lineage: Eukaryota > Metazoa > Chordata > Aves > Otidiformes > Otididae > Tetrax > Tetrax tetrax. The sequence goes on from WHYT01016780.1 coordinate 141,388, forward strand.
CAGTAATATTTGCCAGTATTCAGCGCTGCTGTCCTCAGAAGAAAGGAAAAGTCTCTTTTTTTTCCCCCCAGCTGGTGTCCAGGAATAGAAACAGGAGCCTACACAGTCAGGGTGAGGTTACACACCACACATCTGACTGCCAGCTTTAGGTATGGAGAAATGTACTTGATCCTGAGCCACACTGAGTTCACTTCTAAGTGCTGTGTTGGGGTGGAAAAGTATAAAAACGAACAAGAACAATGTTTCCATCAATTTTAAGGAATTCTTGAAACTGTCAAGATGCTGTAAAGTTATCTCAGTGTAAATCTCAATGGGCTGTATCAAACTACTTTTCCTTGGGCTGCTGAGTCTTAGGTTTACACACCTTTCAATGTTAAAGCAACAAACTCAATCCTGAGTAATAGAAATGTGTTTAAAAAGTTGTCATTACTTCCTCTTAAGCGCAGTCTTCAAGCCTCTTCTTGTTGGCTTCTCCCGTTTATCCCCTCCTTACTGCTATGCTGCTTCTCTGTCCTTCCTGCCACCGCCTCTCACAGCTTCGCCCCAGCAGTCTGGCACACTGGTCTGCAGCAGTGGCCTCCTTCCAGCCCCTGCAGCTGCCTTACCAGCTTCCAAAGTCCTTACAGGAAGCGTGCAAGTAGAAGGCTTGAAAACAGAAGAAAGTTCATCCTCAATGCTAAAGCTGCCACCTCTTTGGAGCACACAGCTTGAGCTCCCAACTTAGCTTTAGGATGGGAGAATCTAGTAAGTTGGTACTAATATTCTACATTGGTCTATGAAGCCTTCTGCTCACAGAAACTTGAACCATTTCTCCACTGAAAGTCTTAATTACATTCATGCCCGCTCCCTTCACCCCTTTATATTTCTCTAGGTATAAACTGCATGTAATAATATCTTTTAATGTTTCTTCACATTGCTGGAATTACAGAAAGATATTTTAATGCAAATCAGAACAATACTTGAGCTGCCTAGAATATGTTACAATGTGCCTTTTGATAGGGCATAATACACTTTGTTCTGAATTCTTATCTTCTGTGCCACCACCACATACCAGCAACATCATTTTGAGAACACTGTTGTGAGATGATGTAGTAAAATGGAAATGAAAGATTAAAAGATATGACACAAATCCTGTGAATTTCAGTATAGTCTTCAAAATGTTGTAACCCAATACTCTTGCGACCTTCCCCCTACTCATCTTCCAAATTATCTAGTAGTTGATTGTGTGCCCTGTTTCCCTGTGAACACTGCATGGCAAGTCAAAGGAAGGTCTTTGGTGAACTTAATGTGGGACATCACGCATGGTAACAGATTGCCCGTTATGCACCCATTTGTTTTGTGGGTGGCAAAGGACTAACTTGAAAGCTCTCTGTGGGTATACCTCAACAGTGTACTGGCAATACCCACTCTGCACAAATGACAGGAACTTCAGCACAGATAGCTAGCTGGTGAGACCAAGGGGTACTGAGTCAACAGGCTGATTATCAGCTCCATCCCTTGATAGGGTCACATACCCTGAGCCTGGCACTGTGCTGAAATCATTTCAGAGCCCCTGACTCTGGAGCAGACCCATTCAGGGCTACTCTGCAGCCCTCTGCACGGTACCGGGTTGCCCTGCACTGACTTCCCCTGGGTGCTTTAAGGTATGGAGTACACCTTCACAAGCTTTTATTCCTTTGCTCTCTTGCTGATCAAGCATATGTTATCAAGACCAAGATATATTACAGCTGGTTTATTTTCAGATTGGATGTAATATTCCCAGACTTAAGATCAGGCCCTGTCACCTCAGTAAGTGTCAAATGGAAAAAGAAAAAGAACAAAATTAAAAACAGACTTCTAGGAAAGCTCCCAATGACACAGATTTCTGTGAAGGCAGCAGGAAAAGCAATTCAGAATTGGTGCAGGGTGGAAAAATTGTTACCATTAGCTGACATCAAAGAGCAAGTTTGAGACCTTTAATATAATATGAAAATCCCAAAGCAAATGACATTAACAGACCTGGTAGGAGAGAAAGAAATGCTTTTCACCTATGAAACAGTCGCACTTAGTAGGAAAGCCTCTACTATTAATTTGGATAGTGAAAATGTTTCCCAGAAGTCCTCAGGAAGTACAGAATATTCATCTCCAGATAAAAGATAAAAGCTCCATCCTTGTAAGAGAACATTATTTCATTCCAGGTCCATCAAATGTATTACCTCCCATGCATTGTGGCTAGGAATGTATGCTTAAAAGGAGAATGCAGGACTCCTCAGTGGGCAAATACTTGATAATCGTTGACCCTGCTGGTCTGTATCTGCAATTAAAATCTCCATCCAGGCAGGGGCAGTGGTAATTAAACATAATATGTAACCTGCTGGCCTCAGAAAGCAGCAGTTATTAACAAATCTGAACAAATTCCTTCTCATGCAAATGCCCTTACTAAATCCATTTGCTGCCAGGAAGGAGCACAAAAGTCAAAAGCATCTAATACACTTGAGGGAAAGGAAAAATAGGATCAAAACACATTACTTAGCAACTTGTGTGATACTTCATCACGACAGAAAACTTTCAACTCAGAAGTATTCATTGGCTGTCAGAGGTATGTCCACGTCAAGCAACAAGAAGAAAAGAAAAATCTTAAGGTGATCTTAACAAAAAATGCTAAACACACAGTTCTATCTCACGAAACCTATATGAGAGTTGAGAGAATTTCTTCTCCCCATGATGGAGTTCAGCAGAGACATAAGAACTAATTCTTAATTAGCTAGACTGGGTCCTGGGCATGGTATTGACACTTTAATACGGCACCTATGCCACATAGGCTGCCTGAGAGGCAGGGTAAATTGTCCTAGATAGAGCACTCTGTAAACATAGCTATAAGGCTTCCAGAGCCTACACTAAACTGGGCACATATACACAATTTGTTTAATGCTGAACAGATACAATCTGACTCATGGACACCAGGAAATCTTAGGTGTGCACCAGTGCACCAACAGCAGTGACCTGAGACCCTGGAAAACAAACATCCTGGTGATGGGGATAAGCCTTATGTCAGATAACCCCTCTGCTTCAAACTAAGAGGCGAAGAAAGCACAGTTAAAAGTTGTAATTGCTGTAGTTCACTGAGTGTTCCCTGGGGTACTGTATTCTGAAGCCTGGAATAAAAGCTATCAGCATCCTGAATGGAGCTGTCAAGCCACGCTTGTTAGCGAAATTGGTTGAGAAGATGAAAAATCCCTTTTCACTTGCAATTGATAGAGCCAATAATTCAGGCTTGCCAGAAGAAGCCTCTAACAGAGATGACATCTGAGGCAATTTGAAACCATCTAGAACTCCTCGATGAGTTTCTGTGAATTTGGCTCCCAAGGGAGTCTCGGAGATAAGCAGAGCCTTGTACAAAAATCTTTCCATAGATGAATGCTTGTTTAGAAGAGAACAGAGTATTTCCTCGATTACAGGTATTGTTTAGAAGAGAACAGAGTATTTCCTCGATTACAGGTATTCTTTAGAAACTCAAAGAAGTTTGATGTGGAAGACCTTTGTGGTCAATATTAATCTGTTTGCTCAAAGTCTCAAGTTTACATGGTTGTTTTTTTTCCCAATGTGTGTTGGGAATATGCTCAAAAAAATATTGGAGAGGTCCCCTTACAGCTTGGACAAAACAAGGAAATTCAGGGGGAACACCACTTCAAAAAGCTTCTTGCCATCCAACGCAAGGCAGCAAAGATTAAAAACCTGCTCTGTTAGGGAGAGGTTTTCCTGCTGTTGTTTCTGACGAGATGTTAAAAGGTCCCAGCAGAGGCATTTACATGCACTGGACATACAGGAGTGTTAAATATATTTCTGTAGACAGAGAGATGCATTTTTATCTGTGCATGTCACAAATGTACAAGTTCCTAAGAAACCTCCTGAAGGAGCTTGGGGAACTTACAGAGGTTACTCAGTGAGCCACAGATAAGTAAGCTCTCATCTGATCTCTAAATCATGAAGAATCTCTTCTCGATGACAGGCTACTCACAGTATGTATCACCATCACAGGATGCAGATGTCACTTGCAAAGATTTACACGTTTTCTAACGGTGTTGCTGCTTTTCTTGTGGAAGCTGACAGCTCTGCTTGTGAGCTGTCACTGCTACAAAACCCAGTTCTATACCAGTTAGACTACAGACAGGACGTGAAGACCAGGAAACATCCAAAGCACATAAATATTGTTCTCAGCAGAACAATTTGTAGCTTTTCTCAAAAGATGGAGACTCAAGATATTCTCAGGAAAAGCCAAAGTACCTGAAATGTTTAAGGGCAGAATAATTGCAGGACGTTTCATGTTATGCATTTATTTTTGTCAAAGGTTGTTGGTCCATGTATTGGACACAACATATTTACCTCAAGGCTGATAGTGGCTGCAAGGCTTATTCACACATATTCCTCCTGCAACACAAGCACAGAGACAATTTTTCTTAGAAGTGTTTAAAGAAACTCAGAAAAACGATGAATCATACTAAAAAAGTGAATGCATCCTCTGCTTGTCACAAGAACAACCACAAACAACATTGCTGGAAATGTCTTCTGAAGTTAGCCCAAAAACAGTTCACAGAATCTGAAAGTCTACCTGAATCTCCACTTATCAGTAAGGCATCTAGTCAACAGCTAACTTGAGTCCCTGGGAATAACAGAAGCTTTGCTGGGTTCTGTCCAGATTGACCTAGATACGAGGCAAGAAGTAACAGAAGGTTATGGACAATGCCGGCAGTGTGCACACTGGAAGTTATTGTTAGCCAGCAAGACAGACAGTAGCTACACAGACTAGCCACTGATGACTTTTGCAGACATGACCGAAAAAGAAAGCATAAAGGATGATGAAAAAGAAAATAATGAGGCTGTTTGCACCTCTCAAGCAAGCATGGGAAAAAGAACAACGTGCTTGTCTGAAAGACGTGAGCAGTGGGTGGATGGCTGGCATCCGCTGCTGACTGGGGGCAGACACAGCCACTCAACACTGAGAAGCACTTGGGAGTCTGTTTCCCACCACCACCAATCTTCCTTAGTACAGAACCTTATAGAGATGCCCCACTGTCAAAAGAGTCCCACCAATGTTTTGGCTATGGATATTACATTAAATACATTTGTATTTTCACTCGCATTCATTAACCATGTGGTTTTCATTATTTCACAATTAAAAAACTATGTTGAACTAATAAATATCTTGTATGTCTGTTCAAGTGTTAACCAAATCTCCCACAAGTCTGGGGCTGAAACTGGGCAGCTCTGCAGTAAGTGGTTGAGCAAGAATTCTGGGGAGAGGCGTTTGCTAAACATAGCCAATTTAGGTACCAGCTTTTTTTTTCCTGTAAGGAAAACTGGCATCTGGAAGAGTTATATTTTAAGGAAGACAGCCTAAGGCAATTAATATTCTAAAAAGAAGCCCGATCTGACACAGGAAGAAGCTGCATTTCAGTACGAAATTAGATCTCAAATGTCACAATTGAGCCCTTTGGGTGTAACAAGAGATGTACTCAAGTCAGAGAACTCCTCTGTCTAGAGAGGCCCTTAACCTCACTGAGAACCTTGAAATCTGCTAAGCTGAGAGACAATAAATCTTTTTAAGACTTCTCCTCTTGGGTGAGCCACAACATCACAGGGTCATCAATGATGTTTCTGAGCCCTAATGCAGGTTTTTCTTTACTGACTGACATAATTTGAGCTGTGGTTTCTAGAAAAATATCCATGAATTCACCTCCAGAGAAGCTGTTCTGAAATCTGGCTGATAAACTTGCAGCTATTATGACCAAACTCTGACTATGAATTGAGGGTTGTTGTGGTTTTGTTTAGTGAGGGGGGCCTAAGATGGTGGCTTCACAATTCACAAATTTCTTTACCCAATAGACCTTCCATATCATTAGATTCAGCACAGATTCTCCTTTCTAATAATGAGAAACTAAACATCATCTTTCAGAAATATCTTTAGTTGGAGATCAAGAATTTACACCAACCTGGCCATTTTCTCCAGCACCATCTCCACTTGGGAGTTGAGTGCAATGTGTGAAAAGTGCAGACCAGTGAAAAAATTCTGAGCGCAGACCCTACCCATTCACTGGCCTGAAGCACTGAATGTAATTCTTAATGGTCTTTGCTTTAGCGAGACTCCTTGGGTCTCAGAAGCGTCTTCATGTAACCTGAAAAGACAGATTCTAGCAAGTCAAACTAGTCTAATTTAAAGTCTACAGCAGCATGTTTTCTCAGTGGAATCCTGCTAAAATCAAGACCACATACAATTAGTTTCCTCCTTGCAATGTAAGTTATTGCATTAAAAAGTAAACAGGTGTATAGTGCAGCCTTAAAGTTTGTACCTCCTGCACAGAAAACCTGCAGCAATTTGACTTCTATTCTGTTGGTCTACTGGGATGGCATTTTACCAGCTTTTGCTATCCCATGAACTGCCTGATGTGAAATCTAGCATATGATTTAGAAGCTGTAAAATATGCGTTCTGTACTCAAGAAAAGAACATAAGTTAACAAGACACCTAATTTTAGCAGATATTTGTTCCACTTAGGTGATCGTAACACATAACCCAAACGAGGAAAAAGTGCTCTTACTTCCCCCTTAAAGCAATTCTTCGCATTTCTTCTTGAGTGCTTCCTCTTCAGGCTATTCATAACCCAGTTCCAAGAGGTCATACAGCTATCTGGAACAACCTCCCCAGGGACATGGTGAGAGGAGTCTCCACCACTGGAAGTTTTCAAGATGTGACTGGATACAGTGCTAGATAATCCTGTCTAGGCTCCCTTTCCCATGAAGGGCTGGACCAGATAATCTTTTGAGATCCCTTCCAGTCTGGGCTGTTCTACGATTCTGTCTCACATACAGTGGTTTAATGAATCTGAAGAGTGTGAAGTTTTTCAAATTTAATTGGCCACATCCTTTCTGTACTTTTTAGTCCCTTTATTCTGGAGAATTTGGCACACGTGATGAATTATGCATAAGGTATGCATGCAGAAGTGCAAAAGCACCACTGAAGTTTTTCAGCTAAGTGTGCACGAACTACATGCATCAGGATATTCAACAAATGCGGATCACATTAGTATATTGCCACATTTTACATAATAATTTTTCACTGTTTGAGCATTCTGAGGCTCAAATAACAAAATATTTTTTTCTGTTTTCTGAGGTATTCACATTGGAAGTTCCACACAAAGACTGATAGTTCCACACACTGTATAACAACACAATTTTCCAAAGAGGGGCCTGCAAGTGATGCGATCTGCTGTTTTTACTGCACCACAGTAGACTCAGGCTCTCAGAGAGTGCAGGAGACCTTGTAAAGGACTGTGATTTACAGATTCAAGGTCTTTTGAGGAGAGCAGAAGATGAGATATACAGAAGGAGCTGATGCATGAATAAAGCAAAGATAAACGCAGGGCAATTTACAAAAGGCTTGGCTTCAAATAGAGGTGGTGCTTTCTTTGCTTAAATGTTTTCAAATCCCAGCAGTGCTTCCCTGGCCCTAAATGGGTTTGAGTACCTTTTGCAAATACAGCACAACTTTAAGAAAAGATTGAAAATGTATAGCCCTCACGCTTAGCCAAAAAATGTTTTTGGCATTATCTGACAGAAGCGGCCAGGACCCTTTTATCTAGCAAACAGTTTTAGCAAACTACATGATGTAAAAGCCCAGTACATATCATACACGGCACTTGCATGGAGGTGTCCCAGACCATGCCTTGGGTTTGTGGCCATGTCTCTGCTGTCTGGCCTCCTGCTTGTAGGCAACCTGCAATACTGGTTTAGATGCAGAGCTGCCCAATGAAGGATATTTCATACCACCAAAGAGTTTGTTTCTTGCTAACATTCAGGATTTTATATATATATATATGTGTGTGTGATAAAAAAATATTGCACATCATGGAACTTTTATCCTCATTATTTCAGACATCTACAGATAGATGAAAATAAAAAGGTAAATAAGATATAGCTATAAGAATAGATAAAATAAACCCACAAATCAGGGTAACACCAAGAAGGAAACAAGCTATCATTAAGCCTTTTCTTTAAAAAAAAATAACCATAAACCAAACACCTCTCAAACTAGTATTTTTGAATGTATGACTTTGGACAACATTCTTTGAAACTTATTTACCATTCCCATTTCTCATCTTACTCTTCCCTAATTCAAGCCTGTATGAAAAATCCTGTCGCTCTGTGAGTAATTACTACTTGTGCTAGCTTTCCTATCAATTGATTTTTTGTTTCCTCATGTGAGCAATGACTGCTTTCCTGTTTTTCCCTCCTCTTTCTCCTTTCTGTTCTTCCTCCTGAACATCCTTTATCATGCCGCCAGAGCTGCTTCTTATCTTTTAAAATTGCTACCAGAACAATCCTACATGAAACACTGCTTTAAAGGTTTCCTGTCGATGTATTAAGCTGCTATGCTTCAGATACTGCAGAGATAAGCACCAAAATATTAGGGGAAAAAAATCAATCAAATAATGTACTTTATAGGAGTGACATCATAAGCATGATATGGTTGAGTGATAAGTCACAGCATGCCAGACCTTTCAATCAAAAGAATGAGAAGAACAGTCTCTGAAATGGTGACAACCAATGACTTGCCAGATCCTGATTAACAAGAAATGAATGCACAGTGTATGGGTTAGGATTTGAGGAATCCCTGAAGATAAAGACATGTCATACAGAGTTAAGTGAATGTAGCACAGTGACATTTGGAAAAGACTTTCTGTTTTTAAAGATATCTCTGTCTCTTTCAACATGGAATCACCTTTATCTAAGTGCATACTTGGCTATTTGTTTCCACTGCAGTCTTCAGATTTCTGACTTCTGATTCTTGATGCCTTTGTGCCTATACCACTGAAAGCAGTTTACACCCACCTTGAAAAGTGACTGTAACATTCATGTCATGGTCCCGATCCCCTCATGCTCTTTTTGCACAGATGTATGAAGTACGTAAGGCACAGTTTCTCTCTGCATGTGCAAAGAGTGTAGAGAGATGGCAGCATCATAGAATCATGCAAAGAGCAGGGACATCTCCAACCAGATCAGGTTGCTCAGAGCCTCATCCAACCTGGCCTTGAATGTTTCCAAGGATGGGGCATCCTCTGGGCAACCACCTCTCTGGGCAACCTGTTCCTGTGTTCCACCACCCTGAATGTAAAAAAAAAAAAATTCCTAACATCTGATCTAAATCTATCTCCCTCTATTTTGAAACCATTACCCCTTGTCCTGTCACAACAGGCCCTACTGAAGAGTCTCTCCCTGTCTTTCCTGTAGGCCCCCATTAGGTACTGGAAGGCCTAAGGTCTCCCTGGAGCCTCCTCTTCTCCAGGCTGAACAGCCCCAGCTGTGTCAGAGAAGATAGGATGAGAAGAAAAACTAGGGTAGGATCTTCCTATCCACATTCCCTGTGAGACTCAAAATACGTTCGCCCATCAATTCAGGGAGCATAAAATGTGCTTGAGACATGCAGCTGAAGAAAGAAAAGCAAGATCAGTATCTCCCAAGTATCTCACAGAATTAATAAAATATTGTTGTTGCTGTTTACATTGAAAAGGCTGAGGCGCACCCTCTCCCTCTCACATCCTCCCTGCTAAGGAGAAAGCCAGCTACGAACTCGTCTACCCAGGCAGGTCGTCTTTGCAGTCAGTGCAGATGCAGTAGCGAAGGTGAGTTAGACAGTAAGCTGCAGCTATTTCCAACCAGCCAGCTGGCTCTCACCCTGGTATCACTCAGCTTCCACAGGGCTTTCCTTTTCACTAAGCTTCCGGCAAATTTTGGAGGCAAGTGTCCTACAGTGCTCTGTCCCACTGCTGGATCTTATATGGTGAACAAGAAGGCGAGCCACCTGGAGGCACTCGAAGTTCAAGCGACCAGAATCTAAGGAAGTATGCAAGGTCGAGGATTCAAATTTTGAAAACAAGGGATGTGACATCTATGCATACTATTATTTTTTTGAAAAAACGTTTTCTTGAAATCTTGGAAAAATACAACACAAGCATGAATCTTCACACCAATGTCCACAAACACAGCAGTGCCTGGGCACGTGGTCCATGCCTCACAGTGACCGACTGGGTTCAGCGACCTGCTGTTTCCTAACCCACGTACACACGCACGTTTCTTCGTGGGGTACACTAGGTTCAGTGACCAGCTGTGCCACAAGACACATGCAAGCTTTCTTATAGGGCAGACGCCCAGGCAGGACTTTGTGACACATTTAGAGTGCCCATCAAAGGCAGCTGAACACAAGGATACACTATGTCTCAGAAAGTCCCTGAGCCATGGGAGCCGGGGAGAATACTCCAGTGAGCTACAGCCACATGCCTGCCCTGTCTTCCCCTCTACCCTCGCAGTCTGCCACTGGCACCGCCTGAGACAAGACATGGGGCTGGAGAGACCTCTGGTCTGAACCAGCACAGCCATTCTCGTGTCCTAATGCCCTGTTGACAGCTTCTTATGTTCCACACTCACTAATCCATTTTGACAAGGATTTGTGCTAACACTTCAAAATAGACTTTTTTTAAAAGACTTTTTAAGCCAGAGAAATATTCCTCTTCCCAGTTCTGGCTGGTCTTAGCACTGCAATTGTTGGAAAAGAGACCATATTTTAAAGTTTGATTTCCACTTCCTGACCAATGACCCAGTTTGATGCAGTGGGTTTTGGAAGTTCAGTCCTGAATAATGAACATTTCAGAAAGTTCCATAGAAGAGTTTATAGGAGCACTGCCTTCATAAGCCAAACCATGGGTGCTATCAATGCTCCACCCACAGCAGGGCAGGTCAAGGTTAACTCAGCCCTCCCCTTCCCCACCCTAACTTCAAAACAGCACACACACACCCCCACACACATCCACACCATCCCCCAAAGCAAAGAAGTATAGTGCTGGACCTGGAACAACAGGCACATACTCCCACACCACAACCCACTATTACTGCCGCTGCGAAGACCTGATGCTCCTGTGCCACAGTACAACTACAGAAACCGTATTTTTGAGCTCACAGAGATTAAGAAACCTACTAAATCATCAGTTTTTCATTCAAAGGTACAGTGTAATTTCTACTGCTTTTTCTTGTTACCCACAGAGTAGAGGTTTGCCTCAGGACCTTTCTGGTTAGGATGTAGCCAAACTACCCAAACAGGAAGATGTAATTGTTTCATGCATTAGAACAATGTCTTCCTTATTTTCATAACTAACAACTGGATAAAGGTTGGGACAGGCATGGAAACATTCCCTAATATTGCAAAATGTACACTCACTACAAACTACACAAACATACTTTGGCCAGCTTATGAACTAAAAACTGGTACAATATATGAGAAAGAACACTGCCTTGGAAGAACAGAGAAAAATGTTCAAATATAAACCAGTTTTAAAGGAAAGGTGGATTTTAAATCTTACTGATATTTTTAGAAAAAAAAAATTAGCTACAATTTAAGTTTACTTTCTCTAGGTAGTATCTACAGTTGTACTATTTATTTTCTCATTTCTCTCCTCTTCTCTATTTATTTTTTATAAATCTCCTATAAATCAGAATGGAAAATTACTGCATGCACAGGGTAGCCTTCTTATAAACCATATATGCAAAGTGAGTACATTTTGAATAAAAGATAAGTTCATTTTCTCCTTCACTACCTTTGATTACAAGTGACCTTCATTGTTAGTTGAACTCGTAACACTAGTAGATTAAAAAAAAATAAATCACAAACTAGGACTGCTAAGTTGTATATCTACTTCTAGGTCTCATTTTGATCTAAACGAGTTTAAGAAGTCACTACATGTAGGAAAATATTTCGGCCAGAAGTAAGGTTTTTAAGCTAACATAATTTCTCCAAAATAGGGCCAGATGAAAGTAAAACTAATCAAGAGAGGACTTATTTTATTTTGTTGTTTTAAATTTCATCTAGAACCGGTCCATTTTTATAGAAAGGCTTATAAAATACACAGATTCTCTAAAAAATTACCTTGAGTTACTTTTTTTTTTAAAAAAATCACTATTACTTGAAACAACTTATATTCTGTTCTTCAGTAGAAACCCTTGCTTTATGTCCTCCAGACATCTTAACGGGTTATTTTCTTATACACCAGGAAGTAAAGTCTAAGACACAGCAAGATCAAAAATTAACTTTCACCAAGACAAAGTTGTCTTGCAATGCAAATTGGAATAAGGACATTAACCTCCAAGTAAAATCACAAATCAACATACTAGCAACTATTGTTAACAATGCAATAATCTCTAGCAAAACATTTCAGTCTATTTAAGCTAGTTTATGAATATTTTGTATTAAGAAGCAACAAAGTGTGTATGTGCAAAGAAAATATTTTCATAAATTTTTAAAACACAGTGAAGTATTTAGCATTTTTTTACAGCTCTGAGCCGCTGATAGCTCTGATACTACATTTTTATGCAGAGTAACTTTTCTGATGGTCCAAGAAGAATTCAAATGATCAAAATGAGGAGCAGCTGCAACTGCTGGTGTTGCACTTTCCAATAAAAATGAGAACCCCAGATACAGAACTGCTTATTCTAAGATGTTTGATTTATGCACACACAGAGTTACAACAGGCTGTACACAGACCTATTTGGATGCTGACAGCTTTGCTATTCATACAGCTTATAAAAATTATTCTGTTTGATATTAAGCCAACTCACTTGCAGATTGTACCTCCCGGACTCACATTTCAGAACACTAATTTCACTAATTTTAATGTAACCTTGAAATGAATGTCTGTTCAATACCATTATAAATCAAGAGACTTCAGTGTGTTATGAAAAAAGGCTTTTGGAGGCTGTTTGACACAGAAGTTAATGAAATAGACCCTCAGTTACTATACATTGTCACAGATGTATCAGGGAAAAGAGACAGGGTCATTATTTCTCCACATTTCCACCTTGAACTTCATTTTTGCACTATAATCTTCAGCTATTAACCTTTTCAGAGTACTCAGGTGCAACTCATAAGGAATATCCTAACATGGATGGCACTCACAGGCAAACCACGCATCAATATATTAAGTAAGCTTATACATACAATTATAGATTTGAACTATCATTAATTTAAGTTTCAGGAGACTGGTGATAAAAGAGCCATCGGAATAAGTTTAAGGGATTTTAAAGCTCACCTAAAGCGAGAAAACGACATGGTTGTAAGTTCATGTTAATGACAGGGTTTTTTTTTTCCCTGTTAAAAGCCACACCATCATGCAGAATGGGTAGAGAAGAGGAGTGTCACTTCATGGATGTCATTCCACTTATGAGGGGAACAGCTTTGGCTGTCTAGCCATACATGAAATTCTGAGACCAAATTAACTTTAATAAGAAACTTCCCCTGACATTGTCAAGTGCAAAATGGACACAGGAAAAATCTCATTATCCCAGCTGCTCCATTAATGAAGATCTCCCTTTTCTGTAATCTCGAAATTGAAATTTAGTGAGCACTAGGTGAAGTAAACTTCTCCTGACCTAAAGAATCCACTCCTGGGTAGGAGATTAAAGGGTACTTACTCTTGTGCTGAGAGCACCTGGTCACTTCTCCTGTACACATAAAAGTTTCTACCTTCTCCCTCTGATAAGAAACAGGCCAGTATCATTATCAGTGTATCCTCAGACAGAGATACCATTGACACAAAGAACCATACAAGAGAAACTATGACAACCCAAGGAAATGATGGATGTCACTGAAAGGTAGACTCCGCAAGTTCTAGCTCAGAGTTTGTGGGTTTTTTAAATCCCCATACTGCTTTTCAAATTTACTAAAAATTCCAGTAATACCATGAAGGTCAGTACATCAACCATTACATAGCTGTTGTCTTAACTGCTGCAATTTAAAAGAAGATCACACTCAAGAGGAAGACCATCAGATGTTTTCTACACTTCTATGCAGCATTGCAGGGAAACCACACAGACGATAATCCAGTGAAGAAGTTTCTCTATGAAAATGATCCTGGAACCAGCATCATCTAGCTCACTATTAAGAGCATGCTGAGCAATAGCTTTATAAACAGCACAGAGGTAGGATCTTCTGAATTGTAATGCCGTGAGTGACTTGCTCTAAAAAGGGAATGGAGTCCACTGGAGCAAGATGTGCACTATGATTTAAGTTACGTTACAAATCATAATTATCAAGGCAACTCTAATGAAGGGGTTGGGTTTTATTTTTAATTATTTTTAGTGATTAAAATCCAGTTGTCTGTAGAAGTTTTCCATAGTAAAATTACATTGAAACTTTCAGTATTAGATTATTATATCGAGTGCAGTTAAAATGACAAGCTTGTGGATGAAAGCTCTATTTTCATAGTGTTCATGGCGTTCAGAATTAATAGGATTATGCAGGTATCTGAGTGCAGACAATACAGTCTTGACTGTACTTTCAGGTATTTACTTGCCCGCTCTGCCAGCTTGCTTTGTGTCAACAGTGCCTCTGTCTGAGGATTCACTGATAGTGATACCAACCTGTTTCTTATCAGAGGGAGAAGGTAGAAGTTTGCAATTTTCTGCTGATCTAAGTGCCAGATCTCGGTTTTATTTTAATTCATACGATATCTAAAGTAAATTGGTCTACATATACCATTTGGAAGCAAAGTTTAGACATTCCTGGGTTGTGAATCTAAAAACACAAAAGTAAATCAGAGCGCCTCTGTGTGTATAGAATAATTGTTTCCACTTTATGGCACTGTCAGAAGTGAATCATGTTTCACTGTCTTCTTTCAGTGAGGATGACTGCCCAGGGAGGTATAAGACGGACTGTTCTGTAGATGTAAACGGAGGAAGCAATGAACCCAGGCTTAGTAAGAACGTCACTATATCAGCTATGAAGGAGTACGGTTATATGATATATAAAGTTATATGTGGAACAGGTTCTTGCTGTTATTAGCCTGATGTAACCATGCATTTTGTGTGAAAATGACACTAGAAGAATTTTGTATAGAAACTAAAGCAGCATCTCCCAGGGCCTTTACTTCCTTGAGAGGGAATTTTATGGCTGGGGTGCGCACTAAACAGGTCCATAATTGCACACAGTGTGGTTTCTCCTGTTTTGACAAACTCTGTAACCACCTGTCTAAACACAAATTGTCCAGACTTTTTCTTTTTTTTTTTAAATGATGCTGCCTAGGATCTGTAAAGCTACTTAGTTTTAATCATGTCTTAGTTTTCTTTGCTTTCACCTGTACTGAAACGCTGTTAAGTGTGGTGCTAAGCATGCCTCATATGAAATAGCTACCTAAGGGAAACCTTTGGTGCCATGCTTCCAGAGACATAGGATGGAACGCAACCCAGAAATTTGGGTCTAAGTAGCTTAAGGACCTTTTGGGGCCTTTTTGATGCTGTGAAGGGGCCACAAAGAACTGCTGAAATAATTTATCAGTGGAAGCCTAGAATTTGAGCCAGGAATGTAATCACTAGAATCTCTGTAATATGGTCCAGATATCTGAACAGGACTCCATGCTGCCCTCTTTCCCAGGGAAGATATCCTGAAAAGCCTCCATTTCATCCCTCCTACCAGATGGAAGCATGCTAGAGATCAGCAGCTCAGCTCCCATCAGTACTCAATTACATAACGCAGCCATTCGTTTGCTCTCCCCAAAGACCACACTGTATTCTCACTCCAACTGGAAATACCTTGGTGCAAACAAGTTTTTGTCCACTTTGTTGCCTGTGCGGCTGACATAGTGCTTATGATTTGGAGATCCACAACACGTATTGTTTCAAATGATAAATACATCCACTTCACCCCTAGAGTAGCAGCACTCCCTCAAGAAAAACAGTATGATAGAGAAGACAGTCGAGTGGGTGAGAAATGGATGCTTACTAAGTTTCCTTCATGCATAATGAAAAGGCTTCACCTTATTTTTGATTCCTGGAAACTTGAATTAATGAGTTGTCTGAAGTTTTTTTAGCTCCGTTATTGTCTACAAGAATGAGACACATTCTGTACCAGCAGAGTTCACATCTCAGCCCTACGAATTACAAAGAAATAAATCTGTGATCAATCTACAGAGTACAGATTGTCCATTATTAGCTACTTGAATGATTCATGAGATACCAGAAGCTGACACAAATACTCTTGCCTAACGACAACCACATAAGTCTGACATTTCAAGGAGGCCTTAAAATGTCTTTAACCTGCATTTCTCTGCTTTCAGAGTTTAAAATGTAGTTAGGGTTCGCTTCACAAGAGGATGTGCAACATGATGATACTGGGCTTTCAGAGTAGAATCCAGCCCACGTCCATAGAGAGGGGGAGGAGCGACGGAACGGGGCACACAGAATAGCACCAGCCCTGAAATTAGATAGTTAAGCAACTGAAAGGGAGGAGAGGACACAGCAGGACCAGGTGTTGGCTCCCAGTGGCTCTTAGCACAGCCAGAGTGAGATGGCTTCCCAGTGCCCAACCCAGCAGAGCACCCTGACTTTGGCTTACAGACAGTTCTGGAATCAAGGTGAGGATTTTCCATTTCTACTTGTAAAATGCTAACATTTTGTGGAAAACAGAGCCATGTATCCTTGAGACACAGAAAAAGGAGCATCATAGGCTAGAGAAGCCAATGCAGTTGTATAACAGGGACAGATACATGGACTCCAGAAACCATTCAGATTCACTTTATTCTTCTTTCCAAATATATCAAACATTCAAACTGAAGTTGGACTGTTTACTATAAAAACCTGTAAGCAGTCCTGGAAGCAGAGGTAAGTAACTTTAATTTGACGATTAGTCCTAAGGAAGCAAGGAAGATGCAAGGGCATACTTATGTGCCTGCAAGCTTGGGCATAAGAGGAGTAATGCTCTACAGTCTCTTGTTTTGTTACTTTTCAGCAGAAAGGGTTAATACATTATCTTCATCTTTTTTTTTTTTTGTTTAAGGCAAGCTTCATTATAAAAGACAACCCAGCTGTTCATCAAATAACACCATCACATTTTTTTTGTTTGAATGGATTCACACACTAATATAACAAAAATAAAATCAGTATGGAAAATCTGAATGCAACTAATAAACAAAAAGATCAGAGAGAGTTCAAAAGCTTGAAAATTACTTGCGGATGTGGCCAGGTACTTCACAGTAATGTATCTGTAGATACTTCAAAACAAAGAGTGGGAAAATGAAACAGTCCGTGCTAAAATATATTCAAAAGGGAAGACAATTTTTATGTTCAGTTTGTGTAATTTCTAATGAGACATCCAACAAAAGAGTATACACTACACAAATGAATAGCAGTACTTCTTTTCTTTTATGGTAATGCAAGCTTCATTTAGAAATGGCCTCAGATTGTGCTTAAGAATACAATAATACTTTGTACTTTTTGGTTTTCAGCCACGGAGAATATAATATTCTTTATTTTTATGTTCAAAATAAGGACTCTGATTATCAGTTACAGTAGAAGCATTTAAAATAACAATGGTAGAAAAATGGGCTTCAAATTACATTTATGCTTATTTTAAGCCTTCATTACACTGGCTGAGTGGTGCAACATGGATTTTGAATAAATGACAATTAAGGTCAAAGTCTATTAAAAAAAACCCAAAACAACAAAAAACCAAGAGGTATTTCTTTTTCTCAATTGAATCTGAAACTATTGCAACGAAATACCTCTAATCCATGGTACTCCACAGCAGCCAATGGACAATTTAAAAAGATGCTCAGACAACAGATCTGTCAAGATGCAAACAAGTGGCTCAGAACAGGTCAGTGTTAGCTGACTTGTTTTCCCTGCTAGCGATGACCTGAGCTTGATCATCTTCCTCACGCTGATACAGGTCAGTACTTTTTTCCTAGCCAGCTGAGGCACGTATTTTGGAGAATCTCCACTGGATCCTAACTACTTAGTTAAACGTACTCATTTTTCACTATCCTAAGGCAATGGATAAAAACAGATAAAATGTACTAGCCAACTCCAAACTCATCTTGATTTATTTCAGTAGCCTAGATAAATCCACAGAACATCTACAGGGGACTCCACTTTCAACAGCTCATGTATATTCATGTATGTAAGTGATGCATATGTCAAAAAGCAATCCTAGTTTCACACATAAAATGAAAGGCTCTGTGCTGATCATTATCAGCCAGAAGTGAGATCCTGAGGTCACGATAAATCATGAAAAATGCTCAGTGCTCAGCAACAGGCAAAACCAGCAACCCAATATTTGGAATTACTAGCAAAGGAGTAGACGAACACATTGCTATGCCGCTATGCAAACTTGTGGTTGCTGCACCTTTAATACTGCATGCAGTTTTCGTCCCTTCATCTGAGAAAGGAAATGGTAGAGCTGGAAAAGATTCAGAGACGGGCAAAAGGGGTACTGAAGCTGTGGAATAGCTTTTACAGAAGGAATATATGCCTAAGCTACACCTCTACAGCCAGGAACAGAAATTACTTTATGGAATGTGAAAAGGGTCTACTCAAGTCATAAATGTAACGAAAAGACTGGACAGGGATTGGTGTCCACTGTCTCTTCCTGCACAAGAACTAGCAGGAATCAAACAAAGCTAGTAGGAACCAGGTTCACAACAAACAAAAGGAAGTGGTTTGTCAAACACTGCATAGTAGATTTATGGAAATACTTGCCAAAGGATATCATGGGATGCACAAAGCTTATGAGAATCAAGGGGGCAAGCTCATAGAAAAGTTTCCACTGAAGGTTATTAGGTATAATAAACAACACCTTGCCCAGGGAGTCGCTGAGACGCAGATACTGGATGTTGGCCGAGTATTAGAAAGAGGGGTCAGTACAGGCTTGTCTGGATCTTACTTCTCCTTAGGTAATTGTTTACAGTTGTTGATGAGTGAGGATACTGAAGGACATGGGGCTTTAGCATGAACTAGTATAGCTTCTCTTGTACACAAAATACATACTCAAGGAGGATTATACTACACATTGCATGCATATGATTTAACTCCCTCAGATCTGGGCACAAACAGGACCACTGAATGCAAAAAAAAAAAAAAAAAAAGAGAAAAGGGAAACTACAAGGCCACATTTAAAGAAGTGAGTATTTTGTCAAGTACTGTACATTCAGACATACTCTATATAATGAAATAGTGAATGTTTTTATGCTTTTCCTTGAAGTTAAGTTTTGTGTTACTTTGGTTTATCCCTTTGTGTACGTTTAATATCTAGCAGCTTTTACATTTAATATCTACTAGCATTTGAGAGATTATTTCCTGATGAGACATAACCAATCCTGTACAGCTATAATACAGAGAGCAGCAATTATTTATTTTCAAGATATCAGTTAGGCTTTTTCCTTTGGCTAAAGGTGTGGAAGCTATAGCACATAAGAAGTGCACAAGGTGAGAAGTTATGCAAGAAAGAGAACAAATTAATTAAGAATAAAACATTCTAAAAATAACATGTAGGCATTTTTTTTTTCCCAAAATTTGACCTATTTAATGATCATTGTCTGGTTGGAAATGTACTCCCAAGACTAAGTACCTACTAAAGATATATGAAGGCAAGAAGTATTGACCACTCTGTTGCCAAGAAACAGTAAAATAAAATCTGAAGCAAACAGACACCCTTTAAGTTATAGCTACAATATGTGTACTTCCATTTCTGAAAATCTTTGCAGACAGAGAAGGAAGCAGAAGTTAAGCCATACTCTCAGAGCTGTGTGGATGTTGTCGATGCATCAATTATTGTGTTGAAGCTATAGGAAGGAAAGAACTACAAAATTGGCTGAAGTTCCACTGGAAGCACAGGAACAAATCAATGCAAGAGAAATGCAACAGTGTGAAGAATGCCATTTTGAAGTTCCTAAGGAGTCATTTCAAGCAATGAGGGGAAAAAAACAAAACCCACAGAGTTACATAGCAAAAAATACTGTCTATGTCATGTAGGAGGGGCACTGCCTGTTGTTACAGAAAAGTGATTGTGCTTTATGTGTAACCAGGTCTATGAGGAAAATGCAAATGTGACTGTAAAATGTATTGGTACATTTGCAGTATCTTGGATGGGCAACAAAGGGGTCCCTGTTGGTGTGTGCTCAAGTTGTCTTTGCCTTGTCACTATCTGCACTAGCACAGCTGCAGACCCTCACCTGTGAACCTCCTCGAGCACAGGTCTCCGAGCAGAGAAAAGCCGCAGCACTCAAGAGTCTGTGGGGCTGACCTATACTCAAAGGGGCTCTGCTGTCACAATATTTTACCCAGCAGCTGCTGTTCACAGCCACTTCTCTCTTTTCACACCATCAGGTTGCTTCCCTTCCTCCCATTTACCCATTTACATGACATGAGGTACTTGTGTACTCTTCTTCACTGCAAAACCCCAAGACCATAAGCAAATGTCTTCCAAGAGCAGGGAAAGTTATTCCCTGCCAGGAAATCCCTATTTTATATGTGTCTTATTCTTACCTTGTTCTCAAAATATTTGATAATGGCCACTCTGAGAAACAACACACTTGGTTAGATGGATCTGTGATCTGGCATTTCCTACAATGTTCACACATTGGGTTAGAAAGAAATTTGACAGGTTTGCACAGACTACATCATTCCCCTCTCTATTGCTCCAGAGACATAATTTCAGAGTTACGGCAAACAATTGAGCAAAGATTGCCAAAGCATCCTCACAGGTCAGTTTTCAAAAGAAAGCTCTCAAAAGACATTCTATACACAAGATGATTACAAAGCTTAAGGAATTTTATCTAGGTACCTGAGAAAGACTATCAGGAAGAAGCCAGAACTCTATTGAAAACACAGTTTGTTCTTGACAAATTTATCATTTGTCTGTGCTCACATTTACACATATTTATCACTGTCAGGTCTTGAAAGAAACTCATTTACTTGGGCTTATCAGAAAACCAAACAATTATATACAGTCGCATGCAAAAAGGCTGAATACACCCATGGATGCCATGCTAGAATTCTCCAGTTACTCAAATGAATAGTCTTTTTCATTCCAACACCTTAAGATTTCAGTGAAATATTAAAATCAATTATCATACTAAAAATGAAAATACACACCAAAAACCCCACAATCTATATACACACTTTTTTTTTCCTGTTAAGCAATACAGAGAAGTAGATTTTATCTGCATAGAGAAGGCTGCTTTGCCTTGCAGAAGAGTTCACTAAAACCACATTTAAGCAAATTCAGATATTTCTGGCCCTTTTAAACTTACTTTAAGTCACCCTAGAGTACATTAGGAGACCTCTCTGAAACATCAGTGAGTTAATGGCCATCATTATAACACCTATTACAAGTCAGTCTGATTGTAATAATAAATATAACATAAAAAATTTGGAGTTTTCCTCGCAATTTTCTTGTAATATCACAAAATGCTTTTTAGAACACATTCAGCCACTGGTCATAAACACAGAAAGATGCCTGAAGTGAGCGAAGTCTTCTTTCATTTAATTTTAACATAGAGTTTGTGTTTATTAATCCCTACCCTTTGCATAGAAGATTTACTTCTAAAACATGAGGCAAGTTGGGAGAATAGACATCTCATTAAGGTCGATGGTCACTACCAGTTAAGAACCATACTAACGTATTATTCCTGA
Source organism: Tetrax tetrax (assembly GCA_009806455.1). Classification (NCBI taxonomy): domain Eukaryota; kingdom Metazoa; phylum Chordata; class Aves; order Otidiformes; family Otididae; genus Tetrax; species Tetrax tetrax. The sequence continues at coordinate 162,869 of WHYT01016780.1, forward strand.
CAGGAATATGTTACTTAGACCTCAGCTTTACAGACACATTACTCACTGAGAAATGCCTACGGCACTTCATGGAGGTGGAGGAGAAATAAGTATTCAGAGAGGTATCAAGCTCAAAAGATAATGTAAACATCAATCCAAGAGATAAAACATTGTTTGCCCTGATCAATAAATCACATTCAAAAGAATCCTAATTCTAATATGAATTAATCTCTGAGACATTTTACCCCATTTATCAGAGAATCCAGAACTCATTAAGACCCTCGGGGGCATTCATGCAGGGCTCAGGCTTTGCCTCCTGGCCTCTGTCTGTCTCTGTCCTCCATCACCAGTGACCACCTGTACCCGACCACCACAGCGCAATCCTCCCAAGTGGGGACGATCCGGAGGACTGGAGGGCAGCTGCTGCCAAGCTAAACCGCAACACAGCAACTGCTGACTCCAGCGCTCGGGCTGCCTTTGCGCCATACTGTTTGCCCTAGGCCCTGTGCCACTTCTAACGGCATTTAAAGATGGCACTCTGATCAGTCACATAACATATTCCTGTGTAGCTCCTACTCAAAGCTTTTTATGAAAATGATTTAGCAAATTTATAAAAAATGTTTAAGATTTTTTTTTTTAAGTTAAAGATAACGGGTTGCTGTCCTGTACCGATAGAATTAAGCCTACTTGGTTTGCTAATGAAAAGCAACTTCCAGCTGCTAGCATCCAAAGCTCAATCTGGACCAGAAGAACTGGGCCTCTAATTCCATAAGGCACGTTTAGTGTCCTCATTTCTGAACTTCTGGGATAAAACTGAGATCTCCAATTCTTGTTTGAAATTGTGTCTCTAGCTTGGATGCATGGCGTGATTTGCTCTGAGCCATGTCTGCCTCTGTGCAGTTGCACAGTGTGAGAAACAAGAGCTCCAAAGTGTGTACATGACCTCTTCTCATCCCAGCCCAGACAGATGCGCTCTTGCAGTCTGGAGAAGAAGAGTGGTTGCATGGAGAACTTCTGCCTCCCTTCCAAGGCTCTGCTGGCAAAGTCTGAGCCACTCTGAAATTGTATGATCTCCTTGTCATTGCCTCATGCGGTTTAAGGGGGTTTGTGAGCCATCAGCTGGAGTTCAAGGCAGGGGTTTTATAAAAGAGAAGGAAAAGGGAAGACGCGTTGATGACAATGATGGACACAATGCATATCTGCTCTATTGTGTGTAGAGTCTGCAAGGCAAGCAGGAGTTACAAAAATGAAGAACATGCTTTAACTTCTAAAATGAGCACCCATGGCTGAGCCACACACTCATTTTTCAGTGAAGGACTACATTGAAAGCCTTGTTTTTTTTCCAAGCATGAATGTGGCAATAATTCAAGTTCCTGAACTGAAAAAAACCACAGATGGCTTTAAGGAGCTGACAGAAAGTTATCTGACGAACTAATTCAAAGTATAAACACTTGGATTTCCAGGCTTTATTCTGTCCTGAGCTAGTTAGAGGCAAGATGAACACCAAAGGCCAAATCCTAGTTCTGCTCAAGTCAGCTGGAGTTTTGCCACTGACTGTAGCTGAGCTGTGTTTCCCCCTGAAGTCAGAATTCATCATCCTCTTCGCAGGAAGAAGGCTGACATACTTGCCTGATGTTTACACCAAATGGAAGCTTCACTAGAGAGTGAGAAGAGATGCACAATATATGTCTCTTGCTCTATTTAAAAATATTTTGTTGGAGAATCTTGTAAGCAGGGATGTTTATGAACACAAGAAAAAGAGAAGAGTTGGGCCCAGTGCGAGTGGGGTGCTGCATAAACAGATGTTTCACACTGGAACCAGAACCTCCAGATCCTTCACTGCGCTGTCTGTGATGGTCAAGCCGTGGATCTAAAGTCTAGTTTTGTTCTTGGAGCTTTCCAGAGGATGGCTATGAACAGAGTATTAATGTATTGCGGTCTGTGCTGCCTTTGCAACGTGCGGAGAGGTTTAGGGAACGCTAATATGAGAGCACCAAACTCTCTTCAGTTGCAATTGACTCCAGACTGAATCCCAGGCAAGAAAAAAAAAAGAGAATCTGGAGCACAGACTCTGCTATTTACAGTAAGCCAATGTGTCTGCACTTATATTCTCACTCGCACATATTTAAAAAAATGGTGGTAATAATTTCCTCATAAAACATCAAAATACTTATAATCTAGAAAAATATCCTTAATACTTTCCTTGTCTAAAGATGTCATAAAAGCTTCAGGCATGTTCTGATTAATGAAACATATCTGGAGATGTGCTCATGAGAATATTTCTTCATTTCTTATGATAAACTAGAGCTTCCACCTCGTTCATTTTCCAATTCCTCATTGTATTAGCCTGCATTTTTCAAAGAGGATTTTGTTTTTCCACCTCTATCCACTCGTCTCTTCTTGTAATTACTGACAGCCCCATCCCCTATAAGCTCCACAGACACAGTGTTTGCTCTCTTCTTATTCAGCAAGATGTTAAAGTTTTACCTCTTAAAAAATATCCTCAATTTCTGTATTATCTTTGTTTAACATTTCTTCTGTGACAAGAAAATCTGTGACAAAAAAAATTTGTCTGCAAAGTGAAATGAGTAAATTGCAAAAGGACATGTTTCTTGGAATATTTTTTTTTCTCATTTCTTCTATATCCCTAAAAAAGTAATTATTCAGCATATGGGTATGGTAAGTTAAGAAGTGCATCAATTTTTTCTTTAAATACAAAAACATATGCCATTGTGAATTCAATTACTTTTTCAGTGACAGCCTCAGACCTCAGAAATGGAAAATTGTTCTGAATACTACTCAACTAATACACTTCTGGAACAATTACTACTTTGCCAATCATAAGGCAGGAAGAAAACTCAGTTTTAAAAGTTTTCTGAATAACCGCACCTTCAAGTCTGCAAATATGACTGTTCAACACATTTCTTGACTTCTACACCATGGCTCATTACTTTTGTATTCCTGGCAGGGTCACATGGAGTATCAGAAAGATTTCTGAATTCCAGCTGTGGTCTTAAACAAACAAGTTGGGTTTAAAATAATCTTTAACCACAAAATCATTTCCTGTGACTTGTGTCCAACCCAGTCAGATTTAGAAAACCTCTAGTGTTGTTGAAGACTAACTCTGAAACTTAGCTAATGTTAATTAAGTCAAGATGTTATTTGTATATTATAAGCTGACAAGTAGAGGACAATTAATCATCTCTAATTAAAAGAACAAACATTCAGTATCCCTTAACCAAGGACATCTGACCAATTAAACCTTGAGGAGGACATTTAGTCAGGATAGTTTGAGGATGCTTTGTGTATGTTGCCAGACTACAGAAGAAACTAGGGGAAAGGTAATTCTGGCAGAGGTCACCACAACCACCAACCCAGGGACTCTACCCACATTGTACCACCGACTCAAAAGAATTAGGGGGAGTAACAGGACTGAACATGGGTACTAATTTATACGCTAGGCAAAGAGACTGACCAATCATTTACTAGGATAACAATGCCTATGTAATAGAAAGTTGAATATGTTTTGTGTATAAATATACTGCAGAGAGTCTCACTTGGTGTGCTTGATTTGTGGGAAACCACCAAACACCCAGGCTTGAGCAAACCTAAAATAAAGGAGAAAAGTCTCTCCTGAGTGTGTGATTATTGACTCACACCAGGTGATGAATCAATCTTTTTCAGATAACAGTTTGACTGCACAAAAGACAACAAAGCAACACAGAAAGTTCTAAAATTGCCTGCCAAAGAAGAATTAAATAATCTGAATGACCAGTATTTGGTTCATATGCAAGATAGTAGTATTATTACGAACAGACGAGATTACTTAAAACTGCAAAGTGGCTTTACACAGAGCGCTACGTAGATAAAGCATGTTCTTCTGTATAAGCATGTATTTATAAAAAAGTCATGCAATTACGGATTGAAAAAAATAGTACAGCACCCAGTAGAGGGATGTAAGCAAGCTGCAAGACATGCCACATAAGGAATGATGAGACCTGGCTTTTTTTTTTTTCTTCATTGCTTTCATGCTGCTGCAGTCAGGCCCATACAGCGCCTGCTTAGCCTCCCACCAAATCTGACGGTTAGAACTCTGTCTGTAATACCCAGCCCAGCTCGTGCCTTTTAAACAAATTCTCCACTGAGTTTCCCTTCACGGATACATGCTCAAAACTCCATTTTGCTCTGACCACTCTGCAGCAGGAATCACAGAATCACAGAAGCACTTAAGTTGGAAAAGATCTTTAAGATCATCAAGTCCAACTGTAAACCTAATAAACCTAACACTGCCAAGTCCACCACGCTAAACCATGTCCCTAAACATCACTTCTACACAATTTTTTTTTTTAAATACCCCCAGGGATGGTGACTCATCCACACTTCTCCGGGCAGCCTGTTCCAGTGCCTGACAAATCCTTCAGTAAAGAAATTTTCCCTAATATCCAATCTAAACCTCCCCAGCACAATCTGAGGAGTATAGAAAGCAGAAGGTGGAAGGGTTCTGCTGCAAGCCTGCAGTATCAGCCCCTCCCAGAGCTCGCAGTGGTAGTAGCACCTCAGGACAGAGGTATGAATCGGCATCCATCACCGCATAAAAGCCCTGAGCCACCTTCTTCCGAATACAGGCACGCAGGCTCTGCAGAGCTGCTCAGCTTTCTATCCTGCAGGTAGCTGAGTGGGTGGTGAGAAAATCTAGCAGCCCTTAGATAAGAATGAGGAGGACATTGTTGTACTAGCTTCCCGGAGCACATGCAATGGTGCCTGCAGCCTATTCCTGTTCTGGAGCAATGGACAGATGTAGTAGACTGTTGTGTGGTAGAAGCCGGCAGAGCCCTGTTCACATTGCTATGGGAGAACTGCACCATTTGTGCAGACGGCTCCCATTTGTTTGTATCGTATTTATGTCGCCTTCAACAATTCTCTTGGGTTTCTTCTAGTAACCTGATAGTTCTCCTCTTGTCAAATCTAACATGATTCTCTCCCATTTCCTCTGAGATCGGCTATAGACAGAAACAAGGATATAGCTGCATATAGCATGGGCATTCCCAGCGACATCTGAATCTCTCACATGCCTGACTGATGTGTTCTCTCACGTTGCACACTGGGTTCAGAGTATCAAGACTGTTTTCTCCCTTCTCAGTGGTATGGTCCAAGGGAAATTTAACTAACAATTTTTCAGCAACTGCACGACTTAAAACATGAGCAGTGTCCTCCACCTCTTTTGTTGAGTTCTCCTGGCACATTATATCTGTGTTTCTTGGTCCTTAGCAGTAGGTCTGTTGTTTATTGGAGGATAATTACAGGATGAAAAATATTTTATGGCCAATGAAGAGTAAAAACCACAGGGAGAAGAAGTAAGGTGCACTGTTTCAACCTGTCTACTGACTGGGCACCAGAAAGGCAGCTCGAATTCTGGCATTTGCAAATTACTCCACTTTTCCATCTTAATTATTTCAATTTAAACGAGCAATTCTTTGTATCTTGGTACCTCTAAAGTCAAAGCAAAGTGAGAAAAAAAATGAATCCCTTGGCATCCTACAGAAACCTTACTCACCAAGCCAGGTGAAATCTTTCTGCTACTTGAACTAGTGGAAGAACAGACATCAGATATGTGATTAGCACAGGCAGGGGATGAGGGACACACAAGTTTTTCTAACTTTGAGGAATGTGGAGAATCATAAATCCTGAACCACATTTGCAGCTCTAAAAAGGAGAATATTTTACCAGAACCAGACTTTTCTGCTCTTTTTTTTTTCCCCGAGGACTGCCTTCACGTCTGACTTTCCAGTCTGGGCCATTCATAATTGTCTGCTCATCCCAGACTCATTCTTAACTGTGCTATCTCAGTCACAGTTCTGCTGTCTCATTTTCTGAATCCAAATCTTTCCTTTTTCTCCTAAAAGCAATAAGTGACATGATTATAAAGTAAGTTCCTAAGTCTATCTTCCATCAAAATCAATGGAATTAGTAGGAATCAAGGAATTTTTTTCCTGTCAGATTATTTAAAAGAGAAATCTGGTAAGCTGAAGCAAGCATTTAACAGTATATCAAATTTTAAACATTTAGTTAATGAAAATAGCCAAGAATTTTCAGCAATAAAAAGATAAAGGTGAACAGCAGAATCAGAGAAAATGCAATAACACAGTCCTGAGGTAGTCATTCTGGGCTGATCATCTGAGTTTCTGTAATAATTGTTAAGAAAAAGTGTTAAAAACAAATGCATTACAAATTTTCCCAAAACTGATGTAGATCATGCCAGCTACTCAGAGGGGGAACACAGAGTCCGTATCACTGATCCATCCTAACAAATCGAGCAGCAGGCACAAGAAAAACCAGGAGGTCAATTCAACCCAGCTAATACAAATCTGTTATATGTCAGAACCCTTATGGAGAGTTGTCCTTGGATGTCCCAATTGCGTTGCTTGGAATTTTTATTTAGAAAATTTTAAAATCCATCACAGAGATACAATGTTCCTGAAACACCATTTTTCCCCAATACACACGGTTACTAAATGCTTCTATTACCCAGATATTGTTACTGCTGCTAATATTAATCATAATTTTACTATGTCTGAAGAGGAATAAAACATTGTACTAGGCACTCTATAGGCAGTTAATAGAAGTAGTGTCTTTGCCCATGGGTGATGTTTCCAACACGCATTACTGATGAAAACATCTTTGGTTGTTTGCATTAGCAACCGCTCCTATCACCTACCAAAAATAATCAGGGTCATCTATCAAAAAGCTGATCCTACTGGAGCTTCTGTTTGTATCCCTTTTCCAGTTCTATATATTCAGGAGCAGAACAACAATGCGTTCTACAGAGGTACAGCCGACATATCAAAAAATTGTTCCTTTAAAAGCTATGAAATATTTTGTGGTTCCCCATGTTTTCTCCTTGAAGAAGAGGAGGAAAAAAAGAAGGATCCTTCAAAGTGCTGAGATTATGAATTCTCAGCTCACAAATTCACTTCTGCTCTCCTAAATAGTATCAGATACTGTTTCTAAATAAACACACTTTAACAAGACTTAGATTTATAGCCTTTTATGAGTGTAGCAGGCAAATTACGATTAACACAATAACTTGGTTTTAATAAAAATTATTCAGCATTATCCTTGAACTTGGCATTATGATACTGTCTGCAGATCAGGATTACTTATTTTTCTTGTTTAGTTACATGCAGTTTCCTATGTATTTCCCCATTATCTACCCCACCTCAGCTTTTCCTTTCCCAAGGAGTGTAGTCAATTCAGATTACAAACAGTAACAATTTAAGATGACAGAGTTCACTTTGGATATAAGAATTAGCTATTGCAAACTGTCGCTGATTTTCTGCTTTGGCATATGTTCTGCAAGCTTTCATGGAGGCTTTAAGCTTAAATCTCCTCTATAAGCTCTGTAAAGCTCTAATGGGCTATTTGACCATAAAATCCCTACCAGTTTTTTTTCTTCTGGTGTGCTGGATTTGCTAGCTTTTAAGCCTAATTCAAGCCACATTCTGCATTTTGTATGATTGTTGCTTTTATGCACATGGGCCTAGTCCACAATCATCTTTGTATTCAAATATATAAATCAGTACAGCTTTTTTTATACCAATCAAAGGATTGCTAAAGCTTCCTCATATCAGTTCTTTCAAGGTGGCTGCCTCTGCAAAGCACTCTTGATCTGCTTTGGACAAATGGCCATTGCTCAGTATTTCCCACAGCAAAGGTCAGGTCTACAGGAATCATCAAGCCAGACCAGCTAGAGACAAATTAGATGGCAGTCCCACACAAATTACCTTGCCAATAGCACTGCCTGGCCCATTTCGTTGAATCAAAATGCTTTTTAAGCCACCAAGACTGTGTGCATCCGCCATTGTAGACAGATTCAATACTACTGCCATTATCAATACTCAATCTGAAAGCAAAGGCGCAGCAAGAGGGAGCTAACTTGAATAAATACCTATCTTCAGGATGCTAAAAAAAATAGTTTCACTTCATCTCACAGTCCCTCCTGACAGCTCATCTCCTGTGGAGAGGCCCTTGAACCTCTTGGTGGAAAGGCAGTGGACACAGTACCACGAGTCACCCAGGAGAGGAGCACTTCACACAGCTCCTTGTGCTCCCCAGATGCATTGCTTTGCCCAGCCTTCCTCTTCCTCACACACCCACAGAACCACTCTGGCCTGGTGGGCAGCAACAGGTCTCAGCCAACATCTGACAGGTAACGGATCACCCTGCCCCACATCACCTGCTTTCTCTTGGAGCTGAGGCAAACGGGCTGTGCTGAGAGATGGTGCAGCTTCTGCCATGTGCAGGTCTCCTTGTTCACCTTGAATTCCCCATGAGCTTCCTGGCAACGTTATTAAAATTACCAGGGCAACTGCTCTGCCTCAAAATTAGCAGCAGCACCCCAGGTATGTCTGCACTAGTGTGGATGTGAACTGATAACCTCTGCTGCTGGAATCCTTCCACTGTTGGGAAAAGCACAATTAATTACATCTGCTATTCAACATACAAGATCATCTATTAAAAGCCATCTATGAATAACTTGCGTTAACCAACACAAATTTTGCTTATCCCTGAATCACCTTCCTGAGAGCAGATGCCAGACACTTTATAGAAGAGTTTATGAGCCTACAGATTGAAGTCTAGAGGGAAAATCCTGCTGACCAGTCGTAAGAGATAACATGTCACAGCTGCTGAGCAGCACATCCTTATTTGCTGCCCTCAATGCTGAAGGACAATGGAGCCTTGGACAGGTCCCATACTTTCAAATCAAAGCTGCAGCAGACAAGGTACTGCTTTTGCAGTGCAGTTTGTTCAAGCAAATCAAAGGAGCTGGCAATACCGCATCAGCCAGCAACAGAACAGTAAAACCAAGATAAGAAAGAATACAGCAAGTGGGAATGGGTGGACAAGGGAAAAGATGGCCAGCAAGGAACTGAAGAGCAAACAAAGCAAAGGCAGCAGAGGAGGGAAATGACTGAATATAACAAAGAGTAGTGATGGCACTTAGTCGGCTCCAATAACTGTTTTGTAATTGCTTCACTTCTAAAAAATGATTTATCTAATTGTTTCCAAAGCCTTAAATTATCTGAACAATTGTACCGCTCCAATTCTAGATAAACTTCTATAATAAAGGCGTTTCTTAAATGTTGCTATTGCTGGATAATGTTACCTCAATTTACAAAAAAAACCCAACCAACAATAACCACCAAACCCTGTGGGCAAAACAGACACGACTGAAATCTTACTTACATAGTTATTCCCAAAGTCTTCCACAAATTGGTTTGGTACTTAAAATTAAGCATGTGTATAATTACTGCAACATCAGCATCTAAGTTTTTTAAATTTTTTTTTATTTTCACAAGATTTAGTTCCATCACAACAAAACTGCTCAGCCTTAAGAAGGGAAAGTAATCTTGATTTTCAGCCTTTTAGCAGAGTTACGGCAAAGTTCTGAAATACAGATAGAACAGATTTGTTTAAGAGCCTTTGAGAGGCTCCTGAATTCATACTCAGACATGTTGATGAAAATTTCCAAAAGCACTTCAGTGACATGGAAGCACAAAGCCCAAAGCTCTCAGCTGCAGATCTCGCTGGAAAGCTGTAAATCATCAGCTTCCCTGACAGGCAGAAGTACAGGATACTGCGTAGCAATAGCGGCTACAAATACAGCTCACACCTCTTACTTCTCAGCTTTGTCTGTACCGTTTCTGTATACAGATACTAATGAAGCCCTGGAACTGCATTTTGTAGCTTAGACAAGCATTTTAAACCAAAACTTAGTAGGGAAAAACCCTCTACACAATCTGAAGATTTAGAAAGCTCTACACAATCTAAGGCCTTCACAATTAGAAAAGTTTATATATAGACATTATACCTTTCAGCTTGTAAAACACAGAAAATAATGAGCGTACAAGATTCTCTTTTTTTTCATAGAATCATAGAATGGTTAGAGTTGGAAGGGACCTTCAAAGGTCATCTAGTCCAACCCCCCTGCAAGAAGCAGGGACATTTCCAACCAGATCAGGTTGCTCAGAGCCTCATCCAGCCTGGCTTTGAACGTTTCCAGGGATGGGGCATCCACCACCTCTCTGGGAAACCTGTTCCACTGTTCTACAACTTGCATTGTAAAAAATTTTTTCCTAATATCCAATCTAAATCTACCTCCCTCTATTTTGAAACCATTACCCCTCGTCCTATCACAACAGGCCCTGCTGAACCGCATCTCCCCATCTTCCTTGTAGGCCCCCTTGAGGTACTGGAAGACTGCTTATCAGGTCTCCCTGGAGCCTTCTCTTCTCCAGGCTGAACAGCCCCAACTCTCTCAGCCTGTCCTCATAGGAGAGGTGCTCCAGCTCTCTGATCATCTTCGTGGCCCTCCTCTGGACCTTCTCCAACTGGTCCGTGTCCTTCTTATGTTGGGGACTCCAGAACTGGACACAGTACTCCAGGTGGAGTCTCACCATGGCAGAGTAGAAGGGGAGAATCACCTCCCTCGACCTGCTGGCCACGCTCCTCTTGATGCAGCCCAGAATGCGGTTGGCCTTCTGGGCCGCAAGGGCACATTGCCCACTCATGTCGAGCCTCTTGTCCACCAGCACTCCCAAGTCTTTCTCCTCAGGGCTGCTCTCGATCCATTCTCTGTCCAGCCTGTATTTGTGCCTGGGATTGCCATGACCCAGGTGCAGGACCTTGTACTTGGCCTGGCTGAACTTCATGAGGTTGGCACGGGCCCACCTCTCCAGCCTGCCCAGGTCCCTCTGGATGGCGTCCCTCCCTTCCAAGGTGTCAATGGCACCACACAGTTTGTGTCACTGGCGAACTTGCTGAGGGTGCACTCTATCCCACTGTCCATATCGCCGACAAAGATGCTGAACAGGGCCGGGCCCAACACAGACCCCTAAGGGACGCCACTGGTGACCGGTCTCCACTTGGACATTGAGCCGTTGACCACCACTCTCTGAGTGCGGCCATCCAGCCAACTCCTTATCCACTGAGTGGTCCATCCATCCAACCCATGCCTCTCTAGTTTAGAGAGAAGGATGTCATGCAGGACAGTGTCAAAAGCTTTGCACAAGTCCAGGTAGATGACATCCGTTGCTCGTCCCTTGTCCACCGATGCTGTCACCCCGTCATAGAAGGCCACCAAATTGGTCAGGCAAGATCTGCCCTTGGTGAGGCCATGTTGGCTGTCACCAACCACCTCCTTGCTCTCCATGGTTTCCAGGAGAATCTGCTCCATGACCTGGCCAGGCACACAGGTGAGGCTGACTAGCCTGTAGTTGCCCAGGTGCTCCTTGTTCCCCTTTTAAAAATAGGGGTTATATTCCCTCTCTTCCAGTCATCAGGGACCTCACCAGACCACCACGACTTCTCAAACACAATGGCCAGCGGCTTGGCAACTTCATCCGCCAGTTCCCTCAGGACCTGTGGATGGATCTCATCAGGTCCCATGGACTTGTGCACCTTCAAGTTCCTCAGAGGTTCCTGAACCTGCTCATCAAGTACAGTGGGCGGTTCTTCATCCGCCCAGTCCCTGCTTCTGCCTTCCACAGCTTGGGTGGTGAGACTGAGGCAAAAAAGTCATTGAGTTCCTCAGCCTTCTCCATGTCCCGGGTAACCACGACACCCGTTTACTTCCGGAGGGGGCCTACATTCTCCCTGGATTTTCTTTTGTCCCCTACATACCTATAGAAGCTTTTCTTCTTGCTTTTTATGTCCCTGGCCAGATTCAATTCTGTCAGGGCTTTAGCCTTCCTCACCCGATCCCTGGCCACTCACACAGCCTCTTTGTAGTCCTCCCAGGCTACCTGTCTCTGCTTCCACCCTCTATAGGCTTCCTTCTTTACTTTCAGTTGGTCCAGGAGCTCCTTGCTCATCCACGCTGGCCTCCTGGCCTTTTTGCCCAACATGTTCTTCATTGGGATGCACCTCTGCTGAGCTCGGAGGAGGTGCTCTTTGAATATGGACCAACTTTCCTGGACCCCTCTTCCCTGCAGGGCTGCCTCCCATGGCACTTTGCCCATGAAGTTCCTGAAGAGGCTGAAGTCCGCCTTCCTGAAATCTAGGGCAGAGAGCTTGCTGTGTAGTTTCCTCACTGCCCCGTTTATCTTGAATTCCACTGTGCCGTGGTCGCTGCAGCCAAGGCTGTCCATCAGTCACCAGCCCCTCCCTGTTGGTGAGCACGAGGTCCAGCATGGCACCCCTCCTTGTCGGCTCCTCTATCGCCTGCAGGAGGAAGTTATCATCCACACATTCCAGGAACCTCCTGGACTGCCTGTGCCCTGCCGTGTTGTCTCTCCAACAGATGTCAGGGTGGCTGAAGTCCCCCATGAGGACCAGGGCTTGTGACCGTGAGGCTGCTCCTATCTGCCTATACAGCGCTGTCCTCCTGGCCAGGCGGCCTGTAATAGACCCCCACCGTAACATCCCCTGTCCGTCCCTGTCCTCTAATCTTGACCCATAAGCTCTCTGTCAGCTCCTCCTCCATCCCCAGGCACAGCTCCACGCATTCCAGCCAGTTGCTGATGTAGACAGCGACACCCCCTCCTCGTCTTCCCTTCCTGTCCTTTCTAAAAAGCCTGTACTCCTCCATGTTGACACTGCAGTCGTACGAGTCGTCCCACCACGTCTCCGTGATGCCGACAAGGTCGTAGCCCTTCATCTCCAGCTTTTCCTGTTTATTCCCCATGCTGCGTGCGTTGGTATAGAGACACTTCAGCAGGGCCCCTAACAAAGCCGACTTGCTGGCTGGAGCAACAGGTGTTCTTTTGGACCGCAGTTTAAGTTCATTTGCACATATCTGAGATCCTTCCTCAGCTTCTGGACCCTTGGTGCTGGCACTGGCGCCATGCTGACAGCCATGGGCTGAACCGTTTAATCACAGTTTTGGCCAGGCTGTGAAAGTGTGTGGAAGGAACTCACTGGGAAAGGCTGATTATGAAGCAGACTTATGAGAATGACTGCACTGTGAGGCCAGGGACAAGGACTCACTTGAGAAGTTGGTTATTAAGTATCAGCCAGAATATTAGAAAAGTTATACTGCTCCTGCATATTTCTCCTTCTTACCAGCAAAGGAATTCTCACAAGGAAAAAAAAACAACAGTATGGGTTTTTTTGTCTTACTCTCCCATGAATAAAAGTAAAAATAAACTTAATAGATTTTTTTTTAAGTGAAGATGGAAGGGTTGATGGCAGCATCAAATAGATGCACATTAGAATCATAGAATGGTTAGGGTTGGAAGGGACCTTCAAAGGTCACCTAGTCCTAACCCCCTGCAAGGAGCAGGGACATCAACCAGATCAGGTTGCTCAGAGCCCCGTCCAACCTGGCCCTGAATGTTGCCAGGGATGGGGGCATCCACCACCTCTCTGGGCAACCTGTTCCAGTGTTCCACCACCCTCAGTGTAAAAATTTTTTTCCTGATGTCTAATCTAAATCTATCTTCCTCTATTTTAAAACCATTACCCCTCATCCTATCAGTCAACCAAAGCCTTTCTGCACACCTTACAGACCTACAGGTGACTCTGAAACAACTACAGCAAGATGCACTGGGCATCAAGCAGGCAAAACCCATCTTTTCAATACTGAATTTCCCTACATATTGAAAAATTAATTTCTTTAGTCTGAGAAATAATTTTTAAAGTCTCCATTATTTTTCACCATTTCAGCACTCAAACTGCCCCTTGGGCTTAAAGCCAGAGCAGAGGAATCTGACATTATTCTTCTGAAGCACTAGGCACCTGTTACAGTTCATTCTCTCCCTTTCCCTATGCAGTGGCATAATTTCCTTGGGTGATTATGTACTTCTCTTTCCCAGTTCACTTGGTACCCAATATACAATTTCTACACTCGTAAAGGCAGAAACAGCTATTCAAACACCAATTTAATTTGTGCTGTCTCACCAACCCCTTGATGGGAAGGTTGGATGCTGTTCAATAAGCTTAAGTGCAAGGTCCTGAGTGCTGGTGGGAAAACCCAGTGACACCAATATGGAAGAAGTAGTACTTCTGCCAAAATTTGGGCTGCTGTGAATCATAAGTTGAACAGAAGTCATTGAGATCATGCTGTTGTCCGGGATGTATAAAGAGAAGGACAGTGATGAAACAGAGACCTGGAGACACACTGGGTACATCTAGTGCCAGTATGCTCAGAATGCTTTTTCAGGGATGCAAAAAACATGGAGAGGAGACAGAGGTGAAGGTGTTAACATCCTGCCAAAACATGAAAAGCCTCTGCAAGGAGGAAGGGAATAATGGTCTGCAGTCCATGGGGGGAAGGATAAAAATAGTAGATAGATCTAGCCAGAGAGATTCAAATTTTGTGTTTGTGATGAACTGTTCATAACCCTGACAGGTGGCTATGTGACAACCACAAACGTGTACAGCCCAGTTAAATGCTTAGAGCACTGACAATCCTCAGTGTCCAATGAACTTCCTACAGAGATGACTCCCCTTCCACACATTCTCCTCCGAAGGGCTGGCAACACAACTAGCCATTTGTGCAAATGCTTCCACAGTCAGTTGATATTTTCTCTAATGATGCTTGCCTTCTGTGAAGGTCAACAAGACCAGAAGGAGGTGGATGTGTTCATCTGAGCAGAAACCTAGATTGGTAGAGGTGGTCTTCCATTTTGGAGTACTGCTGTGATGATGAGGCACCAGTGCTTCCCACCACTACTGAAGAGCAGCATTCTCTGTTTGCTTTTTCTCCTGAGGTTGCTGAGCAACCACAGTATCTTTACATCTGTAAATGCAGCAAATATCTTATTTTGAGCCATTTTAATATTCAGTCTGGTGAAGAGCTGATTCATCGGCACTTTTCTTCAGATGGGTATAATTAAGCCTTGCACTATAAGATAAGCCACTGGAGTTGGTAGTAGGTTGAAATTACAGTAGATAAGGCAACAGTAGGAAAAAAAATGGTTTGAGCATCATTTGAAAGGTGACTGACACATTGCTCATGCTGCATCCTCACGCAGACCAGGCCTGTATCACAATGGCACTTCACAGAATGGGTTAACTTAGATATATACCTGAAATCTTTTTGCATGCTTAAGTTATTTATTTCTATCTGGAAAACATGCACAAGAGATGAAGAAACATAAAAGGCACATGATTCATGTAACAGTCATGACTAAATTTATTTGCAGTGTAGGGCATGCCAAATTCAATCCTGTTTAGTATCTCAGCATCTCTTGAAAACAAAACAAAACAAAACAACAAACAAGCCAAATTAATGACCATATACATCTACCACTCCATGGCACCAATATGATCAACTGCAGTGTTACGCACTATCAATAATCTCACTTCCAATACAGTAAATAATCCAGCTCCTCCACAACTCCTCCTAAAAGCACTAGCAGATGTTTTCTGGTGGCCTTGCTGCAGTGGTCTAAGATTTCACTATTTCTAGTTCTTTTTTCCACTGTGCTGCCTACTCTACCGCAGAGCAGTAGAAGAAAATGCATACTTACAGCTCACTCACTCCCGTGCAAAGCTTTGCTTTTAAGCATCTGAGCTGAAACTGCCAGTGATGCTGGGTTTCAGCAAAGAAACTGCACTGCAAACGGGACTGTGCTGAGGGGGCGTAGATGCTAACTGCTCTTGCCAAGTCTGTCATAGGGTAGGCAGCTATGGGTGACAACATCTAAACCTTCTGCACAAAATATGCTTGAGATACACCCTAAACCTCTCATAACTGCTCAGGAAAGTTACAACAGTCACTGGTTTGAAAACGTGAATGGAAGACGGGGAAGTATGGGTTTTGTTTGCTTATTTAAAAAAAAAAAACTAACCTTTAAGCCACCACCACTTGCCTTAGGAGTACTGGACACTTAGCTGATCAATTTCTGCTTATTAGTGCTTTTGAAAACCCCTTTCTGCACACTCAAAGTTCTCGTTACTGGCTGCTCTGCAAACTGTGGGCATTCTATCATTGATGGTTATGGGAACAAAACTAGATCAAGGCAAGAAGCTGCAAGAAACAATATTTTCCCTTTTATTTTTAAGACTTCCAAGACAATGCAGAACACTAAAGCTTCTTGAAGTTTTCCCTGTGATGTTTTGTAGTGTATGCCAGGCCTTCATCATACAAGCACTTTCATTAAATGAAGCCCACTTTAATGCATGATTAAGTCAGATTCAGACAATCCCCAGAAAATTTAAGAAAAAGCATATGTTCTGAAACATCTTATGTAAGGAAAAAGAGATAACAGCTATTTATTTAAGTTCTCAGGTTGTAATCTCATTAACCTGCATGAAATATTAGTACACCAAAAACCTCACCCTAGGAAGACTTATGCTTCTGACCTAGGATAAAGAGAAACTAAATACAGTAAGAGTCAAGCAAAATATTCCTTAAAATTATTTTCAGATAGATTTTAAAAAACAGAAAATCTAACTTCCCCATCAAATAGCAAGATAAAAAATAGGCACATGTAATGATTGTACTAAAAAGTGCGAGTTTTACAAGTGATCTCGGTAGATTTAAGAACTCCCCACTATTGTATTTCATTCTAACAACCACCCAAAACAGATCCTCCTCCGAAACAAAGTTGACATTTTAAAACATAACTACAAGTTCAGCTTTGAAATTGCATTAAAACCTAAAGCCATTAATTAGAAATACATTTCAGCTAAAACTTGAGCATTTTATTTTAAATATTTTTCTTCAGAAAGAGGAAAGTCTACTAGAAGCACAGATTACCTCAAGAAAACAAACACAAATGTTTTTGACCACATCCTTAATTTTTCTAAGTGATGATTTCTGATGAAACTCACTAGCTCTGAGGTTTTTGACCTTTTCCATAGAAAACTTCCATATCTTAGAGTTACTGGATTGCCTAGCAAATACAGCAATATCCTTCTCTTTGACATTTGTTGTATTAATTTCTAATGTAAAATATCAATAATGTTGTTATACAATGATGATATAAGCAACCCATGTTGATAGTTGTGAGAAAAAAAATAAAATTAAGATAAGCATTCAGGCACACAATCTCATATAAAAGCAACAACATAAAGCTAAATGCAGATTAACTGTTATTGATTTACTAGTCTAGGTTAACTGGATATATATATTGGTTAGTGTCGGTGGAGGAGAGGACAATGTTCACAGTTGAGGCTGCTGTAGATATCAGTCATTCTAAGGGACACAAGAGGCAGGGACAATCACTGTTCCTATAGTCTAGTGTACTAAGAGGCTAGCTGGGGCAGGTTGAGGTGAAGGCCAGTGAAGAGACAAGGATTTGTTTGAGCCCAGTGAAGAGACAAAGATTCATGTCCCAGACTTGTCTTCTGAAGGTATTTCAACATTTCCAGTCCACTCCTCTCCCTGTCTTTCACAAGAAATCTTTGCATCATTTTGTAAATGGCAAAGAGGCAGATCTAAAATACAAGCAACATCAAACAAAACCTGACTCTGTGGAGCTTTTGTCTTTCATGCCCTTAGCCTCAGAGAGAGATGAAAGCAACAGAAAGAAGAGCTCCTACTCTTGGAATAGCGTAACATTTTACAAGTCCTCATGACAACACTTCGCTTTTCCAAGTCCTTCGCTCTCACCATGCTAGATAGGAAACAGCCTTTCAGTGTGGGGGGCCCAACTCTCAGACACAAGTGGCAGAAGGGAGCTCTCCTGTTTTTTTTTTACGAACGTAGCTATGAAGGTCCTGCCCCACACGGCAGAAATTAGGGAATATACTGTGCCTCTCTTCTTCCCTGGTCCTTGAAAGAAGGATCACTGAAATGAAACACAAAAAAGCCAGATATGCTATCCCTAGGTCTACCACAGTTCCTTTTACATGTTTTCATGGCACGGAAACTGGGTCTTTGCACAGCAGAGGTTTTAGCACATTACACTGCAATATTTACAGGCTTCATTTACTGCAAAAATGACTTGACTATTAGGGAGTGAACTAAAGTAATAGGGAACCTCTGCAAGGTTGCAGTAAGAATAACATTTTCTGGTCTCAATCTCAGGACAAAGAGGTATGCCATCAGTCATGATTATGGCTAAAAAGTCATTATTCATTAAATTAAATGGCCTGGAAAACAAAGCGAGTTTGGCTATTTGCAGCAAATGTCTAGGGAGGCTCATTCTTTCCTTGAGCTGCTCAGGCTTTCAGTGTCCTTGATCCATTTGCTTTGTGTCAGCCCATGCCACCTGGATATAAATCTCGTCTAGCTTCTACTCCTTATGCCGCCTTTTAATAACTTATAAGACCCTGCAGAAAGGCACAACTTATTTATATGCCTGCAAAGAGTGCAGGATCTATTTTTTAAACATGCCATTGGTAGTACACATCAGCTCCTCCTCAAGGTAGTTTCCTGCACAATGCAGGGCTCAGTAGCTGCATTACAAATGATGTTGTGACTGCCAGCAGTCCAAAGATGTACAACTCCAACAAGACCTCCTGAAGCACTTCTTTCCAATAGGTGCGATGCTTCACAGGCAGAAAAGCACATCAAATGTCCTCTTGAATGTGTTTCTCTCAGGCAATAGCGATTCTGATTTTGTGGAAAACAGCAGAATCACGGTCCCTTTACTGCTTCCAGAGATGTGAATGCTAAACTAAGCGCATCAGTGTTGTATTTCTGTCTGTTCTTTTATTTCTTAATCAACCTAAATAATGTTTAAGCAAATATTCACTTCTGCTAAACTTCACTTACAAGCTGGTCCCCTTTAGCCACATAACACTAATACATTTTTTCCCTAGACTCACTCAAGTTTGACAATATACCAAGGAAATAGTGTCCAGAACCAAACTATGTAAATATTCAGTTCAATTCCGTCGTTTCATCAACTGTCTTTTTCCCATGATGGGCTGATGAAGCATGAACAGTCATATTTTTCCAGATCAGTATACGTTGTTGTAAAATTCATGTCTGCGGTATTTTTCTAACTCTTGGACCATCCTCAGTACTGCTGTGTCTCAGTCTATTCCTCTTTCTGCCCAATATTTGTGTTGAAAATCACTTTTCTGAAGCTACATCAAGTAAAACTCTCAAGAGTGTGGATATAACCTAGGACTTTTAAAAATTCAGCAATTTTTTTTTCTGCCCATATTTCTAAACAGTTTTAGTCCTTTTATATTACTTCACTGTCTCTGCTGATGCTCTGTAGAATGTGCTAAATGTGTAACTGTATCATTATTTGCTCCAATGATTCTCCTCCCCTTTTAATCAGAGACACTGTGCTAGTTTCAGTTTGATGAAAAGATACCATTCCTTCTAAGTCAGGATTTCCTGTCTTTTGATAACATGTCAAGCAGAGAACAACTAAACCACTTTTGCAGACAGTGCTCTTTTAAAATCCTGGATGTTACAGCATTAATTGCTTTCTGTTACCTAATGAGGAGATCACCTTCAAGGTACCAATGACTGTGTAATAAGATTTAAAAAAAACCAAACAAACAAACAACAAACCACCAAACAAACAAACAAAAAACCCCACAATACAAATTCCAGCAAAGCCCAATTTGGCAACAACATAATCTGACTGCACCATAGAACTACATCCTCCACATTCTGTTGAGTTTTTCATAACAAAAATATGTTAAGTTATGAAAAATAAACAATTCTTTTACACTATTTGCAAGCAGATTATTTATTCAGTTCTAAAACTTAATTACAGAAGTTTTCCACAATAGTTTGGGTTGGCATCTGATAAATATTCAATTAAGAAATAATATTAAAACCTGAAATTACTTGTAAAGAATGGCGCTGCTGGGAAAGCATAACGGTCCCAACACTCCTATGTGGCAAAGAAGTAATTTAGAACCTAGCACTTGGCATGCGGGTCAGACCTTCTGGTTGCATTATTAGCACAGATGTATTGAGAGTAAAGATTAACAACAAAATCCTAAAGTCAGAGGCAGTTTCTGAAGAAAAGTCTGTAAGATAGAAGCAATAGAAGAGTGGCCATAATGTGTAATATCCACTAGGATCAAGAGGATAAGTATGTATGTGCGTTTCTGAAACAGGACAGATTTAGGTGCATATCTAACTGCTTCCACAAGAAAACTGCTCTATGCATATAACATTGCCTGCAGAATAAAATAAAGTAAAATAAATAATCAAGCAAACAAAAAAACTACCCAGTAAGCTCTAGGTTTTAAGACATTAAAGGAAACAAAGAAGGCAGAACTACGGTTAGACTAAGAGAAAAAGAAGGAAAATAATAGGGAACTATCAGGTGAAAGTCTAAGTGAAAGTTTAGTTTTGTTTCAGTAATTCAATAGAACACCTAAAAAGTTAGTTCGAATTACAGATGGCCCTGTCTTTCCTTGTTAATGTAGAAGAAACCTTACATCCTAGGTGCCCCATATAGCTAATGAAAATGAAATTACCCATGCTATACATAAGACAGAAACATGCAGAGGCAGACAAACAGAAGGTGCTACGAAAAACATAAAATAGAGCAACAGAGCAGTAATATTAAAAAAGAAAAAAGGAACAAAACCAATGTCAGATAAATATATACTCACAGCCGATTTATTGTAGTAACCAAGGGAACAAAAGGCAAATAATTTAATGAGAAATCATAGCAGTTAACTAGATATACTGTTCTACTACATTTTCTCTCTTCTTATTAAACCAAATAATGTCACAGATTATATTTGAGCAGTATGGAAAAACTGAAGATAAGCCACATATATCTAAGCAATCACCAGAAATGTTGATATTTTTATCCAAACTTTGACATGCCTTTCAACAAAAACCAAACTTTTCTCACTGTTCACAAGCATTGCAGTGATAACAGTCATTGCTGAATTTGTCACTTCAGCCAACAAAGAAAATGGGTAGCGTAACAAAATCCCAGACAAAACCAGAATGAAATAAGGTATTTGTCCTGTAAATCAGCACTGGAATCTATCTGAGCTTACGTATAGAACCACTCTTCCCAAGGGGGAAAAAAAAAAAAAAAGCCTGAAAGGGAAACATTTCCAGGTACTGACAAAAAGAAACTGGTAGAGAGGTGACTAACACGGCAGAAAGCAAACAAAAAGATGCTGGTATCTTTTATTCCTTCTTTACAATCAATGAAGGCTTCTTAGAAGAAGGTGTTAAATAAAATATCATGAAGGGTGTTTCTCCTCACATTAAATATAGCTCTAGATTCCTCATGTTTTGCTGGATAACTGAAAAATAATGAAAGCATGAAATAATGATAGCATAAAGCACAGTGGCTTCTGACTTTTGTAGCTTCTCATTAAAGAAAAAGGATGTTAAGTCAGGTTATTTAAAATTTTTTGTTTACTTTTAATTTCTGCTGAAATTTGTTTAATATAAACTTGTGACAACAGAGGGGATAATCTCTCACTGTGAACAAATTCCTTCAGTACTTCAGAGGGTTCTTCAACCAAAACAACCAGCCTTGGTCTTCCTGACCATTCTTACGTAGAGGGCAAGAAAAAAAACAAAACAACAAAAAAGAGGCAGAAAATACTTTTTGAGATGGAGAGGTTATGAAGTTTGGAAGGTATGCATGGAAAATGTGTTTTTCCTTGGATTTCACTGTTGACTCTCAAATCCAGTAATGTTTACCCGTGGAAGATCAGGCATGACCATGTATAAGGATCAGCAATCAAGAGAAGAAGCAAAATGAGTTTAAGCCATTTGACTCCAGTTTAACTGAGAGACAGAAGACTACAGTTTTAAATGATAAATATTGTCACAGAGTATCCCCCCCCTGCAACATTCCCCACTGCTGGCTCCAAGAGACAATTGCTGCCCTGAATCTGGTAACTGTCTTCTCCATCTCAAGACCCCTGCAGCCAAGCAAAGTCTCCTCAACTATTGTGATGCCTAGCCCTAGAAGCAACATCTACCTCTGCCCTACAACTCTGCCTGGACATCACCCACACTCCTCCTCACTGGGACACATGAACTCCAGGCAGCTCCCTCTGAACAGCTCTTTGGAGACATCTCTGTGTGGTTGTGCCCTGCTCACACCATTTCCTTTTTCTTCTGTCCCACCCAAACACGAACTGATCTCTCAGCACTGGGAAGCAGCCCATGTGCGCTGCAGTGGGCCAGCACAGACCCTGAGCTAACTCCACAGCCATGGGGGACAGGAGCTGAAGGGTTCCTCCACAGGGCTGTTGCCCCGGCATGTCCACAGCACAAGTGATGGGAGCTCTGAGAGATGTCCCTTCAGCAGCCAAAGGGAGCCCTCACGGGGACTTTGAATGCAACTAGGCTGAGGCCTCTCTGCCAGTTCTTCCACAGTCTCTCGACATAATGGCTGCACTTTTCCCCTTACACTTTTATAGATCACTTCCCCATCCAAGGTCCCATCAAGGTGTGGGACTGTCCAGGAGGAGAACTGCTGAAGGGTGAAGGATTGAATTCCTCTATTTTGTCATAAACAGGGTGATGTTCATCCCGCTCCTCTGACGCCTCCAGGGAGCAGCACGGGTGCTCTGTCCAAACATCTGTCCATCCTTTCCTTTCCCAACTCTCTTTTCACATTTTTTATTAATCTTCAAGCCTCCTCTTTTTATTTTTGTTAATAAAACACAAAGAGGGACAGGAAGGGGATTTGTTTGCTAAGGCACAGCTGGCATCTGTCCCAATGTGGAAAACCAGTATGATCAGCGCCCAACAACAGATGCCTGGTGAAAAGTACGGGAAGCAGCATGAGCAAGCACAGTATGACTACTCTCCTCACATATGTTTCAGCAGACAGGCATCTCTGGACTCAACGAGTTAGAGGTGGCATCTAGACCGCCACCAGCAACACATCCATTCCCATAAATGTCTTGTTCCATCTCAAATACATCCTGTTCCTTTTCGGCTTCCATATATCCTGGGTCAGTGAGGCCCATAATCTTACAAGGATGCAGAAAAGAAAAGCTAAGAAACCGACACCATATTTTTATGGCTGCTTGAAAATTGCTGCCTGATCATTTCATTGAGTATCTTACGAATATATCTTTCTCTATGAGAAAGATCAGATAACTTATCATCTTTATAGGCTTCTAACATTGCTCCATTTTTCTCATGTTGTATTATCTTAATCTAATTAGTGTTTCCTCAAATGAAAGCTGGATTATAGTTCTGATCATACAGGGTTTTTCTTAAATTAAAATTTGTCATGTTTTAAACAAATTACGGCATATAAGTATATACAGTTATTTAAATAGTGATGTAAGCTACTCGGATTCTTAATTACTAATACTCTTGCTGCTTGACATCAATGATGATTAATTTTGTATATGTTACTGTTTTATCATGGTGGTTTTGGACGAAAACAGCAACTTGATACAGACATTGCAAAACCAGAATAAAATTATTTGTTACTTATTATTTGTTACTTATAATTAAACTTCTCTAAATGAAGTGGATTCTTTGGGGCAAAAAGCTAGTTTGCCGTAACATATCTTGAATTTTAAAACAGTTCACTCTGAATAGAAATTAATACATTGTAAAAAACTGAACTATGGTAACGATATGTGTCCAGTCACTGTTGCATTCAAGTGTCTAGACTGGTACATTCTTTAAAAAAAAAACAAATCAAACCCCCAAAGCCCAACCACACACTGCATCTTCATTCACAGAGCGGAAAAGAAATTTGGTTTTGTAATCTGATCTTCAGCTTCTAAGCTTACTCATTTGACTTATTCAATCTAGGGAAAATTTGTTCTACTCCCCCAGAAAAGACTACAAATACCAAGAGGATGCTCAGCCATTCAAAAAATCCGGTCCTGGAAGCCAAGGACTTCCACCTCTTTCATGATTGACATTTCTTAAAACTTCAGCAGTAAAGCTGTGTTCTGGTTTTGTTTAGTGAGGGGGGGGCTAAGGTGGTGGCTTCTGTAGGAAACTGCTAAAAGTTGCTCCCTTTTGTTTAGTGGACTTGACCGGGCCTAGGGCAGACCTGCTGCTGGCCAAGGCCGAGCCAATTGGTAGTAGAATGTCCCGTGATAACTCCTCTGTGATAATGTATTTAAGAAGGGGAAAACAGAAAAAAAAAAAGTAGAGAAGATGTGAAGCAGCTGAGCGGGGGCAGAGAGGGGGAGGCGCAGGCACGAGCCTTGTGGGCCTTGCAGGCTTCAGCCTCTGGCCTCCCGCCGGGCAGCCGACTGGGCCGGACTCGCCTGGTCCTGACTGGGGCTGAACTACGACAAGCTGTTATGCTAATATAGTTTAAAAAACTCACTTGGAATTATCTGAATAGATTATAATGTATTTGCTTAGGCATAACTAAAGTCCCATACATTTTCATAATGAGACTTTACTTATACATAAAGGATTTTTTTCATAGCACTTTAAATAATGAAAATTATTTATTTATATAAAGAAAAGAAAATTTATTGCAGTTTACTATGTCCGTCGCTAACAATCCTAAGATTGGCAAGAACCCATTGTACTGAAGCTGAAGTTGAGGAATGATTCAATTCAGTTTAAGAAAGTGAGATGATTCAATAAACTTCCAAAGACACAAGCGAGATGTGCAACAGTCCCCTAAAAAACAATAGGAAATGTCAGGTCTGCTTTAGGCTTCTGCAAATCCCATTCTTGTTGTAAAAGGAGGAAAATGCAATGCAGTGCAGCTGATGACACAAGTCTCTCTGTTCTGTCTGGACCACCAGAATCTCCCTCTCTTGTTATGTCAGAACGCTTCTGAAATGAAACACAATTTCATCACTGCAAAGCTCTTTTCAAACTGCATCGGTAGGTATATCCCTACCGTAAAAAGACTAAAATCCTTGCACATGCAGTGAGAAGTATCCGCTTCAACCATATGGTACAGTGGATAGCTAAGGCTGACACAGAAGAAAAGAGACTCCTTCCTTGCAGATGTTGTCACATTGAAAAGTGTGAACACCAAGAAAATAAATCCTCCTAGAAGTTCGTTCCTGCCGCAGTGTGCTCCCTTCCTTGTGCAATGCATAAAAAAATGAAATCATGGGGAAAAAAAAAAAATCACACAGGAGGGATGCATCAGCAGCAATAACCAGAGTTGGAAGAGGCCATTACTCAAGTTGTTTACTTCCCTCGTTGGGTTGCCGCTGTTTCCTGAACATACCTGTTCACAGGCCAACTGACCAGCTGTTAAGAAAAAACCCTGCCAAGAACAGCACTGCATGTAGTTCCCTCCCTCTTGAACTTAAACTCATGGAGAATGCAGAGATGGCTTCAGTTTGCTTATTAAAAAAAATAAGACTCTTTTCTATCCTGTCACTGGCCACTTTATCTCTCAAAGTCTCACATGGCTCGACGCTATTGATTTATTGTCCTGCATGTCACGCTTCCACCCTGTGAAAGAATGCTGATCGTCAAATATTTCTTGGTAATTAATGAGATATCATCTTTCTGAATGCATTAGCTACCTTGGAATCAGAGAAACAAAAAAAAAAAAACAAAACAAATGAAAGATCCAAGTTGCAGAGCAGCACACAGGTGATAGCTACAGGCTTCATGCCAGCTTGAGATCATTCATGTCACAGTGTGAGCACCACATCTCTCCCAAGCTGGCATGGAAAGGTCCAAAACCATCCCACAGGACACAGATGAAAAGAGAACAGTATTCTGCTGCTAGTTATTATCTAACAAACTTCTACAGCAAATCCAAACACCCCATCTCTTATTTATAGATGTTATAAACAGGAAGGTTCTCTCGAGTACCTTCTTCTGTTAAAGAAAAAAGAAACATTTACACAACTACTACAGATGTCTTTTTTCCAGCAAAATCAGGAGAATCCAAATGCTTTGTCTGTGAGCCAGTGGCCATTAAACATCAAACCACACATAGTCCCTCCTTCCACAGCACACGTTGCTTGACTGGTTTGCAGGTGTGCAGCCTCCTCAAGTCAGATGAGAACCACGCTGACCCTTGGCAGTACAATCAGTGGGCATAAGTTATTAATATTTATACTTCATTATTTTATATTACTTATATTATGTTTATTATTATTTATATTCTATTATACTATTATTTATAATATTTTATATCAATATTTATTCAAAACCCATTCCTGTTATCAGGTTATTTTTTTTTTTCTAGATAACAAAGAAGAGAAATTTTGAAGAGGTGCTTCCAAGATGGGAAAAAAACCTAGCATGGGAGAAAGGGTTTAGGCATAACATGCTGCAAATACATTTGAAAACATAACAATAACAAGACTTTGAGCTATACACTTCTTTTTAAAAAGAAAATTCAGCAATGCACAAATAGATTCAAAACCAATGCAATTCTAGGTTGCCTTAATTAAACCGTGAATAAGAGAAATGCTAGAGAACTCCGTGGATGCTATAATAATTAGATCCTTATCCTTTCATCACACAACTCTTCATCTCTTTCTGTAGCGAGATATTTATTGAAGTAAATGCTTTTATTTAGACTCCCTCATTTAATCTGCTTTAAGAAATCTTTACAACACATTCTCAACACATGTTTGATCTTGTAACATTCCTTGTAGTTCGTGGTCAACATATCTCTGTCTTCAATACACACTAAATCCCTGTATATTAGAATCAGTAAGGTTGAAAGTTTCTTCTATTTTTTTTCTTTCATTTTACTATGGCACATTCAGTGACTATTACTTGGGTTTGATAGATTATTTTTAGGTTAATAAAATTAGTAATACTAATATTAACATGCAATGAAAAGTATCTACATGTCTAAATATATTATCATGCTTTTAATTTCCTTGCACTATACCAAAGCAAATTTTTTTCCCAGCAAAAAGGAATTCCTGGCCAATGCACAGTGCTAAATCTTGGAACAGGAAGGCACTGCTGGGAACATGTGTCATAGGACAAGTCAAAATCCATCTTAATTCTCACCGCTGGATGGTTAATGTTGTGTTACAGACTCCTCACAAAGAAGAAGATGGTCAGCACAGTCTGGGTCATTCAGAACAGTACACTGTCAAGTGGACCTTGCAGGTGCTATAAGGTTGGGAAAAAAGTGTTTCCACTTGATTAACAATAATAACGTTTTTTTTTCTTCATACTTCCTTTGTAATTGTTTTTTATCTTGTTTTTTAAAAAAGCATTTCAATTTTATTGGAATTAAACACTTTAGCTCAGAGTTCTGAACTACTAACATTTTACAGGCATTATAAACACAAGTGTCCTTCCTTTACTAGCCACACTTGCTATTTACATGTCATTTTCTGTTGATACTTTTAATCCACTGAGTGCATATGACTGCATGTCAGTCTCAATTAATGGTCTGTCAGGAGTTAGTTCTTATTTATTTCTTGTTCAGTTGCTAAAGTCTTGAAGCATGTTGAAGTCTCTTAAACTCATTAAATCTGTCTAAACAATTTATTGAGTTCCTACATTGAAAATACCCATAAGACTAACATGAGGCAATTCACTTTTGATATCATCATCAGACATGGAAGTTTTGTTTTTAAGCAGCTGCTACACTTCTTTTTTTTCAAATCTCTAAAGCACTGTGTGTCACTGGTTAGGAACAATGCTATAAGACAATGAAGTTTACGTACACTTACAGACAACTGAAAATCCAAACTCCATTAAAGATATCAAGTCAAACTTGTAAGAGGATGCTATTGTGAAACAGACTGAGTAAATTTGTACTTACATTTTACATTCAACGATCTAACTGCACTTTTCAACAGTTTAAGTATGTGACTAGTTTGAGTTTTGCTAATGAGGACAAATAATCAAATAAGTCTTCATGCAGTTGGACTTTTATACAGGCCTCCTCGTTTCAGAAAAAAACTTACACATAAATCTATCCTCTGTTGTTAATTTTTAAAATTAGAAATTGCCTTCCTAATCTTCCTGTCCTTCATCAAAACCATATGGGATGTCTAGGTGTCTGTATAGTTGCTTTTTACTATTTCACGATATAGAAGTACTTTAGATTAAACTCCTTTACCTGGATCACCTGTTTGTCTTCCTATTTCAGACAAGTTTGTTTCCTAAGGTATAAGACATAAAGGGGGATGATACCACGTTCGGATATTTATTCATTGTTAGTCACATTGGTAACTAATCTTTGCTCACTGCTTAGCTAAACATCTCATTATCAACTTGCTATCATCCCCTAATTCTGTTCTATCTTTTCAGACATTTGAGAATTCTGAAGTAAATCAATGACAACCTTACCAATATAAGCCCATTGGTATTTGCATGGCCAAAGAGAATTATTCTGTATCATTTACTGTAAGTGGCACAGTATTTTTTATCTTGCATTTTAAATACGTATAGCTGAGCTGTTGGATTATTTTAAGGCTGTATCTGAACCTATAAGACACCGGTTGCCAAAACATTCAAAATCAGAATTTAAGTATGTTAACTCCTATTTTTACCAGCTAACTCTTAGAGATCAGAAAAAAAACCCCCAACCTTTCTGAAGAGGTTCTCTCATAATACCTTCTCAGAGTCGCCTAACCTTGCTTTCTCTCAAAGGCCAGACAACAATTAGATGGATCACAACTCATACCAATTGCAGCAATTCCTATGTTTCTATCTGCCAGTAACACCCCTGCAAGAAGTGGTGTAAGTGGTAACGGGCTACATCTTAGTGTCAGAAAGCCTAGATTTGCAGGAGTACCAGCCCAGAAGAAGCAGATCTGATTTCAGGCTTCTCAAATGTACTAGTTGAAGTGGTATCTTTCAGTTATGGGGTCCTGCCTGTGGATCCCAGAGCTTACTGAATAAGTAGTCATTTAAAAACCCAAACTTCCTCATTATGAGTGTATTGCCACATTTTTTCAAATTATACCAAGTCTATTCATCACCTGCTCAACATTACGCATCATGAATGTCACAAATCTTCTGCAGTATTTTAAAATAATTTTTCAATGCACATTCCAATTTCTGCATTTAAAAAAAATATATATATGCCTCTGAATTCTACTGAGTATCCAGGCAAGCGACTTTTCTGCCATTTTAAATACATTGTGGGTGCTAACAGACTTCTTAGCACAGCAGCTGAAACAGACTAAGGTTTAGTCATAGGAAAAAAAAACCACAAAATTCTTTTCTGATGCCTTCGCTCTATATTTTCCCTGGACAGGTTTACCTTATTTCAGCATAGTACATTGACTTTTCTATCAAACTTCCTTCCTCATTTTTCCATTTCTCTCTGAACACCACTCAAGGAGTGCTGTATGCACTTTGAAATAACTGGTTGTCAAACTGCAATATTCACTGCTGCAACTGTAGAAAAGGCTTAATTTAGACTTCTGTGAAATGCCTTTGGTGAAAAAATCCATAGCTGTGATACAGATGATAAATTCAGTGCAAAACTAATGGGCTTTATACAAGTGAGTGAATTAAATGATTAGAAAGGGAGGGGGAAAATGAGCTGTAAGAACAATCAGTCAATGTAAAGACACCATCCAAACGTGTCAGTGCAGATCATGACATAATGTTCTCTCAGGGAGAGAAAACCGAACTGTTTCTATTCAGCGGGACAGTTTTCACCAAGGTAACACCGTTAAATCCCAACACTGCACGCACATGCATTCAGTTTGTGCATGTTTGAACCAATGTGTTTATATTTAAAACAATTAAAAAGTACAGAGCACCGTAACATTGGGATTACAATCTTGATTTGGATAGGTGTGATTTTGCACATGTATAGGCTCAGCCACCTAGCATGGGAAGGAGAGAGGACTGTGGATTGCACTGTTACCTTTTCAAGAACATTTTTTTGGAAAGGAGGTGGGGGAAAAAAAGGTACCTTTCTCAGCCAGATTCCTAGTATATAACACATCTGGAGATGGCACAGAGCACATCAGTATGTTACTCCATCCTCTCCATTCCTGTGATCCTGGACTGATACAGGACTGGGCTAGTCTAAACAGTGTCAGCAGAAAATAACGTGTAGGGACTTGCTGCTTGTACAAAAATCATCCAACTGTATCTCATTTTCCTGCCCTCAGAATCTACTCTCTGTGGAAAAGCGGTCTCTTCCGTGTCCCGTATCAGGAACAGCTTAGTTTGCTGGCCAAAGAATCTCCAAGTCAGAGAAATACAACAAAAATGTATAGCCCTTTACTATCAGATGAGCAAAAAGCATAACCAAGATCTGGCCACTATTTTTGTTTATTATAGATGCTTAGGATATAGTAGAGAAAGAGAAATGTTTATTTTGAATAAATCTTCTTGGTATTCTTCTTTAGCACTTATATGGCTATAGGCAAAGGTAATTTCTGACTAGAGTGTCTCAGGTTTTTTTGTTATTTCAGATAAAGTTGCTTTCTTTCTCCTCTCTGCCTACCTACAAAACAAAAAAAAAACCCGACAATTATAACATAGCCCAGCTAGCACTTGTCTCTTACCAAAACATGCTGGGGGTACAGTTGGTTCATGTGTTAATGTTTGAGCTCATAATCTATTTAAATAACAGTATGAGAAACGTATAAACTCTGACACTTCTTAAATTTTCAGCAGAAGCCTAGTTTTCTTCGTAGTTCTAGCCCTAGACCTGTTTGAAGCTTTCATGACCTCTCCAAACTCTTTGCTATTCTTCAATGTCTTTCTCATACTATTTATTTCCTTACAAGTTTTCACAGAACTCACATCAGATGAGAATTTGTCTGCCTGCAATCCAATGCCCCATATGGTATTCTCACCCACGTACTCATGCTTCCATAATAATCTTTTTTACTTTATGTTTTATTTTGCTATGTATTTTTATTTACTAAATTGATTCTGAATGTTTTCCTTATATTTCCATATTTTATCCCTGTTGTTCTGTTACTGCCAAAACATATATGCATATGGATATTCCAGCACATCATAACTATCAAAACCAGAACTCATGAGTTAACCAACATTTGCTTTGTGAACTGACATTTCTCATTTCACCTGCACAAACTCTGAGGGAAGGCCAAACAGCCTGCCCAGGCTCTTCAGAAAAGGCTGGCTTAAAGGAGGCAGAGGGCTTCAATGTAACGTACTAACATTTCATTCTTAGAGATGACTGACTGCGCACAAACAGCTTGGGAAATACATTCCTCTGCACTACAAATACTACTTTATATTCCTAATGTTTGTATTGGTGCCCAGGAGTTGTACAGATCCTGTTGTAAAGCATAAAAACAAATCTTGACTTTTAGCTTGATAGCAATTTCAAAACTCCTTTTGTCATTTACAAACCTATCCTCACTCCTTTTAAATGCTAACATTAACTGGTATAACGTATGATTTCCTAGCCTCTCCCCGCTCCGTTTTCCCCAGACCGCTTTAAGAACTGTCTTTCTGACACTGGCCACCTTGCCTCTGGCTTCCTATAGAAAATTCAGAATATGGTTGCAGTTTTTGTTTTGAGCATACCAATGTGCAGGGTGTTGTAAGTCTTTCTGGGTATCTTTTCCCTTTAGGTCTGATCTTGATCCGTCTTGAGTAGTACTGCAGTTAGCAGTGAGCTGGCTATCAGAAGAAAGAAAGAGACCTAACAGTGACAGACAGGAAACTGAAACAGATGAGGAAAAAAAATTCATCAGCAGTTGAGAGAGAAGACGGGTGAAGTTGTTACTGGGGTAGAGAAAACAGAAATGAAGTTGAGGACCTAGGATAAAACAATGACCTAGGGATCAAATGTGGTGCCAAATCAGGCAAAGTCCCTCTCAGAGAAGAATGACATTCAGGTAGTCACAGATGCCATGCTACATCTTAGAGAAGCTTCACTAACAAGAAAATGAAGACCAAGGCAGTAGGATAAATCTAAGGAGCAGACCCTTCTATTTGAGCAACTAACCCTCACTGAAGTAAATTGAACTTAGACTCACTAAAACTTTTGAAAATCTGTCTTCTGCCCAACCATGCAGAACTTGAAAATTAGTCTAGGTAATTGAAGCTTAACTACCTCTAGCTTTCCAGGCTGCTGCAGGCTGACACTTATTATCTGAAACACCGATAAACTGGTGTGCTTGATCTAAGAATAAAAATTGGCACCCCTCCTTTTCTTGCCTTTGCCAATTTCCTCTTCTTGCCAAAGTCTACACTAGGAAGGCCATTAGATGGCTACCCAAGCCACACGGCAGTGCAATTCAATTAGTAAGACTGATTCTTATTTGCCTATAGTTGTGTAAGACAATGAATTAACATACCCACAGAGGACTTGCAACTGTAGAATCACAAAACCATAGAATGGTTTGGGTTGGAAGGGACCTTCAAAGGTCATCTAGCCCAACCCCCCTGCAAGAAGCAGGGACATCTCCAACCAGATCAGGTTGCTCAGAGCCCCGTCCAACCTGGCCTTGAACATTTCCAGGGATGGGGCACCCACCACCTTTACGGGCAACCTGTTCCAGTGTTCTACCACCCTCATCGTAAAAATCTAATGTCTAATCTGAATCTATTTTAAAACTATTATCCCTTGTCCTATCACAACAGGCCCTGCTGAAGAGTTTCTCCCCATCTTTCCTGTAGATCACATCAATGAAGTGATTTGTCTTTTAGGAAGGAAAAAGAAAAAAAGAAAGCTGTGCAGAGTATTTTGTCCTGATGCTTATGGGAGTCTTTGTCCAAATTTTTGCATCATCTTCACCACAGAACCCTCCCTTGCTCTTCACTTCCCACGTGAAGTGGATAAATCTAGCACCTGAGCAAAAAGGGCAGTGGCTGGGGAGCAGAAAGGGACAGTACAACTTCACACATGACTCACTTCCCAGTAATTAAGATTAATTTATCTCCCTCTCTCCTCATTCCACTTGTTCAAATCACAGATAATGACTTGCAAATAAAATGTGGTTAATAGTGGCTCCTTAAAGATGACAGTCCCTCAGGTGAGGATTATATAGAGCACAAAGACTTGTATTCCACATGAGAGACTGTAAGTCTCTTGTACTCTATAAGTCTATATAAGACACGTATGTGACAAAATTTTTCCTTTTTCCAAAAACCCGACCCAGAGTTAAATTTGATCACAAAACATTTGTTAACTACAGTTTCTTGTCATGTGCTCCATTTGAGATCTAGGACATCTGGTTTTGTTTGTTTTTTTTTTTTTTTTTTCAGCTAGGTATTTGAAAATTTAATGCTGTTTCCCCCAGACTCAACAGCTGTTAATTGTCTTTATTTTTCTTTTTTGGGTCACTTATTTTAAGCAGGATTCTACAAGCTTTTGTTGCTTAAGTAGTACTTTATTCCTCTGAAATCAATGGAGAATGAATTGAAACAAAATGAATTAAATATCTGGTTTGAAGAGGGTTTTATGCTTAAGGAAATGGTACTTCTTGCAAACAAGATATCAAAGACTTAATTTCACAACATGGTGCTGTAACGTTTAATTGCTCACTCAGAAATATTACCAGGAGAAATATATTTTTCTCAAATAGATAAAACATCTGTCAAAACACTAATTTATACAGTTTTTAATTTGGATTAAATAAACTGTAAAGAAACACTATCAGAAGGATTTTTCCTTATAGACAGACCGTAGTGTCAAACTTAATGGTTCAGCACATGTGAATTACTTTGGATTATATTACATTCTGGAAAAATGTCAAGATCAGATTGATGAAAACAAATAAAAACCAGACTAATTATTCTGTTGAGAAGAACAAAATTATTACAAGGACTGAAGTATTTTGGCACGGAATAGAATTATTTCTGTTGGTACAGAAAAAAAATATTTGGTTTACTCACACACAAATTGCCTTACAATGTACATATAATAGCAATGATGAAATCTTCTAGATCGCTATAATTAGTGAAGACAAAAAAAATATATTTTATGTTGTGAAGAATATTAAATTAGTATTTTCAACTAAATTTTACATTAACAGTTGGTAGAAACCAGCTATTTGGGGCAATACCAATAATTAATATCCTAAAAGTTAATATATACAAACAAATAATTTTAGTCACCCAGCTGCTGCACAGCTTAAGTTACTCATATATAATGTAGGCTTGAAATTTGCGTATCACATAGCTGCAGAGACATTTCCTTGGAACTCAGTAGCTCCAAGGAAATGCAGCTCCCTCATCATTTAACTGAATAAAAAACACTGAAGACCTGTCTTTCAAATGTAAAGCAGATGCATGACCTTGTACTTACATCCATGGGTATTTTCAGTTATTATGTTGGTTACTGGATAAAGTCGTTAATATTTTAATGGTGTAACAGTAGCGTAAGAAAAATTATGAGAGACATGAAGAGTAGAATAAAACAGAATATTTCCAGTTAGAAGGCACCTACATTGATCATCTAGTCCAGCTGTTTGATGACTTCAGGGCTGATCAGAATTTAAAGCATGGTAGTAAGGGCATTGTCCAAATGCTTCTTAAACACTGACAGGCAGGGGCCATTACTTTACAGTAACTACTACAAGGTTTAATTGTCACTCATTAGTTAGTTCCAGAAAGCTTATAAAGGCAAAATTATTTGAGAAATATTATTTAAAGTAGATAATCGTTGAGAATTGCTCTAATTTTAACTCTTAAAAAAATATCTAAGGAAATCTTCCTTATGAGATGACGGAATAATTCAGCCTATTAGAAATAAATCAACAGCAACAAAAAAAGCAAGAAAGATCAGGACTTGCAAGGTTGGTTATCGTCAGAGAAATTCTCCAGCTTCAACACTGAGCTCAGATTTATATAAACAATTTTCTTTTTGTAAAATTAGCTGCTGTTGCACAAAGCAAATTACAATGCAACTGGTTTAACCTTGTCCTAGCTGAGAGCTGTATGTCTCAAGTGAAAGAAGCCTTTCTGCAATGTGTTAATGTTTTTGTACCTTCCAATTATTCTTCAATGCACAGTAATTCAGCTAGAGCAGTTAATATCCAAGGTTTAACTAATATTAAATGTCTTGATCTAGATCTCTCTTATTCATAGGATCACAGAATGGTTTAGGTTGGAAGGGACCTTTAAAGGCCATGAAGTCCAAACCCCCTGCAAGGAGCAGGAACATCTTCAACTAGATCAGGTTGCTCAGAGTCCCAGCCAGCCTGATCTGGATCATCTCCAGAGATGGAGCATCAACCACCTCTCTCGACAACCTGTTCCAGTGCTTCACTACTCTCATTGTGAAAAATGTATTCCTTGTGTCTAATCTAAATTTACCCTCTTTTAGCTTAAAATCACTACCCCTTGTCCTGTTCCTCCGGTACAATTCCTACAGCTGGACATGCAACTTCGGCTAAGGTTCCACTATCATCCTTCCAAAAAAGTGTTTCAAGATGCCAATTGTCTCAACATTTGAGATTGTTTTCCCTCTTCCTGTTTTGAACCACTGCAGATTGAAAGGCAGTTTCTTTGCTCTCATGCTGCCCTCACCTAGCATAAATAAGAAGGATCATTTTCTTACAAGTAATTGGAGGATCACAAATACCTGATGTCCAATTGCCTTCTGCACAGAAACAAAGAGAAGAAAACAAAGGAATTCACTAAACGTTTACAAGGGGAATGCTCTTAGCTGGAAGTGAATTTACTATACGTCTTTACATCAACAGATAGCTACAACAGGAATGCTCTCAGCTGGAAGCTGGGACTAGATCCAGAAACTCTGCACTTCCATTTCAAAAGTGCAGAAGGCATTAGAATAGGAAAAGAGACTGGCCTCGTGATAGCATGCTGTGTTTGTAAAAATACTTTGGCTAGTTTACTCCTGGGACTCTCTGGAGGTTTATGAGTGTCCAAGCCTGCCAAACTGCACAGCTTTCACAGACCTATCACAACTAGAGTTAGACCAGAACCCTTGTTCCCCTTCAGGAGTGCAGTGTTCCTTCACACCCTTAGCTGCTCTTTTTAATCCAACAAAATTCCTCTTAGCTTCTATCAGAGTTTTACCAATGTGAAGACTGAACGATTTCAGTCTTTGAAAATAAAGAGGTAAGAGGTTAATGTACTAACCCAATCAATCCAATCAAAGTGGACTTTAAACTTTACCTAGGAGTTTCTTCAAGCTGCATCTTGTATGTCACTCTCATGGCTTTGTGGTGGGATAGTTTAACAATAACCAAAATAACTAAGTTGCATGTACAACCTTTTGTTATCTTTAGCATTTCAAATTTCTCCAGGAACACTGTAATTCCATCCCACTACACGCAATCCTTTGTCTACGTTTGCAAAGAGGTCTGGTTTTATATATTCTTACTCCTCAGCTGATTGAGTCAGGGCTATTAAAGCCTAACTGCCTTCCAAGCTATAGCTTACACAATTGATGAAGTAGAATGCCTTTCTGTTACGGTTTTAAAAGGTTCTTGCCTCAGACCCATTCAATGTCCCCCACGCTAGTACAGGCAGATTCTTTGTCCTCATCTGAAGTGGAAAGGCACAAACAATGCCTTAGCATTTAGCAAAAATGAGGGAGCTTGGGCTTAGGGAAATATGAATTTTCTATTGGCAACAGACCTATCTAAGGACCTTCTCCTCCTATCCCACGCTATCCTGTAGCGTGCCCTGTTATATTTCTCAGTCCTTAATTCCTAACCTAAAACTGCAGATGACAGTATATATGCTCTTTCTCTTTCAGCACTTGGCTCTGGGTAGTCAGCTTTCTAGGCAATGAGAAGAAAGACTGGTCTCTTCTCAATTGCTGTAGATGCTTTCCACCATTGTTGGGACAAGCTGTTAAGTACTAATTAAATACCAAGTTCAAGAGAGAAGAAAATTAAGACTGCACATCTATTAAAAGAAATAATTATTCTATAATTTAAACAGAGCTCCTCAATAGTGCTGAGGAACATACAATAAAGACCATGGATGGGTAGGTGTAATTGAATGCAGTTGCCTTAGGAACCAATGTTCAGCATATAAAGAAGGAAGCCTGCTTAACAGGCAAACTCAAAGACTTAAGCCTGGTGGGTGAAACCTGGCTTGACTGAAGCTACTGACAAAAGTGCCACAGGCTTGGTTGGAGTCAGGGGTTCATCCCAACAGCTTTTCTAATAATAATATTGCAAATCTGAGAGAACGAGTGCAGAGCTGAATAATATATTACTTTGAGCCAGAAGTGCTCTACTGGAGATGCATTTCCCAGTTTCCTCTGTGCAATAAGTTCATCAAGAAATGAAAAGTACCTAGAGAGTTGTAAAAGAGTCTAGGTTTACACTCTAGAGATTCTGATGTCTTTCCCACTTCCAATGTATTTTTATTATGTAGACAAGAGATATTGTGCTTTTACAGAACTGTTACTCTAGGATGTAAAATAATTTGACATGCAGAAATAAAACATTGTCTGGTATATAAGCGTCATTTTAAAGTAATATTAATAGCAAAGATTCCTATAAAGATGCCATGCAAAAATCTTTTAATTTTCTGATTTTTTTTGGAAATAAATGTAGAAGGCCTAATATTGTTTGGCAGAATGATTTCCAGTGACATTCAACTTCTACTATGCACATACCAGAAACTCCATTTCATGGAGTGTTTCATAAAGCAAATAGCTCTCTATGGCCTTACATGCAATAACAGCATCTTTTTTCTTACAGGGATGTTCTGAGGAATGAAATAATGTGTGCTGAGTGAAGATAATCAGAGAATCAAAAATACTCAGGGAAGCAGGTTCTACAAGATATATCACATGAAGGCTAGCTGCTCCCTAGGTAGGAATCATGATCTGCAGATAAATTTCTTTCTCCAGACATAAATGCTCATTGTATTACTTGTCTTTTAAGCTTCTGGGGGAAGAGCTGACCCATAGATTGACCCTGGGGCACCTATCCAAGTTTCTCTCCCAGAGTAAGACATCTAGAGGTTACTTTATGTTTTCACCTGAAAAGTGAGATTCTCACATAATCATTTGACCTCCGAAACAGCAACATGAAGAATACCATCAAGTCTTGCATTAGTTATAGGAGCACATACATTCAGTATTTATGAACTGGAAAGTAAGTAATCAGTTTTAATGAATTGCTTACAGCTGGCCTGAAAAATGGCTTTCCCTAAATAAGACAATGCTCTTCAGATTCTGTCTTTGAACTTCTGGAGATTCCTGTACATCACCTCAAAAAATAAGTTAAATTCTCACTCAGATGCAAATAAACAAAAACAGTACTTGAACAAAATTCAGGCATTAATATTTTTATCCATATTCATATCCCCACTGGATTTGCTTTTAGTGAGTGTGAAAGTTACAGCATTCAATGGCACATGAAAAGCAGATCACAAGGAGGAACACTGGTGATCCTCTGGAAACTGCTCTTTAGCTGTATAACTGATACTCCCAATATTTATAAGGGCATAATTCTCATACTTCTAATTAGCTAAAGCCAACACTAAACTACTACCTTGAAAGGCTATCAAAGCTCTCTACCTGGGGCATTTTCACATTCTGATGGTTCTGCTTTCTGAGCAATGTTCAGGATATTTGTAAGCCAGTGTGTTCCAGTATGTTACTCATATTGATGACAGCACTTGAATTCCATGTGCAGGTCAAGACCTACTGTGCTATATGTTGGATGAGTACTCCATTGAAATTCTGGCCATTAACACTGTATGGTTTATTTTGTTATTGTTGAAATAACTATGAAGAAACATGAAAAATATGAAATATGAAACTAATATTTAAAGTAGCAGGGAGAAGCAGAAACTTCAGTTACTGGATGCAATCTTTCCCTTTCACCTGAACAATGGCATGCCACTTAAAAGTTATCACTGGAACAACTTGGAATTATTCACAATATCAAAATCACATAGAAACGTATACTCACAGACCACAAACCACAGACTGTGGCCAACTCCTACTAAATAGAACTGAGAGAAGTTAGAAGTACATACTATTCTCTTGATATTCTTTCTGCAGGTAGAGTAACATCTGTAAGCAGACAAAGAAGTGTAAGTGAATAAAAGTGAGAAGCCAAGTGGTCTTTCGGGCGTCTAAAGGAGGGAGGGACCCATATAATCCTGATTTGTCCATAACAAGTCTGTATCCAGGAGCACATGCTAAGGGTATTTCAATGTCCCTGCTTTAGAAGACGGACCCTCACCTCAAACAAGGAGCAGAAGCAGGTGATCTGTAGGAAGAGGCAAAGATTGCAAAATGGGGAGATCTGGCTCAAGCCCACAGGAATGTATTTAAAATACTAATCACACAGTGACGGACTGTGATATTGAATCACCACAAAACAGATCAGGTTAATGTAGAGAAAAATGAATGGCTGGCAGGGGCGCTAGCTGTGCACACTTCAGGTGGAAACAAGAACCCTGCCAATTGCTGCAAGAATTAAAATAGACAAGTCTTCCATACAGATCAGCAAAACAGTTCAAGAGTTTAGTGTCACCTGTATTTCTCAAGTACAGAGAAGCTCCTAGGAACTATACTTCTAAAAATATTTAGAAACCTAATTCCCACTGATAATGGAGCGAAATATTCACCTCCAAACTTGTCTCTGCTATTACACTGAAGTCACAGGCTTTTAGAGGCAGAAATCATGGTAATTTACCCAAGCTTCGTGAAAGAGAACAGAGCTGCTAACACAGCCCTAGCAATGGTTTGACCTCCATACACAAAAAGGCTGTCACTTGGATGTAAAAATTTTGTGTGTTTTTTTTTTTAATTAAATTCTTTGATTCTTATGTGTTAATTTAAAAAAAAAAAAAGTTAATTACCATCCTCTTGTTGAATAGTAGGATTTCACAGATGTTGAGCTCTGTTACTGACATAGCTGCATCAGAGTATGACTCTACAATCTGACTGCATCTTCCATGTTTTCCTTCCCCTCTGCCTTTGCATTTAAGAAATCAAATCAGATGCTGAAAAATAGTCCCCATGGGGCAAATATGAATATTTGATTTAGACTGGAGAGCAGTTATTCACATAATTAGTTACCCTGAAAACCAACAGTGAGAATTTCAGAAAAATAAGAACTGCCAGATTGGATCAGGATACTCTCCTATCCTCCTCCTGAAGGTGGGCAGATGCTACGGAGGAAAGCACAAGAAACCCTCCAGAAGAAGCCCCCTCCTAGCCTAAGAAGGGCTAATATGAATTCTGATTAATGAAGTTTAATTTTCTCTCCCATATTTTTCCTAACTTACTACAGTTCTAGATCTTGTCACTGCTGTCAATTACAAGCCCTTGAATTCTTGATCTCAAGAACAAATTATGTGGTTTCTTAAAAATATTTCTTTTTCTACCTGTTTTAAGTGATAGCTTTTCAGCTTCATTGACTGGCCACCTGTTTTTTTCTCTTATGTCACAATAAGAAGAAAAATTATCTATCTGCCTGAGCAATACGTGCCAGTAGTTCCCATACTTTTGTTTCAACCTCTTTAAGTTAAACAGCCAAAACTCTTGAGACTCTTTATAGATTGTCTGTACTCTTTCTCCTTACTCACCTCAGAGCCTTCTGTAATCTTTTTTGAGAGGAAACAAGCAATATTACATAGTATTTCACTAGGCAGTTGTGGTGGGTTGACCGTGGCTGGACACCAGCTGCCCAGCAAAGCCGCTCTATCACTCCCCTCCTCAGCTGGACAGGGTAGAGAAAATATAATGAAAGGCTGATGGGTCGAGATAAGGACGGGGAGATCACTCAGCAATTACCATCATGGGCAAAACAGACTTGACTTGGGGAAATTAATTTAATTTGTTACCAATCAAATCGGAGTAAGATAATGAGAAATAGGACCAAATCTTAAAACCACCCCCACCACCCCTCCCTTCTTCCTGGGCTTAACTTTACTCCTGACTTTCTCTACCTCCTCCCCCCAAGCAACACAGGGGGACAGGGAATCGGAGTTGTGGTCAGTTCAACACACGTCTCTGCTGCTCCATCCTCCTCAGGGGGAGGACTCCTCATATTCTTCCCCTGCTCCAGTGTGGGGTCTCTCCCCATGGAGACAGTCCTCCATGTAACTGCTCCAAAGTGAGTCCTTCCCACGGGCTGCAGTTCTTCACAAACTGCTCCTGCGTGGGTCCCTTCCACAGGGTGCAGTCTCTCAGGAACAGACTGCTCCATGGGGTCACAAGGCCTGCCACCAAACCTGCTCCAGCGTGAGCTCCTCTCCCCATGGGTCCACAGGTCCTGCCAGGAGCATGCCCCAGTGTGGGCTTCCCACAGGGCCACAGACTCCTCTGGGGATCTCTGCTCCTCCATGGGCCTCCATGGGCTGCAGGGGAACAACCTGCCTCACCACGGGCTGCCCCACAGGCTGCAGGGGAACCTCTGCTTCAGTGCCTGGAGCACCTCCTCCCCTCCTTCTTCACTGACCTTGGGGGCTGTTCCTCTCACATCTTCTAACTCATCTCTCCAGCTTCAACTGCTGTTGTGCAGCAACATTTTCCCCTTCTTAACTATGTCATCCCAGAGGTGCTACCACCATCACTGATGGGCTCGGCCTTGTCCAGCAGTGTGTCCGTCTTGGATCCAGCTGGCATTGGCTCTGTCAGACATAGGGGAAGCTTCCAGCAGCTTCTCACAGAAGCCACTCCACTACCAAAACCTTGCCATGCAAACCCAATAGAGTTGTACCCCTAAATTCTCTGAAGGCATCATAACACAGAAGTACGTTAATAGCATTCCAGTTTCTAAAACCTGGTTTGCAAGTGCAGTCAAACAGCAGAGGTCTTCCCTGAGCTGTGTACAGTCCCAGACTACTCCCTCTCACCAGCTGATGTAATGATGTGAAACCATGTAGGTAATTTCAGCATTTTCAGGAAACGCAAGGCTTCTATTTGTGATAACCGAATGTCATCTGTTAACGTTTGGGCTATTCACCTGGCTGGATCAGGTCTCCCTAGAGAAATGCTGAGTCCCTTCTCATTCTGTCCAATCCATATCAGTTTGTGTCTTCAGGAGATTTTCACTTCTTCCTCCCCTCTTTCCATCTAATTTATAAGTACATTAAATACTGGAGTTGGTCCATAACCTTGAGGTATCCCAGTATATTTAAAATGGTCAGTTTTTTTACCACAACAAAACTAGTCTCCAAGCAAGTTTTAGGGTCATGGCAACAACTATCTCTGACTATCTCTGGTAGTTTCCCTCATGGAGCTTTGCTAAAAAAAAAAATAGCAAAAGCTTTCAGAATGTCTCAAACAATTTTATCCATAGATAGAGAGATATACACAATCTAAATAAAGTACTACAGTAATACATTCCAGTGTGAAAAAAACAGGTCTGGCCCTACAGGTGATTCAGTTACAATAAAAAGAACGTCACAGAGAGAGATAGATCAAATCTGGATCAGACTAGATTACAGACCTGTTTTCCAGAAAGCAGGTCCATTATTTATGCACTCCGTTAATTATACTCATTATTTACAGAGTGCAAACAGCACCTGAATGTCTACAAGCATGCGCAATAGGATGACAAAAAGTACCAGGGTGCAATATGAACTTAATAAAAACCTCTTTGTTCACAGTTCTGGGCCAATTAAACCTCCTAACTGGAAAGCCACAAGGAAAACCTGTATCCCAAAACTAATTGCTTAAGCCCAGATTGAAGGAATATTCAAAGACGTTTCAAAGCGTCTGTTACAAAGTTGACCCCCTCACTTTCAATGACTGACCCCATTTACATGCATTTAGCCAGCTGTTCAGCTGATGCAGATCAACACAGTTTTGCTTCAGCCACGCTACACTATACCAGCTAGAGAGAAGGGTCTGTTTTTCTACGTGCTCTTCTACGTCCCTAGCAACTCAGATTTCCAATTGGCAATGATTTCACATAACCTATTATTTTTAGACATACATTTGTGAAACTTAGACACTTTGTATGCTTCTCCCCAATTATTACAACTCAAGTATGTAATTTTGTTATTCAGAACAAGTTATGAGAGAAAATACAACTAGAATAGCAGGCTTAGGCTTGCAATTAACTTTTCAGACAGTTATGAATTTCAACAAATAGGTTATAATTGAGGAGCCAGCATGACCTTTATTATTTCAGAAGGTTCACCGTAGCAGCTCAGCATGACTTCAGCTGGACTATTAGTCACTGTGTCAGACAGAAGCGCTAGCATCCAGCTCAGTCCGGCATCAGCACATGATCTGATCCTGAAAACTGACCTGCATAAGTTTTACTCTCAGGAATGGTCCCAATCCAGACAGTGGAACTGCTCTTAGAGAAATCCCATGCTCCCTGTCAGTAAAGTAGCAAATATCAGGTATTTCTGTCACAAGCAAAAAAAATAAAAGGCTCTTACAGAAGAAATCTTAGAATATTTAGCAGTAAAGCCCTAAAATCAGGCAATCAGAAGGGGCTGTCCCTCACAGAAAAACTGAACTGGTACTGTGTACCACACTTTCTAGTATCCTTCTCTTCCATTATTAAGCACACTGCCAAACAGATAATCCACGAGTAAACACTTCAGAACATTTGCACTTCATACTTGGGAAAGCGCAACATGAAAACAATCACTTTGTCAGAGCCAGTCTTCCCGGCAAAGCAATGATTTCTGTTACAGCAGGATCCTGTTTACAACAACAACCCCTGTAATGTTATGAATGACATTAAGACAACCACAATATCTTTACGACTGCAGTTAATTGGTAAATCATTCTTAGAACTTGTTAATTCACACAATTGCCATCATAGTGGCGAAAGGCCAACAAGAAATACGGGGTGTAAAATGCAAAAATAGTAGTTGATCTATTACAACCACCCAAGGTTGTAACATTTGTAAATCACATTATGTGGAGGAATACAGCTATGTCTCTCCTCATACCAATATCACGAGAAGTTTCTCCCTCCAGTGCAGGCATACGGAAGAAGCAGTTCCTTTCGACACAGGAAAAAGCACAACATTCAGGTCAAGTGCTCTGAAAATTTGACAGACCCCCAAACCAGCAGAAAGACGCACGGATAACATATCACTTGTGAAAACTGTGCGTGTGTGAACGCGCTGGGGCTTCTGCACAGCTGTCACAAACAAGGTGAGCAGCATCACAGAATGTGTTCGCAACATTAAGACAAATATCTGACCTATTTTCTTAACCGAATGGAACTGTCGTGATCACTGCACTCCGCTCCCGTGGGCTGACAACCGCCCGAGGACTAACGCAACACGGGCGCAGAATTCCTCGCAGAGGGAGGGAGCGCTTCCGCCGGGCGAGTTTTTCCCACGGGTAAAGGAGACTATACCCCCGCGCCCACCCTCACCGGCCGCGGTGGCCCCCACGCAAAACCCCCGTGCTTTCTCCCCTCCTTCCTCGCAGCCCCACGCCCGGCGGCGCCGGGGACTCACGTTTGTAGCTGGCGGCCCAGGGCTGGTAGCCGTAGTAGCCCGTGATGCGGAGGATCCGCTCCTCGATGGAGGTGAGGCCCACGGAAGCGCTGGTGAGGTCTTCCACGGAGCGGGACCACTTCAAGTCCTCTTTGATGGCCTCGTCCACCACCAGGTACTTTAGCTGCCGCAGCTGCGGGCTGATGTCGGACAGGCGCCGGGGGCTGACATCGGGGGAGCGCCGCATGCCTCTGGGTGCCGGGAGAGGGGCGTCAGACGGGGCGGGGTGGGGGGTAACGGGACGGGACGGGGGCACGCCGCCCTCCGCCGGCCCGGGGCGAAGTCGGCGGCGGGACCCCGGCCGGCAGGGCTGCAAACTTTCCTCGCCGCCCTCCGCCACAGCGACCCCCGGGGCGGATTGGGGTGGGGTGGAGTGTCCCGTCCCGGTCCGTCCCGGTCCCTCCCGGCCCGACCCCGCAGCGGTACTCACAGGGTGGCGGCTTTGCCCCGCGCGGAGCCGTTGGGGAACTCCCGGATCCCCATGGGGAGCAGCAGCGATGGCTGGGGGGCGCCCAGACTTCACGGCGGGGCGTGCCGGCGGCGCTCACCGGCCGGGTACGAGGTCGGGAAGGAAAGAACGGTAGGGAACGAAGAGGCGGCGGCCGCCGCGCCAGAGGGTCCCCGGGCTGGCGCCGGCGGGAGCAGCGGGCAGGCAGGGAGAGAGGGAAGGAGGCGGGCGGACAGCGGTTACCGCTGCGGAGCGCCGGCGGCGGCGGGGGCCGGGCAGGGCAGGGCGCGCTCCGCGCCCCTCGCACCGCGCGCTGCCGCCGGCCGCCAGCAGGGGGCGCCCGTGCCGCTCGCCCCCTGGCGGCCGCGGGGCGGGGCGGCGGCCTCGGTTCCCCCGGGCGGGCCCAGCCGCCCCCCGCTCCGTCGAGGAGGGATGGGTGCCCGTTCCCGTGCCG
Source organism: Tetrax tetrax (assembly GCA_009806455.1). Lineage (NCBI taxonomy): Eukaryota > Metazoa > Chordata > Aves > Otidiformes > Otididae > Tetrax > Tetrax tetrax. The sequence continues at coordinate 207,860 of WHYT01016780.1, forward strand.
GAGGAGGAGCGGGGCTCTGGCAAAGGTTCCGTCGCCGTCTGGTGCCTCCCCGCCCGGCCTCCGTTCGGAAGGAGCGAGGGAGCCGGGGCGGTTGCTGGGTCCCACCGCGGCAGCCCGGAGGTGAAGGGGGAGTTGGGGGGAGCGGTGGTGTCACTGAGACCGACCCAGGACTAACGCGGAGGGAGTCCCCAACTGCCCCCTCCCCCCTTCTCCGGTACCTGTATCAAGCAATTTTATTTTTTTTTTTTTTTAATACACCACCTAACTTAAGTCGAAAACACACAGTTAAGCTTAAATAAATGTGTTAGCATAGATGTGTACGTTATGCAAACAATTTATTCACAAACAAAAAAAAATAAAATCCAGTAATAGGTACTCAGACAAAATTTGATCACCTACAGTTAGAGAGCTGGAGATATTTTTTTGTGCATATAGGGGAAAAAAAATTAAGCCCAAGAAGAGATTGTTCCCTTTCACCACTGCACAAGCTCAGTTTACCTGGAATATTAAAACACTACGGTATTGAATGTGGAAGCCAGCTGGTATCAGTTAAATGCAACCTTTCATTGTCACTGAAGGTGACATTAAAGAACCACTGCACCATTACCAGAAAGAGAAAGTAAAAAAAAAATCTCCAATAGATGAAAGCCAAGCTAATTACCATCTTAAGTACACATGTACTGAATAATGCACTAAACTTATTTCCTATGCAACCCTTATTTTCAGCTTATGAAAGTGAAGACAGTTGTTTCTGTGGAGGTTGGTTCCAAAATCCAACACAGGTGAACAGCAGTGGTCCAGAAGCACAAGCAGGGAGTGATTGTGCAGGCGTTTGATGCTGCCTACCTGCAAAGTGACAGACCCCCTTGCAAGATACACAAACCAATGCAGGAAGATGATTTGGGTTAAGATGAGAGGATGAAAACACAATGCTCCCTAAGTGTATAGATACCAGTTACTGTCTTGATTTAAGTCTCTTCAGGGCATTCAGAGCAGGAGTATTGAAAACGGGCATCAATGGGATTGAACATTTCAGTCAGGCCTCCTTAGTCCAGCATAACTCCATATGCAAAGCCCATGCTCCCTCTGGCTTTAAGTGATGAACAAGGATAGGATTTCACCTGAGAATTGCCTGTAATGCTGCATATGTATCTAATGTAAAATTCCTCCATTATTGTCAGTACAAGATTATCAATGTGTATTGAACAGAACATAATACAGGTCCAGGGCTGACGGTGCTCAGTGCAGGACCAATTGACACTGGGGTGAGAAACCAGTTAGTATAAAGTCCTGAGTGTCTGAGCAAGCGAAGGTTCCAACAACCAAGCAAGTGACATTGTTGACCAGCCAGGTACTGACACCCGTGGAGCGCTCACCTACCTCTCAGCATGGGCTGGTGCAGAGGAGCAGAGGCTTAGTCAACCCTGCTGGAAATTTTGCCTCCATCGTTGAAAGTACTTTGCTGCCCATTTTTTGTAGTCCCCAGAGAGGAGCCACGGAGGTCAGACACCCTGTTACACACATCTCCACTTTAATATGCCAGAACCATCTCATTCCTCTGTCCAATAAATATTGTTTTTCTGCTGGTTTATTCTTTCCCAGCTGCTGTCATTTCAAGGTGTAAATGAAATGACAGATGGGTGCTAATATTTTCTCCTGTCATGCAGGCAAGTGACTTTGGACAGCTAGGGTGGCAGTGCTGACAAACTTGAAGTGAGGATGAATCTTGCAAGAGAAAAAAAAATTCACGGGAGTGAAAATTTTAAAATTCAGTAGAATGTTTAATAAAGGCGACATTTCAAAATTGTAGTAAGATGCAACATCAACAAGATAGCTCTTAGGATCTTATCAAACCTCGCTGTAAGTGATGTTTCTTCTTAAAAACAAGCAGCTGCTGGAGACATGCAAGTAAAAATTCTTGTGTATATTATTTTAATTTATTTAAGCATCGTAGCTAAAATTGAAATATTACAACATGACATCAGACATTGAAAGTTAAAGTATGAGATCCCACATGATTTGGTATTTGTAGATTTATGGAGCTACTTAAGATTTTTAATAAGAGGAGAAAAAATATTCTCATATACTAGCAATGCTACCAAGAGTAAGGAACAAGTTAAAAAGAAAACATTTGCTGAGCAGTACATATCTATTTAAGGAATAGCGGGCAAAATGGAGCAGGATTTGACTCAGAGTTTAGGTTTGAGCCACCTATCACGGTATGCAACACCAAGCTGAAGCCACTATAAACAGCTTTTTTGAAGCTATTCCTAGTGCATTGCCTTAATAAAACACTTACAATCATCCAAACACAGATTAGTTAGGAAACAGCGTATTTTTTTAAAATGGCAGAGCCTTATAGCAAGGGAACAATTAGTACTTCTTCCAGAGCGTGGCAACTTATTCCATCTTCTTAGATACATCTTCTCCTTTTTTTTTTTCAGATAACATGAAATGATATGCTCAAATGATAGTCCACTCTTAAAAGGCACAGCCATTAAGATATTTTAGCATTATGTTGTCTACAATGTGATGCCATCTCGGACGAAAATATAATTTAAACTGTATTTATTTTCACCTCCCATCAATATTAGCTTGCCAAAAGTTTCTCTGGGCTGGAAGTTTACACTTATCAAAATACTACTCATTTCATGAGAAAGGTAAGTGATTTTTTTCTTTCTCCCACTCCCCCTCAGGATGACTTTTACATTTAAAGGGTACAGTGACAGTAGTAGGATAAGATAGCAAAGAGATTTCATTGGGCCACAAAATAATCACAACTGCAGAAACTACAGCATGAACTTGATGTGTTCCCTCTTTTCCAGTTCATAAAAATCACCCGTAGGAAATCAGAGTCTTTAGAAGACAACCCAACTCCCTTCCTAAGCAAGTACTCTTCTAACTGAATCTGCTGTCGTTGCTGTGTGTTCCTGCTGCTCACTGTTTTTGTGCACTGAAGGTACATACCTGAGCCATTAATCAATGTTCCCACCCAAGGGTTTTTGGGTGTTAGACAGAAATACAATATAAGTGATAAGAGTCCTATATAATATACGGAAACGCTTGTATGGCAAAACTATTCATTTTCTCTGCCTGTGGTCAAATTTGACCTCCACAGGAATATAACGCTACTGTATAGCCAAAGTGGCTCCAGCCAGTATGCTATTCAGACTGGATAGGAGTGCAACTTCAAACATAATCTGTTTCACATACAAAACAA
>WHYT01016780.1:230414-258726 GCA_009806455.1 Tetrax tetrax
AGCTCTATCGTGTATGAACCAGCTCAGAGCTCCAGAGAGTATTACCTGTGTCATGCCTTTCAGAAATGCAGTTTGTAACACCAACTTTCAAAGAGATTCTTTGGTGACATCTTATAAAGAATCAAACGAAGCACAAGAGAGATTTCCTTGCAGCATGCAATGCAGGGGAGTGCAAGGAGGAGCGCTGCTTCTCTGGCTGCGACTTCACCACGTGCAAAAGGCAGCCATCAAAACCACAAAACAGAAGCAGCCAGCTCATGAAGGAAAAGGATCCAGATCAAGGGTGGTCACAATTCAGCCCCCAATGCAAGTAGAAAGTACCCAGAAAAACACAGAACCTTCCTCCCACTACTCAGAAATGGGAAAGAAATCTTCGGGAGGAGAAAAACCCTGAACATCTTTAAGAACTCAGATTACCACGGAATCTAAATTGCTAAGCATCAGACAAGAAGGGCTATAGTTGTCTACCAGTGATAACAGTTATCACTTCCAAAGTTCAGCCTGCCCTCTGTTACCTTGGTCTGGAATAGGCAGGGTCACTGCAGAGGTTTTCACTCATCACCTTGAGGTCCAGCTGACTGCAGAGGTTTTCATCTACTGGCGTCTCTGTTGCGGTATTGCTTGACACAGGCTGACAAAACAAGCACATATACAGCAGAGAAGCCAGCAAGAGACCAGCTGAACTGGTTTACAAGAAGTCCATGGGATGTAAAGGAGGAACGTGAGACCTATCGTATGGCTGTGACCGTTTTTATTGGGGATGAAAAGGTAATGTGCAACTACGGTGTTCACCGACACTAAACATATCAATTATATTTTTAACTTGAGTTTAAAAAAGTTTAGCCCCCACCACTTCATTTCTATACCTTTCCTAAGCAGCAGTTGATTTTATTTATTTTTTTAAGGTGTTTACCTACACAGACGCAATTACTGCCAATATTAAGCAAAGGGCATTTTTACTGTCTTCTGCAGGAACACGACTAGGCCCTAAATAAGCAAAGGATCCAGCCATAGAGGTATGTAAAGAGATTTATCTTCCCTCCCTTCCTCTACCTAGGATCAAACTCAAGCATTAAATTTTTAAGAGAAGAACAGTTTTGTAGTCTCTCTCCTCTTTGATCATTGAGGAGATTTTAAAAAGCAACGCACTGGTTCCCTTCCTTTTGAAGTTGTACACAGCAGGATCGTTAGTGGTGGATAAGCAGACAGATGTAGTGCTCAGTGTTAGATTTCCACTGTCGCCATAACAACATTTAGTAGGGATGCTGAGCTACCATCGTTTGAAATGAGATTGACATGTGCTGCAGAGTTGTGGGTGGGTGACATGGCTTTCATTTTGAGGCTGTTCTCTCCAGCAGCGAACAGAGAATCTGGAGAAGGACCTGTTCCTTCTGGACAAGAGGCTACGGGGTCTCCATGCTTCATGGAACAACTGGAAACTTTTGTCTCTGTTTGTCTTGTAAGAAGAGAAAAGCTTTGCAGGCTTTGGTAATTCATTGTGTACTTTCTAGTTCTAGCTAGTTTGCAGCTCCTGCTGTAATTGTCAAGCTACAGAGAAGCTTCTGGAAATGGCTGCCTTCCCTCTCCTCTCCCCTCCACCACCCCAACTCTACGGACTAACACTGGATGCAAATGTAATGAGCTCAGTTCAAAATTTGAGTTATTTATGCATAAACTTGTGGTAGATTTTCCTTTTCTAAAAACAGTATTGGTAGAAGGTGGTTGCTGAAAGGTAATAGAAGTTTCATTTTTCTCCAGAAACCAGATGTTTAAACTGTGTTTAAATAATTTCTAGGCAATTAAAAGCATTATCCACACAAATTAACAGTCCCAGCTTATCTGCAAAAGATAACACCTCGTAGGGCTCATTAAAGTCATAAATCCATCCTAGAGGCAGCTCCTTCCCTGTGAAGTGCAGTAATCTCCTTTTGTACTGACTGCTTAGTTCTAGACAGGGAGGCAATATATGTGGTCAATTAAGGACCTGTTTAAAACTGCACAAGAAAGTTGTCTAGAATATGTGTTTTAAGGTGAGCTAAAGTGATTCCTAAATTTCTACCACATTTGAAGATGAAAAATAACAGATCTCTGAGGTGTGACACTGCTTCATGTCAGAAAGTGGTGGGAATTGGCAGTAACTTGCATGTCACTGATACTTCTATGACAGCTTCTAGCCAAGGATCATTTTATAAAAGCAGCATTTCTCTATGCTGTAGATATCCTCAACTCTATCTTTTAGATGGTGACAGTGGAACACAAGAGAGATTTAATTAATATCACCAAAACTTTGTGATGGACAGAGAAATGAAAGCCCGGTTCCTAGTTCTGGCACCTAACTCATTATACCCAGTAAATGATAGTGAAACTCCAAACATACACATATTACTGGAGCTGACACTAGTCCTGTCCAGTTTGCTATACAATCACCTTGTGTAACATCCAAAAAAAAAAACCCCAAAAAAAACCCCAAAACACAACTACCCAAAAATGCATAAGTAACAGTGTCCTCAGGTCTGCTCCCCTAATATTGAAGACTTGGAGGTAAGAATAGTTTGACATTCAAACAATAGCACAAGAATTTGATTTAGGAGTTGCTTACCATGGTAGTGCTGGCAATGTTATGCTGAGTAACGTCATTTCTAGTGACCATGGGCACAGGCAGCAAAAAAGAATCCCAGTGGAATGAGTTTTGGTGCTAAATAGCAGCAAGTCACTAGGTTGTCTCAATAGAAATAAGTGAAAAACAATGTTTCTCAGTTTGGAGAGGTTCATTTCAGGGAAGCCTACAGCCTCCAGGTGGTGCAAAAGCAAGGCTTTGAACAGGTGAATTCAGCACGAAGCTCCATGCAGAAGGTTCTGCTGCCACCACACTAGACTACAAGCACTTTTAGCTGTTTCCCCTGGTGGCTCCACTATTCATCCCCTTTTTCCTTCCTCATAACAATTTCCTGTTGTTTATACAAGCTCCAAGATGCTATAAATTACTATGGTATAGTGCAAATATATTTCTTCTTGCCTGTACAATGAACTCTATTCATTTGTTTATAATGTTCTAATATTAGCTTAGTTAAACATATCTACACATTTCAGAGTTAGAATGACAACGAACAATACCACGCTAATGCAAACCTCTTCACTCCACCAGGTATGCGTTTGCCAGCAGAATACTGACTTTGTTTCCCACTGTTCATGCATCCATAGTTTTCCACTGCTTTGCAGTTTATAATGAGCGTACTGATTTTCTCATGTGCACACATATAAAACTCTGCAAAAGACCTCTACTGTGAGGAAACCCACATACTAATATCCTAGCTGGTATGTCAAGGGGCTGCTTGTGGGCACTAGTCTCTACTTAGAGCTAAAAGAAACTGAACCTTAATTTTCTAGTAAATTAGAATCATGATAGAGGTTACTAGACCAAATACAAAGATTTAGATCAAATAACTTCATCAACTGTAGAAGCCAGTAGTCCATGCTTACACCAAAGCAGACTGAGCTCACTAATTGAGCAACTTCTATGTCTACTCCCATGAAGACTTGTAGGAATCATGACTCTTAGAGCAAGAACTTTGTAGTAGAACAACAAAACGGTGTACTTGTGTATCCCAGTACACAACTTTTGATTAGAATAATTGCCTGAAACAGCAAAATCCTTTGGCCTAATGGCCTACAAAGGGGCACCGATGGTTACACTACTGCATTAAGTATAACACTTGTTTGTAACTTTAGTCATAGAGCCATCAACTGCTTTTGTTAGAGATTTTTAGGCTGCATCCTACCACCCATGACTCCAAAACTTTTAGAGGGGACATAAGGGTTCTTGCTGGCCTTTGATTTGGTAAACATGAAAGTTAAATGCAGTGCCATAGTAAGGAGAGAAGGAAGTGTCAGCATAGTACAGAAGAAAGGCAACAAAACTAGAGGGAGAGACGATTTGCCAGGTTAATATGACCTCTATACCACTCAATCTATCATGGCAAATGGAAGGAAAAACACAGAAACAGAAATTTAGACTCCTTTTATCCTTGTAAATACTAAAGTGGATTTTAGTGGCCTGAGCCCACACACTTTTGTACTTCATGGAATATGACCTCTGTACTTTGGGGCCTTTTGATTACTAATTGCAGAGAGTTCATTATAAGCATTGTCATCTGAGTGCAAAACAGTTCAAAGAGGACAGATAAAGGTAGATTCGAAACATAAAATCAAAGAACCAGAACAAAGATGACAGATAAAAGCCCTAAGAAAAGAAGGCAAATATCACAGAAGACAGACAAAACCCTGGGTTTCCCAGGCTGGCTGGGACTGTCACGTGTCTTTCATCATGCTGGTGGTAGTGTTAATCGCGTACCACCAGCACTGCTAGGAAAAAGCCCACCAGAGCCCACCAGGTTTCTTATGGACATGATGGTGTAAACAATTAGATCTTCTATTTCTTTAGTGCTTGTGGAAATACTGGAAGTCTTATGTTAGCACTCCATTCCCAAAGTGATGAAAACCCCATAGGCGAGCAGCATACCTCACACCTCTATTCTGCCACGAAGGCAGTGCTTTTAAAACATGTACTGAATATGTCTTCAATCAGCACTTCGCATTTATGTATCATAGCAGTGAGCTATATTTACCCCCTTTTGTCATGACCCTATCTGTAGCTTTCCCCAGGACTTTTTCAACACGTCACACTTAAAGAACAGGACACAGGTGTCTGCCTGTCCATTCACTGGAGGGTAACCTAATCACTAATAAGACAGTCTAGAGTTTCAGGATTATATGTTCTCCTCCTTTCACTTCTCTCCTGCAATGGCTCACTGACTGTTCCTGAATAAGAGAGCCTAATAGGCTTCCTTTGATAAGGTTTGCTCTTCCTAAGCATCTCAGATACAGCTATAGCACTATCCTAGGAAATAAATAAATAAATAAATACCTGGATCAAACATCCTCCAGCAGACACTGGATTTGAAAGCAGATCTCCCACTTGCACTGCTTTTATTACAACATCATCTTGGTCCTGAGATTTTAAAATCAGTGGCCAGACCTGCATTTTTTAGAGGCACTAGAGCCTGCTACCTAGGTGCTGAAAATGTAACTGCTGGCCCCCTTAGAAGATCAATATTTCTTCTGGATTCCAAGACTACTTTGATGTGAGCTAGAGGCAGAGTTCCACAGCTGAGATTTCTGACCAAAGGAACACACACCAGCTCAGTAAAGGTAGCTTCTAGAATATTCAAGTTCAATGTCTGTTTTTCTTGCATATTCAAAACTTTAATAATAATTTTCATCCATCACAGAAATCCAACAAGAGCTATCTTTTCATACTTAACTGTATGATTCTGAGTTCATGCAGTTGTAGCATCATATTTACAAGATTTTACAAATGGCTTAATAAAGAAAAGCAGTGCCATGCTTCATAGTGAAGAAATTAATTTGAGGTGAAAGTCTTGTTTTGTCATGATTGTTTTCTCTCTGAAGTTCGAGTACCCCTCTTCAGAGCACAAAACAGTCTTGTGAGAAGTGCTTGCACAAACCCTTCCAATCCTTCAGTGACTCGTGAAGGACCCAGGTCCGATCACTCTCCCTCAGCTTTTACTTCCATTTCTCCTTGTTGACTGGCTCGGTGAAACCAGAATTAAATCTTAAGCATGAGTCTTCAGCAAAGCACAGAGTAGGAAAAACACATCACCAGTATGACCTGCTCCCTCCCAGCACAGAGGTGCAAACACGGAGGTTCCGCCCAGCTCTCGGTTCAATTGCATGGTGCACTCCGAATTGTCTCCTGGCTATGTGCTCTGTACTTACAGATAGAGCTACACTTGCTTATCTGGTCTTATGTGTCCTGTTAGAAGCCAAGCTGAAGAAGCTAGATGTCTAATTTCAAAGCAACTTACCATTTCCTTCAAACTTTACCTTTGAGATAAATGTAGGTGTGTGCTTGTCTACTCAGCCATCAACACAAAAGAATTTCAGTATTGAAGAGTGTTGAGCTACCTGAATGCTAAGAATTGCTTTGCTTGATATAATGTCAAGTCTGACATTGGCATATACGTACTCTCTTCATTAACGGGGAGAAAAAGCATTCGAACAGCAGGGAAGCGGATCCGACTTTGCCATACTTTCCAAAATACCATCCACTTGCCTAAACTAAATGAGGTTTTATCAAGATCTTAAAAAAAATAAAATAAAATAAAATTAACAGAATTTCTCTCTTTATTTGCATGCTTTGATCAGCTGCAAGGAAAGGAAAAAGGCTGTTGCTATTTGGCTTTAGAACTAAAACCCTAAAGAGATGAATGGTGCAATTAACACCCTGAAAGCATTTTCTTGGCCATTCATACAGTCCAGAATGTCATTGTTCTCAAGGGTTTTTTTATAGTTGGCATTTATAAATATCAATAAATGTCAGAGATATTAAGTCGAAAAATTGTTTAATGTACAAAATGCAACCTATAGAGAATTTTTTTTCCTGACAGGACCACGTAGCTTTTCACTCTCCTGGCCTGAGCTGGAAGCTGAAATATCATCACTCTGGAGCTAGAAAGATGGCATTCAAGTTTTGATTTTCGAAGCACTTCAGCTTAAAAATAAATAAAAATACAAGTTTTACTGACTCCTAGCTGGTCAATTGTTAATTTTAATTAAAAAACCCTGTCAGAGCACAGTAGAATCAAACTGTATACTAGTATTAAAATGTTTGTCTACTCTTTATATTACACAGAAGATGCACAAACATGGAGGAGAATTTAGGCAGGTACCACAGTTATGTAAGAGTTAATGTTTGATCTTATTTAGCTCTTAAGTAGTTTTTGGAAAAACTCCATCAGTTACAACAAGGGGTGTTTGCCCAAATCTTTGAGAAATAATGCATTTATAGATATCTAATATATCTTTTCCCAAGATATGAAGTTCAGAAAATGTAAAGTCACTTGCTTTTTTGTGTGTCTACGTCTACTACTGCCTATTTAGGACTACTTTAGAAGATGAACTACTGTATGCAGCAGTAGTGACCTAGTACAGTTCATCATTCAGAAAGGGAGATAGGGAAGAGCTCAGCACTCTATCATCATGCTTTGGATGCTATCTGGAGTCCCGAGCAAGCTGAGAGGGTTGCAGCTCCCAGCAAGAACACCCAGTGCCAGAGAGATAGAATTGCTGGGATTTGAAGTTAGGCGTATCTTCCGAGATCACTGAGAAGATAATTCAGCTCTGACTCATTCAACAGGATTTGCAGGGCTTTCAGGATACTTTTCTATATATTACCTGTCTTCAGGAGTGAGGAAAAAAAATTTAAAGCAACATCAAGGAGGCCTGGAAGTTTTACCTCCTGTTTTTCTTGAAGCACAGGAAGAAAGGGCAAGCTGAGAAACCAGTGGGCACAGGAAAATAAAAAGCAGACTGTTTAGAAAGGTTCCCTTTACTGAGTTTTTTTTTTTTTTTTGAAAGCTTTCATAGATCCACAAGACAGATCTCTTAATTTTACAGTTCTGCAAGACTGGCGTTCACTACTGCTAAGAGCTCACTGACTTTATCCTGCAGCTTGTAAGATACCGCAGCAACGCTTAGCTTCCAACCAAACTAAAGATCAAATGTAGTTTACCCAAACAGACGATTTGCAATAGAATGGGTTAGAGCTCAAAAGATTCCCTCAACAGTGATAACAGAAACTTAGAGCATGTACAGTCAACGTTGAGCACACAGATTGCATGCCAAAGCAAGCCTTATTAACAGCCTTATGTTACTCCTCCTTGTCACTCCGGATAGGAGTAAAGGCTCTAACAATAACCCTCCAGTGTTAGTGAGATATACAGCACTTTCTCAGTCCTACTTTTCTTCTACGACTGTCAAGTTCTTTTATGCAAAGAGGAAATAAGCAGGACTTTGAAGTAAGCAAGAGCTTTTCTGCATCTGAAGAGGAGATCTGCAGTCTGTTCTCAGGTGCCATATAGTTTGAGACATCCGGAAAGTTCCTTGTAACTGAGACAGATTATGCAATTTCTTAAATATTCTTAAATATCTATACTTCAATATTCAGTATTACAATAAAGACACATTCTACTTCTTGTTAACACAACTTATTTGTATTCCAGTAGGGACAAGTTATAGGCTCTATGAACATGAAGAGAAAAGGATAGGTTATTTATATTTCTTGTTAAGACCGTTTAAAACATTGTTAATATATTCCTCTTATTAAATCAGGTAGACCATAACCTAGCAGTGTAACACAGAATGTACCTGTTGGAGATCGCTGATTCAAAAGCTTTTACAGCTCATTTATGCATTATGTATGTGGTAAGTGACTTCCCCTTCCAGCTTAATCAAGATTAAGTGTTTGGACCACAAATATTATCTGTTCTCATATTCCTGAAAACAATTATACAAGTACAAAGAAATTTCATACAAAAAATATGTAACTTAAAACAGCAGTTAGCATTGATCCACTTAATGATTAAATACTGCAGTTCTATAGTAGAAACCAGTTAATATTCAGTGGTCACATAAATCTTCCAGAGATGTAGAATTGTGCCCAAAGCGCATCAGCTTCTGAAGGGAGAGGTCAATGAAAGTATCTCTTCATAAGCACCACTTTAAAATGAAGACTTGGGGGTTGTGGTTTTGCTAGCTGTTAGCTGCATTTCTGTGCTTCCTATGAGAAAGCCCTGTCCTAGATTCATTATCAGTATTTCTCAGAATACCCCTAACAGAGCTTTGGCACCTGACCCCCAGCCAGAGGCCAGATGCAGACGTTTTCAGGTAACAGCTTCTCTGGCAGCCCAGCCTTTCCTTCAGCAGCCCCTTTGCAGCCCCATGCAGGCTGGAGCTCCAACCTCTCTCAACCCTCACCAGCAAAGACCTCTTTCCATTTGTGTCCTCTGTCTTCTAATCTCTGTTCACAGTTAGATGATCACGAAGGTAACCATGGATTACTTCAGCTAAAGTAGAATTTCTAGTGAGAATATTCAGACATAGCTCTTTCTACTCTGAAGATCAGACCCTTTAATATTAAGTGTTCATACAGCTGCAATAAACCCACAGTATATTCCATGGGAACATAAAGCTACCTATAATTCCTTAGTGGAAACTGTACTTCAGAGAGCATCACTGTCATGAAAAACACATAAGAACTGTACCTAGAGTCTAATTAAAAGGTTTTCTTTCAGCCTTATTCTTTCTATAAATTATTTCCTTGAAAAGGGTTATACAAAACAGGTATCATCATGTCCTCTTGGCATCAGTACTATATTTTGTAAATCAGACTTTCATAATTAAGCAGCATAAAAGGTTCAACATCTCCGTGGCTTACAATTTGAAGTCTTGAGATGACGGCTGGCACAGGACAGCGAGGGTTGTGGATTTTGTCCTTTCCCCTCTCACAAGTATGCCATGAACACACCTCAGAACAGGGCAGATTCCAAAATTAGCTTAAAATGGTCTGTGCTGCAGGGTGTTTTACTATGATTAAAATTTGTGCTTATGTCCTAAAAGGCCTTATGTCTGAGTGAGGGAGCTGAGGTACTGTGGGGCATTGCCCTGTTGCTCACTGGCACTGCAGCTGGATACCCCTGCACGCTCTGGGCTATGACACACTCTTCAGAAGTCTCTAAATTACCAGTTTCTCACTAGATTCTCACCAGAAATCTTTTTAAAGCTACATGGAAGGGAGAATGGGACAAGGTCATGTTTGCTGACAGTAGACCTAGAAAAAGAAAGGACTAAATTCCACTTTCACTGCTCTGATTTTGTCACATAATTGCAAAGCTTTATTTCCTGCCTAAAAATTGAAGAGCTCGTTGCAGTACATTTTTGCAAGTATAATCACTTACCCATGTAAATTCAATCCTCACTGTATTTTATACTGTGCACTAAATGAGTTGCATTAGAAAACAAACTCGATACTTGTTAGTTGTTAACACATTTAGGGGACTAAATCAAGCTTAAAACCATTTCTGAAACATCTGACACAAATCTCAAAGCAAATGTTAATACAGATCTCTATCATGTAGCTGTTCCATAGTTTGTTATTACCTCTTTGGGTAGGAGAGGGAGTGTGTGACAATTTACTTACATTGTCAACAGCTTCTAATAGAGTTGTGTGCTCCTCATAAATAGTGTTTTGCATGCACCTTAGTAAATGTGTGGGAAGTAGTGGGGGTGGTGGCAGATAAAAGCTTCTCCTCCAGGGAATCAGTTGGGTGCAATCCCAAGGATGACTTTGTCTTCATTTCATCCCAGAACAGCAGGGACTGACCAAGGTATTCCACATATTGAGAATCCTTGTCTGCAGGTATTTTGGGTCTACGGGCTGTGCAACATAAGACCATGAAATTCTAGTCACTGCTTTTGAACTCCATGAAAAAATAAGTCTTAAGTTACTAATGCAACTGTCTGGTCTATTAGGGAAGAAAGAAAATGAAATGTCTGAACTTCTATTCTAAATTTCGAAATAAGACTGTGGTCCCCGCAGTCTGCCAAAATGTTTAAAAAATGCCGGACTATCAAAACAGTTTGAAGGAAGTGAAGGAACGTGGAGATAATACATAGAGAATGCAGATAAGGCCTTGCATACATACTCAGCTTCAATATATGATTGACTATACTCCTCCACCAGCAGCACTTGTCTCAGACACAATCATTGTTTCCACTGAAACATACACCTCAGGCAAGAATATTTATTCCTTACTTTTCCAGTATATGCAGTTGTCTCCCTCAAACCTCATTAGCCCAGTTCTTTCATTCATATTATTTCAAAATGTCACTCCATTGCTTCCTGCTGTGCATGGGAGGTGAAACCACTGGAAGAGGGGCCTGAACCTCTCGGTCTTACACAGGCCAGTCGAGTATAACTCAGTTCTTCCCTTTCCAGTTCCCTCACACATTTTGGCTTATTGTCTTCTCTTGGTCTAAATGAGTTAATAGACACATTCTCCACTGGCAGACACATCTCCTCTTTTACCTCTGGTATGACTAACATGAAATGAAAGAGCACTAACAAACTTAGGAAGAGTGGTTTGTGTTCTCCAAGCTAGCCAAATGCAAGATACTTTGCTTAAATCAGCTTGTATAATACTCAGAAAATATTAGGTGGAGAGGGTAGGGAAGTGAGAAAAGTGGTAGCTATCTTGATACTATTTGCCCCTCCATCATGAGAGAATCAGTTATGTCTTTGTTCCTAGAACCATGCAATTCTTTGTAACCAGTACAATTATTAGAGCTTTAGGAAAGACAGAAAAAAGGCAAACCATCATGCTTTATGCAACATAAGCCATGATCCAACAGATGAGTTTAGATCTCGCTGGGATCCACACAAACACTTTCTGCAAATTTCACAGCCTAACACTGCCAGAAGCACAATTATCTTTCTGACAAAAAAACAAAAAAAAAAAACCCAAAAAACAGTCTCCTGGGTGAAAACAAGGCTTCACTCAATGATTTTATTTTTTTTTAATCTCCTTATTAAAAAAAAAATAATCTATAAAACAAATAGTGTAGTATTTCTTTAAAAGGCAGTTTGAGAAAATGTTTATTCTGATTGTTTTAAAATGGAATATCTTTAAGTTGTGATTACAATCAGTGCAGGAACCTTGCAATGATAAGTTGGCATAGGAAGAAGAGATTCATAATAAAGCATGCATTTCAACTGATAATTGCTGCGAGTCATTTCTTTTCACATCCAACCTTTCACCATTGTGTTCCTAACACTCCAAAATAACAAGAAGCAAAGTTTATTTTGTATATTTTAAACAGGCAAACTAGAGCAAGGAAATCACAGTGCCCCATGTACTGAACCAATGTACCAACTACCAAGTTTCTCTGGACTAGCAGACCAAATGAGAGGAAGAGATTGTATGCGAGGGCAGGCTGAAGGACCCATGCCAGCAATTAATTATTCTATACCCCACAGCTTGTCACTAGGCTAGCAACTGGCAGCTTCCAGAAACACCATTCTACTGATCACACTGCTGCTGAGGAGGGATTCAGAGTTGAAAGCTCTCACCTGTGGTCACATTGCACCTTCTCCAGGAGCCTCCATCAGCTATGCCACCTAGTACGAGCACAGGCACCTCACTTTTCCCATAGCCACCTGCAAAAACCCCAAACAAGGGCTCTTTGGTGTTCAGTCTCCCCCAGCTTGTCCAGGGCACAGAAACTCATCATCCCAAGACCTAGCCCTAAATAAGAGGCCGTAAGTTAGCACTAGAAGATACTGGAGCAAAAGTGCATGGGGACTTTGCTGTGGCCTAGGACCATTGGTCTCCCAAACACAGGCAGAAGACAAGAGAGGCAAAGACTGAATGGCCTGCATCCCTCATCCTCCGTGTCGCACACCATTACTCCTAACCACCTATTACTTAGGCAACCCCCTCTCAACACTTACAATACACAGGTGTGAAAACATAAGCAATACATACATATATGAGAGAACATGGGTGAGTGACACCAACTTTGCTTAAAATAAGATCACTTGCCCCTTCCATAAGGTCCTCTACTGGTTTCTGTTACCTTCATTTCCTACATGTAAATCTCATATGAACCCTTCTCATTTTTCACCTGTCTCCAAGGCTGCTTTCCTACCTTCCACATCTGACAACCTTCCCTGAATGCTCTGGAAGCATCTTCTCTCCACCCCTCTCACTGCTGACTCTCCAGAGCAACCTCCCACACCTGCTGAGCACTCCTGCCCTTTGGAGCAGTTGTGCCTAATTGGCAATTTGGGCAAGAGGAGGAAGCAAACGTCTTTTAACCCTTTCCAGGCTGCTACAGGGGGATGAAAAGGGTGCTTGTACCATGTGCCAAACTGGAGTGGTTACTGTAATTGCATTGCTAAATGGGCTGGTGGGACTGCTGGGCTAAAGCATGCTGAAGACAGGAGCGCTCCTCTGTGGGCTGGTGAGGCCAATAGAGCAATACAGCATTCAGCCCCTTACTCCCATTTTTTAAAAGAACTTTGCAAAATCAAACGAGTGCAAAGAACTGTTATGAAGTGGTTCAAGGACTGGAGGAAATGCTTCCCAGTGAAAGACTTTAGGAGGTAGTTTATTTTGTCAACAAAGAGGTTGAGAGGAACATTGACTACAGTACATAGCTGTCGCATGGAAAAAAAAACAAAACAAAACAAAAAAAACAGTATTAATGATCTCTGTACTCCAGAAGTATATTAAAAAATTCAAATGAGAAAGCTCATGTTTTAACTTTGTATGAAACGTAATTTTCAACAAATCACCCACCAAGAAAATTAATGCGTTCCTTTTTTCAGTTTTCATCTTCATTATTTCAAATGTTATAGCTTGGTAGCACTTTCTCTTTTTTATTCATATAAAATCGATATACCTCTGCCATAAATAAAAATTATTATCTTAAAATTGTAAATATTAAGATACTTATATGGTAAAATTTTATTAAACAGAAAAATGAGTCTAGTATGGGACTCCTGGTTACTTGACTATTAATTATGACTTTGGCAGATGCATAATTTTTAATAAGTTTTCTAGAAAGGACCATAGATTTCTAAAGAGATTTCAGGACTAAGGCAGGGGAGGGCTAGAAATAAGCTACTTCTCAGAGGCAATACAGGCGAAGTGATGTACTTTCCATTTGGGATGTTAATCAATTTGTGGGAGATTCCTAGAGAGCCTGAGAAAAAAGTTAATGGGTTTTCTCCTTGGCAGATCTCTTTAGAAAGCCTGCTGAATATCCATGGGGAGCTTAAATCATCCTTCCAACTGTATTTTTAAATTTATATTCTTGAAATAGCTCTATAGAGAAGGTATTATGCATTAACTTCTGTAGTTATGACAATAGTTTCTCAAGCAGTCTACTGGTTTAATCTTTATTAAACTCTGTAAAGATTTTTCCAAGGGAGCTTAACTATGGTTGAAATCACGACAGCTTTTGCACAATTTTACATAATTTCACCTTTTTAATGAGGTATTGAGAGGAGTCAGCAGCTCAGTTTGCCTGCCTCTGGAATGATGCACTGTCCATCAATGCGTAGGTGATACCAGGGGTGGTGATGTGCCTCAACTGAGCAGATCCATGGCAAGCCCTGGCCTCCTGCACAGCCAGGCTGAGGACATGGCTGGATGGAGCGCGGTGCAGGTATCTTCCACGACACATGCTGGTGTGTTTCTGTCTTTGAAATGAAATCATAGATGTGGGAAAGTGGCTGGGTGATAGGCCTGGGTGCATGAAAAAACCTGGAGATCCCCAGGTTAGAAATGGCCGTTGCAAGTGCCCTCTCCTTTCTAACTTGGCCCCAAAGAGCTGTACCTAAAGGTCCTTTCCTGCCTTCACACAAGATTTTCTGTGTTACTTTGCAGGGAGCATGTAAAAAGTTTAATGGGGAGTTCAACAGACATGGTTTTGGGTGCTCCTAGCTCCTCTCTCCAATAAACCACAGCCAAGTAAATGCACTTGCCAGAGAGCACAGCTGTCCCCTCAAGGCAAGCCAGCCTTTGGTCCCAGCAAGGGATGCCATGGGTGTCAATGATATTGATGCTCATTTGGCCTGAACCTGCTCCTGGAAGCTACCAGGGAAAGACAGAAGCAAAACCGCTGCAGGTCTCCACACCTCCCCGAGCATATCCTTGATCTGCCTTTCTGTGCTCTGTTTGGCCAACAACCCTGCTCATAACTTGTTGCTTTGTAGCAAAATCACTAAAAGGGTACCTGAGGGAAATAACAGACCAGCTCTGGCTGCTGGAGATGTTTTGGCCGTGTAGAGGACTGCCTTTGGTGGCTTTCGAGAAAATGACAACGGGCAAGGTGGAAGCCTATGTGCAATGCTGTTAAAACCTAAAAGAGAGCAGTGGTGGAGTGGCAGAGGAAAGCATCCACACTCTCTGAAGCCTGGGGTTTAGTTACAGCTTTGCCTGTGCTCCTATATTAGATAAAAATTTAGTAATAATATTCTCCGTCCACTTTTAAGATTCATACTGCAGTAATTGCCCCACTGACCTTCTGCAGCAGTGCAATCCACCAGTTAATGTAAAACTGCATAAAGAAACATAGAATCATAGAACGGCTAGAGTTGTAAGGGACCTTCAAAGGTTATCTAGTCCAACTCCCCTGCAAGAAGCAGGGACATCCCTGACTAGATCAGGTTGCTCAGAGCCCTGTCCAGCCTGGCCTTGAACGTTTCCAGGGATGGGGCATCCACCACCTTTCTGGGCAACCTGTTCCAGTGTTCTACAACTCGCATTGTAAAAAATTTTTTTCTAATATCTAATCTAAACCTACCTCCCTCTAATTTAAACCCATTACCCCTTGTCCTATCACAACAGGCCCTACTGAACAGCATCTCCCCATCTTTCCTGTAGGCCCCCTTGAGGTACTGGAAGACCGCTATCAGGTCTCCCTGGAGCCTCCTCTTCTCCAGGCTGAACAGCCCCAACTCTCTCAGCCTGTCCTCATAGGAGAGGTGCTCCAGCCCTCTCATCATCTTCGTGGCCCTCCTCTGGACCCTCTCCAACTGGTCCATGTCCTTCTTATCTTGGGGGCTCCAGAACTGGACACAGTACTCCAGGTGGGGTCTCACCAGGGCAGAGTAGAGGGGGAGAATCACCTCCCTCGACCTGCTGGCCACGCTCCTCTTGATGCAGCCCAGAATGCGGTTGGCTTTCTGGGCCGCAAGGGCGCATTGCCCACTCATGTTGAGCCTCTCGTCCACCATCACTCCCAAGTCTTTCTTCTCAGGGCTGCTCTCAATCCATTCTCCGCCCGGTCTGTATTTGTGCCTGGGATTGCCATGACGCAGATGCAGGATCTTGCACTTGGCCTGGCTGAACTTCATGAGGTTGGCAGGGGCCCACCTCTCCAGCCTGTCAAGGTCCCTCTGGATGGCATCCCTCCCTTCCAGCGTGTCAACGGCACCACACAGCTTGGTGTCATCGGCGAACTTGCTGAGGGTGCACTCTATCCCACTGTCCATGTCGCCGACAAAGATGTTGAACAGGGCCGGGCCCAACACGGACCCCTGAGGGACGCCACAAAATATACAAAAAAAAAAAAGAGCTTGTTTTGGACTAAGGATGCAAGAAAACAGGGCTGTGACAGTGTTGCAGGTTCACAAAGGGGTTTAGGCTAATGTTTTTAATCTTCATAGAAACATAGAATAGTTTGGGTTGGAAGAGACCTTAAAGATCGTTTGCTTCCAACCCTGCTGCCCTGGGCAGGGATACCTTCCACTAGACCAGGTTGCTCAAAGCTCCATCCAACCTGGCCTTGAACACTTCCAGGGATGGGGCATCCACAACTTCTCCGGGCAGCCTGTTCAGTGCCTCACCACCCTCACAGTAAAGAATTTCTTCCTTATGTCTAATCTAAATCTACCCTCTTCCAGTTTAAAGCCATTACCCCTTGTCCTATTGTAACAGGCCCTGCTAAACAGTTTGTCTCCCATCTTCCTTATAAACTCCCTTTAGGTACTGAAAGCCTGCTGTAAGGTCTCCTTGGAGCCTTCTCTTCTCCGTGCTGAACAGCTCCAGCTCTCTCAGCCTGTCCTCGTAGGAGAAGTGCTCCAGCCCTCTGGTCATTTTTGTGGCCCTCCTCTGGACTCGTTCCAACACGTCTATGTTCTTCTTATGCTAGAGGCAATGACTACAGAGTTGTCTCTTTTAGTGGGAGCTGAGTAAGACTATTTTTGGTGTCCAGTTTCCGTAACACACAACCTGGTGGCTGAAGGAAAGGCCCCCTCAACCCCAGCTGTTCTTCAGGAACAAATTGCATTTCTGTCAGTCTGTTTTTTTTCTGGAGAGGGCAGGAGACACTATTATACCTCTATGACTCTCTGCACTGTGGTTACCAGGGTCACCATCGACCAAGTAGCGACAGGAGAGTAAAAATGATTAATGAAACAAATGCTCCCTTTTTACCTCACAATGAAGTTCTAGATTTAGACATGTTTCTATAGTAACAATAATGTTTTCATAAGAACTTGTTGGTTTATCTCCTGGATTAATTCTGTGGAGTCTTATAATATTTGGAATTTAAAGCATCTTTTTGCTCCACAGAAAGCAGACCGTTGTTTTCCTCATAAAGAACAACCAAAATTAAATAACATTTTGACTGGCACTTAATATTACTGAAATAGGCCATATTTACAATTCTGTAATCCCAACAAACCCCCCGAATCAGTCCTCCCCACCCCAAAATACCAAGCATGAGAGGAATATTTCTGGAATATGCCTATAAGAATAGGGGGAAGGATAGGTCTTTTTCATTTGGTAGAGTATGGCAACATCTCACAACAAGAAAAAAAGAAAAGGTGTTTTTTCTAAAAAGCAATCACTTTAGTTCATAAACCAGTCAGTACATTTCGGAATACCATACAGTATCTCTTTGATAGGATGAAAGATTTGACAATAGCTCTTCTTGTTTGCAGGTACATTTGTACAGATGTTTAGGAGCATATATTTTTATGACAACGTGATATACCAACTGCTTGGATTTCCAGAAACACTTTGACATTCTCTTGCATTGCCCTGACAACGGGAAATCACACAATGCAGTTCCTTCCCACTGGCTGTCTTCAAGGGGTCCTCCGCACTTTCAGAAAGGATCAATGTATTTCAGAGTCAGTATCTGCATTGTGCTGAAATTACTTTGTGGAGCAGAATGTTAATTCTTTTCCTTTCTTTTATTGTATTTTAAAAGAATAGAGATTTAAGCTTCATGCCTTTTCTCCCTCTCTTAAGAGATCTTTAGTGCAGAAGGTGCACTAAACCATCCTACTTTTAGGTGGGTTGTATGCTAAGGCTCCCTCCAGTACTTTGACTATGAACATCAAGGGTCAGTGTGGTTTACCTACTCAGAATGTGTGAGTTCCATTTGTGTGACAGCCTGTGCCCTCGCAAGGCAAGGTTGGTACATGTCTGGGGCCTCTAGACTGCCCGTGAGAATACAAGTAGGATTGGCTCCCTAAAACCTGCAACATTTTGAAGTGGTTTAGCCATGAAAATTTTTTTTTAAAGCTATTCTAAAAGATGTTGGAGATTATTCTGACCTTTATTTTAACAGCTTTACCGAATCCAGACATGGTCCTGGGCATGACTTAACTAACCCTGGTTGAGCAGGGAGATTGGACCAGGTGATCTCCAGAGATGCCTTCCAGCCCCAACTATTCTGTGATCGGAGAGTTTTATTTTCTGCCTTGCCAGCTGCTTTCTACAGTAGTGTTCCCACGCATCTCAAAGCTGCAAGATCAGGCCAAGACTTCTTGTTACACACGCTCGGTTTGTGCAGTGCTGGCCACAGGGGACAGAAGCTTGCTGCTAGCAGGAGAGATATGTGAAGACATTGAAGAAGATGTGCAGAAGTCACCAGGGAAAACACAATTCTTCTCATTACCTAGGAGGAGGTAACACCCAGTGTGGTTCAAGGCGAGCAGCAGAGCTCTGGCAGGTGTGCTGCACACTGCTGTGGGACCTCATGCCAGGTGGCCCTGGGGTTGTTGTGTCATCTTCTGCTCCTGCAGGGATCTGAAACAGAGAGAGGAAAGGCTGAGGTGGCTCACTGGGTGGGTTTAGGAGGTCTGCCAGTAAGATGCAGAATCCTCTGATATCCTAAATCCCCCTAGGACACTACTGAGCTCTGTTCTGTCTCCAGTTTTCAGTATCACATAGCTGTTGGTTGATACACCCAAACAGATACATACACAGATATATATACACATTTTACCAGCTTAAAAAAAAAATATAGTCAGACTGTTGCATAAAACCTAGGAATAAGCATTACTAAATTACCTAATGGGATATTAACACACACTTCCTTTTCATTATTACTAATCAGGTGTATTAAACTTGCAAAGAAATGCAAAGCAATCAGAAAGATGTAGTTTCTGAACACAAATAGCAAGCAATAACACCTGAATGCAGAGAGATCCTGAGCCGTGTGAAAGGACCCACTACAAGTACAATATACTCTATGATCTTCTGCATTTTGTACTCTGTAAATACTTTCACTTATGCTCTGACAATAGTGTCAATCTGGGCAAGCAAAAACTGTGACAATGAGTGTTAAGAAACTAGTAACCTGGGAAAGTGAAAAAACAAATAGTGCTCCACAGGAGCACCTGTGGATATGACAGATGTCAATGCAATGGCTCATACATACGGAGCCAAATATCTTGTCAGGGGTGATATTGCAGCCATACAAACTTGGTAATAACTTTGTGTAAGAGAACTTGGAACTATTTGTTTGTATTAAATTTTCCCTAGGATTAAGTATTTTTCACTAGAGTTTTCAGGATAACATTCAGAGACTGCCAATTACATTACATCACCTCAAACAAACCAGAATTTCTGCCATGATTTCAATTATTACTTCCAAATATGTCCAATCATCTATGTACTACTTGTTTCTAAGCTGGCAATATGCAAGTTTTAAATCTAATAAACTCTTTTTTTTTCCTTTCAGATCCACATTTTTGGTATTTGAACCCAAGTACATAACAATTGAAAACTATTATGAAGACTGAAGACCAGTTGAAAACAGGTATGAAGACAGAAGCCTGCCGTATCCATCTGTTTCTTCACAGAGTTAGAGCAGTATGTCCCAAGGCTTTGGATTTTGTCACTTCAACCTCTTTGGTGTCCATAAAATAGGCTGAAGAATTACATTGCTTCTCAGTATTTTTGAAAGGTATCCTGGCTGCTTTCCAAATAGTGAACATCCCAGACCACTTTCTTCTGAAGTCTGTTGGGATCTAGCTTTGAGTTTGGCTCGATCTAGCTGAATTCTCACCAGCCTCTGAGGACGCAGTAAGCTAAGCTCTCCTTCCTATTTTAAGACATTAGAAAGCAAAATGTTGGGATTTTTAAGCCATGAAGAAAACCAGTTCCAAAGTATATGACCAGCTCAAGGGTTTCAAACTGCCAACATCACATGCAAAATAAAGGACTATGCTGCTTTTCTGTTACCCCTGTCATTTTAATATAACTCTTCCTTGTCACAAGACTTTTCACAAAAACAACCCTTTATTCAAATAGCGTTATCTGAGGAATGATGAAGTTAAAGAGCTCTGACAGACTGAAGTGAAAAAAAAAGGTCATATTATCAAAAGGAGTCTTGTGTGACTCATTCAGTTATTTCATACCTGTATAAGCCCATACTTGCATCACATTTTGTTGATTTTCATCATATAAAAATAATATTTAATTTTGAGTGTAATGCGTTCTCTATAAAGTCAGAAAGATATTTAAAAGTGTAATTGTAATTGTCTGCTTATAGCACGGAATACTATACCTGGATGGATGGTACTCTCTGATGTAGCAGCAGGATTTTGGAGACACAGTAAATCCTACAGGCACCAAATAGGATAGATGAAGCAGTTGACTTGCATAACCTGGACCGTGCAGGTTTTATTTTTTGGTGAAGCACAATTTAATTACTTTTGCAACAGTGACCATTCAGTAGGGGAAGGTGAGACATTGCACTTAAAATTATTATACACCAGAGAGTATACAAGATTAGAGTGTTGAAAAGAAAAGTGTTTGGAAATCAAGAAGTGTGAGAACTAATATTGCCCTTGCAGTCTTTCCATGGTGTGTTTATAGACAGATTTTATTGTGGCTGTGGCACGGGTTCACAGGCAGCCCTCTGCACAGGACCTTCCTCCGTCATGTCACTCGATGGAGCTGCTCAGGGAGGGAAGCGAGGCTGGGCGAGGAAAAGGACTAAAGCCAGCTCCTGTTGTAGGACCTGGAAAGCACGCAGTGGATGAGTCAGAAAGGATGAGCTCACAGTTAAGGCAGATTAATGCTGCCCAGGATGCAATTTTTCTATCACTGCCTCAGCTGGAGACGACTCTGTGAAGTGGCACAAGTCACCCAGTGTAACTCTTTGCACACACTAATAAGCTGCGCTTGATGTGTTCCAGGAGTAGATTCATCCAAGCACTGAGCTGCAAATGGTGTTAGCACCCACGGTGTCAAGAGCTCTCAAAAAGCCAGGCTGGTCATACTGACCCAGGCACCACTTACAGCTGGAAAAACCCTGTGTGCAGTAGCGTGCAGAAGTCCCTTCCACATGTTTCATTAGCCTAATATTACGAACATGAAGACCACAGAGCATATGGATTAGAGCTCTCTAATACCACAAAAATATGAATTTCCACTTTGAAGGCACTGATGTGAGCGGTATAGAGGAGCTGCTGTAGCTGCCAGCTATTTTTTTTTGCCGGAACAACACTTTCTAATCTAGCTTAGGACCAGCAGTAGAATGAAAACTACCCTTAAGGTAGCCCTTAGCTCATTTTCTTCAGCTGTTTTCCGGCACCAGTAGCCTCTGTGCTGCTGGAAAAATGCATTCAGATAGTGTTACTTTTGCCAGCCAAACACCAACAGATAGGAAGCCTTGGCATTGTGACAGACTGTGAAATTGTAATGTTGTCATGTTGCCTATGGATGCCTTAACGTGGTCTTTATTTAAATTTTACTTTGGGGGGAAGTATGGGGGCTATACAACAACAAATTGCACCCAGATTTTCAAGCTGCAAGATCTGTACTGCTGACATGGCAAACCCATGCCAGATACTACTTTTATTCCACGACCCCCTGATCCATACAAACTCCGCTTCACCCTCCACTGATTTCAGTGGGCTTTAACTCACATTGCCAAGGGTGGGTAAGGCACGTTTGTGTAAACTGTAGGTCAAACTGGTATCTAGATAAAGACCAATTGCATCTAAAGCTTCTCAATTACCCTTAACTCAAATCAGAAAAAAAAAGATTATACCTTCATATGTAGCTTTTCCTAGTACCCCTCTCTCATAAGCCTTTTTGAGACTGTGCTTTCTCCAGCTTTCATCAGTGCAGCCCTTCACATTTCCAAGACCAGTGAGTCTTTTAAGTCAATGGGAGGTAATGATTTCAAGGACAAGAAAAGAGGACAATATGAAAGCTGACTAAACACCTGGTTACGCAGACAGAGCTCACAGTTCCTTCTTATTTCTTTGGGTCTAAGTACTTATTGTGAACATTGTCATTCTGCTTTAGTTCAGAAAAGGTAATTCATATAAATAAAAAAATGAACTGTTAAATACAAACAACGAAAAAAAAAGAGTCCAAGGTTATAATACTGGCAATATTCTTTTTTTAATAATCACAATAAATTTATGAAATAAAGTATTTTAGTTGTAGCAGGACAATCCTATCTGTTTCAAATCACCAAAGAGTTTCAGGCCAGACTAACTTTACTAATTTACTGCTATTTAAACTAAGTTAGCTGTCTAAAGTCTATGCTGTTGAAGAATGCACTAGCAAAGAGACAGTGAAAGATGTACTAGGAATATCCATTCATGGGAAGAGCAGAAATCTAAGCTACATCATTGGTTTCACTTCAGTATGTTCAGAAAAGCTAGAAATTCTACTTTTACTTAAAAATTATTCTCAATTGCAAGCATTTCCATTGAACAAACTTAAAAAATATATATTTATCCTTGCAGAATATTATATGTATAATATTAATAGAACTCTTTACAGATATTTAGCTAACTTTCAATAAGCTTTTGTTTTGGAGGGTAGAGATTCACGAGACAACTGGGTCCTGTATGTTATAAATAATTAATGCTCCTAGTGATTCATGTGCTATGTAAGTTTTTACTTCTCCAAGCTCATGTAGCGCCTTGATTTTTTGTTCACTGTACGTTTGATAATCCTAAGAGAAAAGACCTACAGCATAGCCAAACAAAGAGTAACAGCAAAAGTTTTTCAGACTCCTATAGTATACACAGTAGTACAAAGAGTACTCTAATGTGAGTTTTATTCCAGAATATTTTTCCCTTCTTGTGTAGATCCTAAGATGATAAACCACAGAAATTTTTTAACAGAACCTACCAACCAGTGCTGTCTCTTTGGCATTTTTGAAGTAGCAAACGCGATTGGAAATACTGGTCAGAGTGTGCTATCTGGCAGACAGAGCTGAGATCAGAGCCTGGTATGTTCAGAGCCTGTACAGCTGGCAGTAGGAGATAAGACAGCCCGCGGTGAATAACCAGCTCTTTACACCCAGGTGTCAGAAGAGTCCTTCCATGTTGACATTGGTCTTTTTCCCTAGTCAAGATTCTGAAAGGCAAGCAGAGATGAAGCCAGGTTTCCTCAACCAAATGCTGTCACTATGCCCCATAGTGCGCACCAGTGCAAAAATTCTCACTGCAGCAATAGTTTTGCTTCTCTGGATGTTCTGGTACCACCTGCCTTTCCAGACACCACATTTCTATGGGGTGATCTCCCATCTTACCTACATTGCAGGGAGGAAGGTAGCTGTTGTCATATGGTCCCATCAATACGATGGTTGGACTCTACTGCAGGAAATTTCCTTACAAGATTGCACAGTGCAGTTATAATTATGACTCAAGGGGACAGATCTTTCCAGATGCATCCATTACATTACAAGCACACCTGGAATTTGATCTACCAAACACAAAATGCTGACTACTAACAATTTATAGCTAACCTGGGCTGGCAAGCAAAGGGTCATAGTCACTGCAAAGAGAGTCTGTAGATGGCTGTTGCGACGGTGCCATGGCAAGGTCTGCAGGGAGTGTGAGAAAAGCAATTTTGACCTTCATGAAAGGTCAAAAAACCCCAAAAAACCCAAGAAAACCCCCACCATTCCAGAACACCTGCAGAGCAGCAACCGTCATAACACGGCATGTTTGACCACTGCATCAAAATACCGGTGCAACTCAGTAGAGGAGAAATATCTTGGCTGTAGCACACCACCATTGTATTTGCAGCTTGGGCAACAACTGCAGCATAACATCCACCAGAGACACACTAAGCCTGAGGCAAAGCCAAAGCAGAGAGATGTAATTTTGCCATGATAGGGGGAAAAATACAGCAAAGCTAGGCTTGCCAGGAGGTTTTGATCAAGAGTATCAGAGGATGTGTTGACTGAGTAGTGAGTCCAGTTGCTAAGTTTTTAATTACTCCCAGACCCCCTGTTTGGGGTCCCGAGGTATAAGATCGAACCGATCTAACATGATCAGAAGACTTCACGGGGTTTCGTGGCAGGCAGAGTACACTCAGGTGGTGAGGTTTTTCTACAAGACATCACAGAGCCATGTTGAGTTACTTTGTGTGTGGCCTGAGCTCTTCTGCAAAACTATTCAAGACTCACATACCCAGGTGGGTTTAGATTAATGCATTTTACTTTCTCACGGCTGTTCAAAGCTGTTGAAGTTAGAGGTGGGAATAGGACAAAGGAGACGGAAAATCTGAAATGTGATGGATAACCATGACTGCCTCTGGTGGGGGCTAGAGCAAATTTGTACAGAAGCACTCTATCTGAACAGTATTTATTTGTGCACTGTGGGTATTAACATGACTCAGAGCCATCTTTGCAAGCTGCATGGAAGTCTTTGCACACAGGTACTCTTAGGAAGCCATTACTCTCTCAAAGCAACTCCCATTAGTTTCAATACGAGAGCCAAACTGATATCATGGGAGGTCACAGACCAGTTAAAATTTGCAAATGAAAACCATAGCTTCCCCTGAATGAAATACTTCTACAGAGATGCTCAGCAAATTTAGACATAGTGTATTCAAGCCTGCTCCAAGATCACAGGAAGTGAAAATAGTCACCGTTTTTAAATCAATTGTAGCTTTCATGAGCTAGGTGCAATTTTCAGAGCCATCATGTCAATTCTGCAGATAACCGTTGTGCAAGTTAAGAATACAAATTGTGTGATATAAAAAAAAAAGGAAAAAAAAGCCAATTCTTTTTGAGTTCATGTAATTGCAAATGAAAGAGAGCAAGAAACATCAGGGAGTCACTTTTCACAGAAGCACGGACAGAAGGGGCTTAATTAGCATTGGATCGTATGGATCAGACTGAAAATGTGAAAATGGATAGCTAGCACTTTCACATGAAACAAGGCTGATAATCTGCTCTATTCTTTCGGAAAGCATTTATGTATGTACAGAAATCATCCTGGCCAGAAATAATCACTGTGACTGCTGTAGACCTGCCAAAAGGTGTAAACACCCTAAAACACGTAAAAATGAGTCTTTTAATGCATATTCGATGAGGCTGTAGTTTACATATGGCAGAAAACAGAACTTTCTGTCAGGTCCAGCCACATCAGAGACGTACACTTTACCTTTAATGAAAATAACCTACAGCAATCTTTTAATTGGCTTGGATTTCTTTTCCTTGCATCTGACTAAGATGAAGTATGTTGAAGTATTAGCACTGGAGCAGGTTGCCCAGAGAGGTGGTGGATGCCCCATCCCTGGAAATGTTCAAGGCCAGGTTGGACGGGGCTCTGAGCAACCTGATCTGGTTGGAGATGTCCCCGCTCCTTGCAGGGGGGTTGGACTAGATGGCCTTTAACTCAAAACATTCTATGATTCTATGTGTCATGTTTAGGACATATACAAGTGCATTTTGGGGAAAATTTTGTAGAGCTGTATTAACTGCTATAGGTTTTAAAGTTACTTGAATTTTTGCACCAAGATGTCAGGAAAGAGAGCAAATGTGTTGAACACTCTATAGGGGAGCTGCTAGTGACATGGAGAGTTAAAGGTATATAAGTAATCCTACTTCCAGACAAATGAGACAGCAGTTAGGAAACACATTTCCATTACTTCTTCATCCAGATTTTACAGAATATACCAGCATGTTAGTACGGTCTTCTCTCCAGCCTTCAGGCCAGGCCACGCGGACCAGTCTTTAATAACTGTTCCCTCTCGAGTTAATGACCACTTTCAAGTTTCTCCCCTTTTCCCTCAGAAAAGTCTTGCACTTGCAGATTCCTGCTAATTACTGCTCTGATTATAATATTTTATGAGGATCTGGCTGTCCCCCGCTCCTCCAAGCTATCTCTGCAGACCTGCACTGCAAAGTGAGCCCAACCCTGCACCAGTACATGTTTACAGCAAGTAATTTTTGAGATCTCTAATTTGCAGGCCCTTGCTCTTCTTTCAGAGCACTGCTGAATTACCCGACTTGCTCTGCCATGGTTTCAGTATTTGACATTTCCTACAATGTGCCGCCCTAGTCCCTTTCTTTCCCCATGTTGTAGTTCCTGCTGCACAGCCAGGACAACCAGGGCTCAGACAGAGCTACCATTTGTCATCCATTTTCCTCACAGATAAATCTGCCTGTCTTTCCCTGCAAATGTGGGAAATAATCCTTCATTTACCAGTATGCTGCTTCATACAGCACAGCAGGGTGTAGCTCTGAACACTACTAATCCTTCCATGGTCCTCTAAGAGCTTATTTAAAGAATAAGGCAGAAAACAGTACCAGAGTGCTTAAAAACAATGTTTATTTTATTAAGCTTTTTTTACCTTACCCTATTTTTTTTTTATTCCACACTGCAAACCTTGATTCTACAGGGAACAAGACTCAATAGATCACCACAGAAGAGGAGAATAAAAAATTCAGATTTTAATCTGTACGTTGTTCATCTTCCTACGCCACTCCAAAACAGACTTTAAACAAGAGCTCTTAATGACCCAAAGAGATTTCTGAAAGTCCTACTTGTTGATGGAGCTTAGAAATTTGCTCGCACCTTTTCTATACCAGCATTTCCCCCCTGAGAAATACAGATATTTCTCATAAATCCCTGAGACAGAGCTTTTAAGAGTACAGGGAAACACTTCATCCAGGAGGATGAAAGCTTAGCTTTGTCTAGAACTGAACCTGATTTATGATGTTTGAACAAGACCAAGAATTAAAGCACAGTCTTCGGAGACTGCTCTAAACTTGACAGATAAATCATTTTTATACTTGGATGCTTCTGTTTACCTAATTCATGATGTCATTAGTTTAACAGCTTAATATTTCTTTGAACAATCATGAGATAAGAAGAGGATTTCAGAATCGCTTCACATCTGTAATAGTAGATTACAGGCTAAGTTGCAGAAGTTCTCTGAATTCAAACTGATTGGGGAATACAGAGATGTGATAGTTTATCATTAAAGCACCAAAGACGTGACTCTTTTTGTGCTTTTCTCTCTAAATATTTAAATTTCTCTGTTACTCACATACATGTGGACCACGATCAAGTCACCTCTTAATCTTCAACTGCAGTAAGCAAATAGATGAAATTTTATGTCCTCTTCCTCCCATTTTAAAATCTTTCTTGAATCCTTTTGCACACAGCGTGCTAAGAAAGAGTATTAGCCCTAGAGCAGTCTGTTATATTCCTGCAGTGGTGGTTTTTATTATCCTGTACAGAAACAATGTACTCTTTCTGCTCGTGTGATACTCCCTTGGTTATACATCCTCTGACACAGTGCCAAGCAGATTTTTATTGTCACAAACAGGCGTGAGAATAGTGCTGCAGCGCACATCAGAGCACCGCGCTGCATGGTTCCCTTTTGCTCAGGAGGCAGAACACAAATCCATTAATTAATCAGATTTCAATCCCTCTCTTTGTCTTTCATAATGATTGACTATAGACTGCTATTGTTGTGGGGTTTTTAAAATTAAATCAAGACAGGTCCATACCTGTATCTCTCCGTTTAACATCTTGACTAAATACTCTTTCTGTTCATGCTTTCATTATGCAAACATCTTTAAAATGGCAGTAAAAAATAGCAATGACATATATATTCATACACATTTATAAACTACATATATTAATAGGTATATTAATAGATGTTAAATACGTACTTGTAGGCATAACATCAATCTGAAATGATCACACTTTTAAGATATCAAAAAAAAGATTTTTAAAATCTTTATCAACATAGATATTTTGTGACATGATCCTCCCTAACTCAGTTCCCTTGAGGCATGTTTGCCTTTTGAGCATTACCCGGGAGCTTTTCTTATTTGTTCCAGAACCACGTTCTTTTCCTCCATGAAGCTGTACTGTGATTATGCCTTGCTCATAGGTAGCTGTAGGAATTAATCATTAAATGAGAAAGGTCTTTTAAAGATAATTCTATCTAGCAGATACAGACTAATCCTGAGCCAGTAGCAATACCTTGTTTGGAAAAATCATATTTAGATACTTGACAAGTATTTTGTCGTTGATGGGGATAGGGATAGCCCTATGGTATGTGTCTTTAGACTTGAAATTTCCCATGATAAAGCAGATCCTTTCTGCATATGAAGGAGATACTTATCTAGGTCCTTCCCCTGATTTGGGTATGGCTGCAAACTCCCTGGCAGCAAGTCCCGTTACCGAACCTGGGTACTCTGTGCATCCCCTTTCAATTTGTCAATAATTACAGCAGATAACATCACACCCTGTGCACAGTGCCAGGCCCTTCTGCCTTTCACCTCACTGGAGGCCCATCTTTTTCCTTTTTAGTTTGGAGAGTGTATATTAAAAAAAAAAAAAAAAAAAAAAATTGGTAAAAAAGAA
>WHYT01016780.1:278667-330956 GCA_009806455.1 Tetrax tetrax
CCTCTGCAGAGGAGAAGTTCTTGCCCTTAAAACCACAGACCATTCCCCACCCAGCCACTGATTGCCATTTTCTACCCCAGCTGCCTGGCCTCAGTTAAAGGGAGAGCTGCCAGAACCCCAGAGGAGACACTTTTTTCTTTAAAGAGCTCAGCAGATTTCTCTGTGCCTGTTCATTTAATGCAGTAAAGTTGACAAACACATCTAGCTAAAAGAAAATGACAGCATCTTAAAGATAGCATTGAGTGTAATTTGGGGGCAGGATTTGGTCCACTGAGGAATAATAACCCCCCCCCTTTAAGGTACTATCTGCTTTATCTACTGCAAAAAAAAAAATACAGCTATGTTTACTTTCCATTGGTATTTGCCCAACAGACAATATTGTCTAGTTTTGAAAACACATCAGGCCACACAAAAGAGCTGCCTGATTCTTACTAAGCTGATGATTCCTTTTGTATCCTCGTTTTCCTTATCTTGGGATCCAGGCTGTCATCTTTAATTATTTTTAAATGAACTGCTGCATCTTATTTCTTTTAGAATATTTTATCCCCTGTTCAGTCTTGTATCTCTTTCTTATTCACAACATTAAAAGGAAAGAATTTTAGCTGCTCTTCTTTGATTATTAGTGTTTAACTCATTGCTTCTTAAATTGAGGAAACTTTAAAAAAAACCCAACTTACATTCACGTTTCCTATTCTGGTTCTCAGCAGGCTTCCTAGCTGCTCAGCTCTTTCCAGCAGACTTTTCTTGTATGCTGGATTACAAAACCCCATGTCCTGCAATTTGCCTGGAACGTATCAGCTACGTGATGCTGGAGAAGAAGGACTCCTAGAGACCAGAACAGCTGATACCCAAACCCATCTGCTCTGTCTGCATTACTCCACTTCTCCTGCCTCATTAACCAGAGGTCTAACATCGTGACCATCGTGCCCCTCCCTGCCAGCCCAAACACCATGCCCCTTTCCACCTTGATTGACAGCGTTGGGTTTGTCGATAACTGCTGTCTGTCTAGGCACAACAAATTTGTGCACGGAATTTGCAGTCTCCAGGCTATTATCCCAAATAATGGGATAACACTCAGGTGCACTCTGCTCTGCAGAAAAGAATGACTAGGTTTAGCAGGGTGCATGAGGACACCCATCAGTGTACATCACTGTCACAGGGCTTGGATATGGTCTGGGGAGTCAGGACAAACAGCAAAGGGGTGGCAGTTAGGATAAAATTCTAAGAACTCTTGCTGTGAGCAGCCTGAAGGGACTGAGCATATTTTTTTAGATGTTTAAAGTGTTTGTGAGACACCCATACAAGCCTTCCTAGCCCTTTGGCATCTGAATATTCTTAGATCTCCCAGGCTTTCACCTGCCGTGCCCATCTGTCACAGGGTGGGCCCCATCTGGTCACTGCATCGTGGCCACCCGGCATCACCAGCTGCTTCCTCATCCCAGTTGCAGCCTGGGAGAGGAGAAAGCTGCTGCACCTCCTGGAGCTGTCTGTGGGGGCTGAGGGACATTTCCAGGGGCGACTTTGTCATGTGGGCGCTTCTTTAGAAAACAGGCAGGTGGTCTAAAAAGGTGACTGACAGAGCTCTGAGTGGGAGAGAAGGAAATGTGACACTTAGAAACCAGATTTTGATTAAATTATTTTAATTGTGGCCTCTTACAAAAATCAAAACCTGATCTACACAATCTAGTCCCACCTTAACGTGGACAATATGTAGATAAATGCCTAGGTAGCTGCATTTCTATTTGTTCAGCTTCACATGTTTCTAATGATCAACAAAATACAAATTTGGAAAAGTGGGGATTGATTGAAATAGGTTTTTAGCATTTTGATTATCACAGGTAGAATGTAATGAAATAGCTCTCCACCAAAACACTCAAACTGGCATCTATAATGTACGAGTGTGCCTGTCAGGAGACATTTATTTAATATTTTATCATATTAGGCTTAAAATTAAGAAGTAATCTGTACGGAATTACAACCCCATGAACCCGTGAATACAAGAGGGTAAGTAAAAGCCAGGACATGTAGACACAGAGTAGAAGTGGGCAGGTATATGGATTAGTAAGAAGCGAGGATGCAACACTGGGCAACAAGCTGCACTGATATGGATGGGGAAATAATTAGAAGTGGCCCAAAGTGTGGTGTACAGCACCCAGTAAAGCAATCAGAGCTCCACACCGGAGAGTGGAACAGGAACTGGCATCAGAGCAGAAGCTGAAATGAAAGCTGACAGTGGAACAAATGTCGGTCGGTAAAACACAGGCTGATTATATACCGGTTAGCATCGATTCGGATGCCAAGAATAACAGCAGGCACTGGAACAGAGTGGGGGAGTGTGAGGCACTGAGAAAGAGCTCAGCACAACAGAGCAGGAGATGATTAAACAAACAAACAAGCAAGCAAGCAAGCAACCCCCCCTCCCCACCCCGAGGAGGAAATAATTAAAGCTGCATGAAGAGGGAGCTGCAGCCACCTTCTGTGGGAAGCAAATTCTGAGGTGAGCTGGCAGACCTGGAAAGCCAGCAAATGGCAAATTTAAATTACCAGGGGAAAATGACTCGGTGTTAGCCGCTAGGCAGCATATGTTTGACCTTTCTGAGGAAACTAGCATAAGCGCTTTTATTAACGACCATGGCAGGGAGATAGGCCAGCATGGAAGGAGGTTCGAGTTCCGGACCATCTGTGACCCTGCCTGCCAAGTGATGGTAAGGCAGGTGGCCACTGGCCAGCCCTGGCCCAGGGCAGCGTCCCCTCTCACGGGTGAGGGAAGGTGAGACCCTGCTCATCCACACTTCTCTTAGGCAGGCGGTCTCATTTAACTTTTGAGCACATGGCATTTGGATTTGGGGATCAGCTGGAAGGCTCTGCATGGCCATCTCTTACCAGGAGAAAGGGAGGATAACAAGAAGAAATATCCAGCACCTTAAACCATGTCAGATCTTGTATTTCATGATACCTAAAGCCAGCATTTCTGTATCCATCAAGTCACTTCCTTTTTCGTTCAAGCACACATGGCAAGTATTTTTCGTCTCCTTTGTTACATTTTATCAAAGAGCAGGGGTAAAGTTAGGGAGGTAACAGAAACATCGTGTTCACTGAAAAGAATTAGGAAATGTGACCATAGAAGGAGCTGATTATTACGTAAAAATGCATAATAGCTGATTATTACGTACAAATGCATACAGACAGAGAGTGCTGTGAAAAAGGTTATTCCAGTCAATAGCATAGATTGGTTGGCCTCATCTCCATGGAATAATTTAGTACAGCGACTCACAAGGATTTGTTTGCAAAGCTGGGATGTACTGCAAGAATTATCAACAGTGTAAGGACTTGGGTGAAGAGGACAGTGTGAGAAGATTAATTGGTAGGGGTGTTGCCGGCACACAGAGGTATCTCAAATCACAAATTATCCCACTTCCCTTCATGCCTATGCTGCAAGACAAGGCCCATGTTCCTATGGATAACGAGATTATTTCTTAGGAAGAATTAGGTAGCCCTAGGGCTAGTAAAAGTTTGCTATGTAATGGAAAAAAAAGCATGGTGTAGTTCACCTGGGGCCAAAGAAGGTCTGTTGCCATGTGTTGAGATGTTATCAAGGGTGCTGGGGAGGAGGGCGATCTGGGTGCACTGCAAAATGATCGCCTGCACTCTACAGCCAGGGAAGACGGGGCAGCAGATCCGGGAAGTGTCAGGTGAGAGGTTTTCCATGGTGGCAGGAAAGGCCCTGGTGCTGGCCAAGGCACCACAACAGCCTCATTGAGCTGTCGGTGTGCACTTCTCATCACCTGCCTTTCAAGATGATTTGAAGCAGACAAATGGGAAAAGGGCTACTCAGAAACAAGAGATGTTTCTCTGTGTTCCTTAAGGGTGGATTAAATAGCCTGTCTTGTATAGCTGTGTTAATAGAAGACTGAGAGAGAATTGAATTACATTTGAGCAATAAATACAGGAAGGAAGAGAAGTTATTTCCATTCAGATGAAAGCTGCTACAAAATCAACCAGGTGTACATTGACCCTGAAAGAATTTGGGTTGGAAAGAAGCAGAAGATATTTAAGAAATAAAGTGCCAGAGCAGCCTTTGAACAGGGGTGCTGGCAGAAGGTATCTGGCTGTTACCAGATAATGTCAGATTAGGTTACAGTAGGGATTGTGTGAACCCAGGGATGGTTCCCAGTTTTGGAAATGATGTTGTAAGATACGAGGTTTCAGTTCCTTTTGTATTCAGAGCTGCAGTTGAAAGAAGACTTCATCACCTGTGTTTGTGACACTAGATTTAGCTCTTCAGTCACACATTAGGTTGGTTTGCTGCTTATCCTCAGGGTCCAGGGCAGATTTTCTCTTTCTTTTTTGATGCTGATAATTTTGATTTTGGTTTTTCCTCCTCTCTAGGGCACCAGAGCTGTTGCAGGCAGCAACAGGGTGTGTGGATACCTCAGTGGCACAGAGACCACGTTCAGGCATCCCACCCAGCATGGTCCAAGTCAGCTGGGACCATTTTACTTGTTCTTTTCCATGAAATTTTAAGTTGCATTAGATGTGATTGGTGGAGACTCTCATGTTTGGCAGCTGACAGGGCATGAAACCAAAGGAAAGAATATGATGAAGAAAGAGGCATTGCCATCTGAAATCGAGAAGCCCTTGCAACTGATGGACTTTCTCCTCTGACCTGGGCCGAGTCCAGTCCTGCAAATATTTCCACATGTCAGTACACCTGGTTTGGGAGAGACCCTCTGATCTGGCGGAAAATCTGCCAATTTGTACACAAATTTGTAAAGTGGGGCTTTCAGCCTGTACCCTTCCCAAACTGAATGCTCATCTGGGAGTTCTTCTTAGAACAGGAGAAACAAATTCATTCAGTGACAACAAATATGAAACAT
This sequence comes from Tetrax tetrax, assembly GCA_009806455.1. Lineage (NCBI taxonomy): Eukaryota > Metazoa > Chordata > Aves > Otidiformes > Otididae > Tetrax > Tetrax tetrax. The sequence continues at coordinate 283,545 of WHYT01016780.1, forward strand.
TGCCTGTAAATACCCCAAGAGGTAGCAACCCATTTAAACAGAACCAAAGGAGCTGTTATTTAAAGTGCGTATTTTTCACATAGGAATATTTCCCAGCCACTGATCTGCAGTGTAAATGGACATGAAGTCTTTTTTCCTCAGCAGGAGTGCCATTTACCCAAAACCTCCTTCAGAACCAGCCTTGCCCAGCCATTTAGCACACTGGATGTATTTAGACTAAACCATTTGACAGCAGTATCTCTCAGGGGACTGATAACTGAGACTTAAGCCTGTTAAAAACATAGACAGCTCTGCCACGGCTTTAACACGTACCTGCAGCCAATATGAAGCCTAAGTCTCTATTTGTTTTGAGTTTGTCCCTCTAGATTACAAATATTTATCCAGCACCTCCCAGCCTGTCACAAATATTTTCCTGTAATTCATTTAGCTGGGCTTCAGATTAAGCAGTATCATGCAGAAGAAGAGCTGTTAATGCTATGGCTTGTGCATAGCGTTAAAGTTTGGATGTGAAATAGGCCAAATTTAGGTTAAAATTGCTAAGCTCTCATGGGAGTCTGTATCGGGGCTGCTGCATGGGGGCAAGAATATGAATTTAATCTAAGCAAGAGAGGAGCACAAATTCACATCCCAGCTTAATGCCTGGGTCTGCTTCCTCACAGTCCTTCAGAGACAAATTTGTCATTAAGGAGCTGATTTTAGGCTTGTGGGACTGAGGGAGAAGTCCTAGGTCTTGTACATGCTTCTGATTCTCAGATAAACTCTGTGTGTCAATACTTTAATCTCTGGTGAAATAGTAGCACAAATAAGAAGTGGATAGAATTTGGCTGCATTTCTACATAGAGCCATTATCTATTGGCAGCAGGGTTTACAAAATCAGTAAACATTATAAACTTGATTCCTTTTGAGGGAGGTGCAAAATTACTAGCTGAAATTGGAGCGGTAATGCCTTGTATTATTCAACACCTCGGTTTTCTACTTATTTTATCTCACACTTCATGGGATCCGAGCAGTTATTAAGATGCCAGATTGGCCATGCAGCCTCAGGGAATGTCTCGTGGAGCTGCCAACATGATGGCGTTAGGACACCATCATTTTGCTGATTCAACGCCTCTAAAAATCATTTTAAAATAAGCTTGGATTGTGTTCAAGAAGGGTGGTATCCCCTGGATTACAGATGACTGCAAAGTTTAACAGCGATGAAAACACAGAGTAATAGAGGAAGCAAATTATTGTGGCTATCCCACTCGGTCAGTTTGGTGCATACATATCCTCCTTTTGTTTCTTGGGATGCAGCGAAATGACCTTCCTGGGGTCTTGCTGATCGGGAGTTGTGTGCTTTCCATTTATTCCTGCTTCTCTGCTTCTGCTGTCACCTCTGGGAGTTTCCCCCAGGCTTAAATTTTGCAGCTGGGGAAGAAAGTCCTGGGTAACTATTTGCCCAGTGGATCTATTTTTGTTCAAGCATTCAGTGTCAGTCTCCTGCCTGTGTACAGATCAATACATTATTCTGTTTAGCCACCAAACTCACATTTAAGGGCATTCAGGACTAAAACCACTGGAAAAACTATTGATGTTTTCAGATTAGTTTTTGTTTCAATGCGTAACATGCAAAGAAAAGACATAAACCTTATTAGCCTCCTTTATGAGAAGATGAGATAGGAATAATTGCACCCTCAAAATAATCAGTAAGGTGGCAGATACTCACAGGTGCTTGGATCGTTTAGGTGTGGGTCCTCGGTGCCTGATTGAGGACATTGCCTTACCCACCTCACTATCCTGGAGTTAGGGCTCTTGCCTCATCTGTAAAAGGAAATAGCAGCCTTAGCTGCATTTTCATCAAAGCCAGACCTCAATAAGCAAGTTGCAGCACAAGTGTCCCCCGATGTGCATCACAGGGGCAGTGTCTGTCACACGGGGAAGGTACAGCCCTAGAATAGCTCCCGTGACTATAACGGATTTTTTTTTTTTTTTGAGTAGTAACCTGAAGTTAATAAAAGTACATCTCCCCTCACCCTGCAAGGTGCTTCGCTCCCTACCAAGGGTGTATTTATACCCTCGGACGTCTGCGCAGCACCTTGTTGGTGCTTGAGGTGCTGCCAGGAGGGCAGGAAGATTGATGAGTTACTCTGTTGCCTAAAATTAGTGCTCTGAAATTGCCTGAAGTAAATGTGTAATTGTTCCTTCCAGCAGGTCAGCTTATGTTTCTCTGAGCTCTGACAGGGCCAACACAAGAGGCAAACAGCTCCTGCCCAGCATGCTGGGCGGATGAGCTGGAAGGGGGTTACAACGCTCCTGGCTCTCGTGGGGTTCAGCAGATGGTGTTTAGAATCAGTGTCTCTGTTTCAGACACTAAGGACCATCTGGGGCAGAGAGGACTTGGTACTGCCTCAGCCTCTCCCCTGTCCCCATGTGCCTCCCCCAGGGTTAGCAGGGGTAGGGACAAGGACCTCCTGTGCTGCAGCATGCTGCTGGCACCAGCTTTGCCCTACAGGGCTGGGTGGGGAAAGGGATGAAGGGAAATCTGGAGATGGAAAGATTGGTGATGGAGAGATGGTGGCTAATGCCATTTCTCCTTTCTGCTCCACTGCCACAGCCCAGCCTCTCTGCAGAGGGTACCACCCTGGGTACTGGTAGGAGTGTGGCACCCTGGTTTCAGAGCTGTGCTGAAAAATGCCTATTGAAAAACTGAGCCAGGAATGAGCTGAGCTTTTGACAGGAGCCCAGAGATGCTCAGCCTGCTTTGCCTATTAAAGAGGACATTAGGGGATGTTCATCTTCTCAGGGCAAGCTAATAGCTATTGTAATGTGGTCTGTCACCTAGCAGACAAAAACATAACAAAGCTCTATAGAAATGCTGCTTTTGGAACAATTCATTAGAAATTGTGCAGCCAGACAAGGGAAACAGGAAATTTTTAACAGAGAAGTTAATTAGTGTCTGGGACAGGGGATGAGAGCTGGAGCAGTCTCTGTCAGGCTTTGAAATCTGATCTGTCCTAATACAGCTACTCTCAATGTGTCCTGGGTCCTGTAAGCGGTCAGGGAAGAACATCAGAAGGGTCGTTTCTGCTTTTAAAAGACAGTGCATCTTTTCTCTCAACACCTCCTAATTTCTACAGATTCACTAGTTCCTACTTCTGTTTCTTTGCAGTACGCTTCAAAGCCACCCACAACTCAGTATGGAAGATTAAAAGTCAAGTAACTTCAAAAAGCAACATCACTCCCTTTTTTTGATAATCCTGATACCAAATTATTTCACTCTTTCCTCCATGCTGTAGCAGGCACAGGTCCTTCTCCAGGGGTCGGAGCAGGCTGCCTGCTCCGAGTCCCACCATGACCCCTCCTTTACTGGCCAACTTTGCTATTCACTTTGGCCTCAGAGAAGCCTTTCATATTGATTTTTTCTTTTCTCTAAACATGCAGTATGAATTTGAATTAAATGGAGCGTGGATTTTAATTTTTACATAAATAATTTCAAACAAGGCCTTATTACCCCATGCAAACAGGATTAATCCACAAAAGCAGCTAACTAAACATTTGGGGGACTTAATCCCAAAGGTGACATTGTACTTCATTACTGGACATCAATATTTTTTGTATCTGTGTTCGGAAAGAATGCCTCAAATCACAGCTGCCAATCGCTAAACAAATTTAACAGATCTCTGCCCATAATCAGGGAACCAGCCCAGGAATGCAGAATTAGGATTTCTAATTCCCATTTAAATTGATATTACATTTTGCTGCCTTGTGTTTTTCCAAGCATGATAATTAATTTTTCCTCATGTGTGGCAGAAGCAGAAGCTTTACAGTTGTAGGATAATGTGGCGTTGCAGACCAGAATAAAATCTGAGTCTAAATAACGCCCAGAAGCACAGCAATGATGCACTTACAAGAGAAGAATAGAATAATTTAATTCTTCTAGATGAGCTATTAGTTTTTATAGTCATTACATTACTAGCAGCATGCACTTTGGCTGACATACAGAGCAGCCGGGTGAATCGTACCAACCTTATATGCCAGACATTGGAAAAAGATTTCGATATAAACTGGTACACTTAGAGGTGGCTGCAGCTGAAGTTAATGAATACTCATGGGCTGGGGTGGGGCTTTCCCAGTGACTACTTGTCCCCTCACCTATTGCCATCACCGCTCCTCTTTACGGCAGATGGTGTATGAGTCGCTTCTGTTCTCTTAATCTCACCTCACCGCCCGCTGAAGTGGCCCAGCAAGGTACCGGGGAGTGCTTAGGGATGGTCAGTGAATATTGTGAGCCACCTTCTTAAAAGGGGAAGATAAATTCAGAAGGCTAAATAGGTTGACCAGTCTCAAAAAATTAGAATCATAGAATCATTATAGTTGGAAAAGACCTCTAAGATCATCAAGTCCAACCATCAACGCACCACCACTATGCCTACTAAAGCATGTCCTGAAGTGCCATGGCTACATGTTCTTTGAACACCTCCAGGGATGGACACTCCACCACTTCCTTGGGCTGCCCCTTCTGGTGCTTGACCACTCTTCCAGTAAAGAAATTCCAGGCAGCTTGGACTCTAAAAAAGGGAGGCAGGCCCAGGGCCAGGCAGTGCCCTGAGCCACATTTGCCCCTGTAAAGTTTCATCAGTCACGCTGATTTACACTTCTGCTTGTGGGTCTGAACACAGTAAACTCAATACAGGGAAACTTGTTGTGATAGCAAGCGTAACTCGCTTCAGGGAGCACAGGGACCACCCACACCAGGGAAATGCCAAACTGCTTTCCTGATTCATGGTATGTACAGTGCAAGTGAAGTAGCAGAGAGCTGTGGACTATAGACAAATTGTGAAAAAGCATAATTCCATTTAACTTAATTTCAGATGACTTTTGGCAATGTCCTTTCTCCTTCTGTCCTCTGGAAGCGTTTTCCTCTCACTCCTAGTGACAGGCAACAAAGCCTGGTGAAAACTATGTGGTTATTTAGCAGTCTGCCAGGATGATTTTGTCCTGACGCTGGCTGTCAGCCTGTGCACCTGCTCCCAGCCACACTGTCCCTCCTCATTACTTAAATCTGTCATTTGGCCCCAACTGCCACACGTGAGGTAGTCTTCTTGTCAGTTAAAGGCAATAGCTCTGACAAACCTGCATCATCACCAGCAAAATAACTGCATCACAGCACTCACAATCACTGGTAACGCAGTGACCTCTGAACATAATTGGGACGAGAAATCCCCAGTAAAAAGCAAACAGAATTATAACTTAGGAAGTGATGAGACTAACACCGTAGGCACTACAAATGACACACATCAAGTACCTAGTATGCATTAGTGAGCATGTGAATTTGCAGAGCTAGTCACGGTGATTTCAAAAATTACTGTTTCTTCTTAAAACCAGCAATATGAAGATACACACTTTTTTGGCTATCTAGGAGCTTCTTGATTCACATTACAATAATGACAGTTACTAGTGGAACTCTGCAGAGAAGAGAAACTCTTTTCTTTCGTACTGGTGTGCATCTGGAGTAACACTGCTTCCAGTTACAGTAACTTTTTTTTTTTGCTTCAGTAGGAAGCAGAATCTAGAATGAACGAATAATAATGGAATAACATTAGGGCAGTCATGTTTTTAGCAACTTCTGGCTCATCTCAGTACATTTCTGACTACTATGTACAAAGCAAACAACAATGTGGAGTAGCAAGATTTAGCATCAGCAATCAGATTCTGTGTATGTTCCTATCTATCCAGAGAACAGCGTAAAAGGCCTTCTCCTGCCTTTCTTCGCTTTTTCAAGAGACCATCCCATGCAGTCACAGCGTTAGTGCTGCACCACCCAGTTACTGCAAAGCACTTACCCTGAACTTGCTTTGTGGGAAAGTAACAGGCAATCTTTATTTGATCCTGAGCGGGACAGTCTCTTACTGACTGAAACAGAGAACACCATACCAGTGCAGCGTGTCTTCTACACATCATACCTACACTGACTTTCCGTGCCTCCTAGATACTATTACAGATCCAGAGCTGCACATTGCTGGGAGCTAGGAAAATATCCTGTGAAACCGTTGTCGCTTGCTCTCTCTCCTTACACAAGTTCACACGTGTCTGCTCTTGGCCATTGCCAGAGACAAAATAACTGGGCCAGACAAAGATTTAACGTAATCCAGAACCGCTGCCCTTGTGCAATTACTCTGACATAAACACCTAACTAGGTAACTTTTGTAGAGCTGGCATTAAAGCTGCAAACCACTCAAGTCTCTGAAGTTACCTACTTAGAAAATGACTCCTTTCAACCTTCAGCAGGTCATGTGCTCACTCACACCAGGTGCCATTGGTGAACCTTAGGAAAAAAGTCTTACGGAAGACAACATGTTCTCAAAGGGACAAATGTGGCTGTCACTCAGCTCCAAGATCAAGTGGGAACTTCCATTTTCTTTTCCCCAACACAACTGGATGATCTGGCAGTTCTTTCCCTTGAAATAATAATAAAACATATCTATATTTAATGACTGAAAGACCAAGAGAAAATGGCAAATGTCAGCTACTGTAGCGCGGGAATAAAGCTGTTAATGGAATACATGCCTGGATCAACTGAAGACAGGAAAGTGAGGATAGGACCCAGGTAATTATCTTCTGTGTACAAGTCATTTGCTTACACTTCTAACTCCCTCTTGCAACTTTTGTTTCAGCACCCTTGTTTTATGACCCACGCTCTCCATCTGAGTTTACATGCAACTGCTTCATAGTTTGCCTCTAGGAACGACATCCACTTTACACTAAGGTTCTTGCAAAATAACCTTTCTCCTTCTAATCTGGGTTCCAGTTTTAACTATTCTGATCTTGTGTGTTGGCTTCACATGAAGATGTACATGCTGTAGGAAACGAAGGCCATTATTTTAATCAGTGGTACTGATAATGGTACAGATAACCTGCAATGACAGTTTTTCAGATTTCCTCAAATATTGGAGTAGTTAGGTTATAAAGACAAGATAAATGTTACGCCACTATTTTTTATTTGCTATAATCAGTCAGCATCTGAAACAAACACAATTAGGAATGCTTTTTTTTTGTCTAGGAATAATCAACACAATACTAAGCTACACGGAATATCAAGGTTAGGTAACACACTCTGGCATTAACAGTCGCTCCTTGAGTTAAGGAGGGCTAACGAAAGGATGCACAGTCTTGACAACCGCAGACAGGATTTTTGCACAGTATGTGCACACACCCCCCCACCCCCAACTAAAGAAAACACTCCCCACTTCACAGTGCAGGCAGGCAAAAGCCAGACTTTTTATTTAAGTTTGAAGTAACAAATACCCATCCACATCACAGTATACTGCTTAGTTTATCGCTTCTGCTTTGAGTTCTGTGCTTTTGTTTCACGTGTCTACATTGTGCAATTGTGTACACGCTGCAAAATTAACTTTGTATATCATTTAGCATCTGTGCATATCCTTTGGAGTTTAATGTTATACTGAAATTAAATGAAATGTTGCATTTTAAGGTACGGAAAACAATCAATAAAATTCCACTGAAAAAAACAGTATAAATGTTTTGTAGTACAGTACTCTTAATTTTATGTCAGTGTCATTTTAATGCCATAGTTTTCCATTATTGACTGTAGAAAAAGAAGCCTAGGGAAAAAAAAATATCTAAAATGCCATTCCTAAGTCTGTTAAACTCTGGTGATTTATGATATATGTACAGTATATAAATATATCTATGTATATATGTACATATATATTGGTTAACATTCATTATAAATAGAACTGTGTTAACTTAAGCAGTATAAAAATAGCCACTTTCCTGGGAACATGCAAACACAGTATGCTCTCACCTAATCTATAAAACCCAAAACAACCAAAACCTTTAGCTCCAGTTTTCCATAAATATAAATTTTAATTGAAGACTTTCAGCTTATTTAACCATAATCTAAGTTTTTCCAGTAAAGATATAAAACCTGTTTGATGCTAGCTATAATTAAGCTCAAACACAGTATATTTTGGGTTAATTACTTTCAAGTATTTTTCCCACGTGCGCTAAATCTAGACATACTGCATTTTTTTTTCTTTTACAGTAAAATATTACTCAGCTCTAAACACTAAAAGCCAAATTACAGGCAATCTGGCATGCTTGCACTGCAGGGCAAAGGCTCTCCTCTACACTATTCCTATGTGGGAGGCCGTCCTAATATGGCTGTTTGTGCTCCAGATCTTTTGTTCATTGCAAAGCATTATCAAGATTCCCATATTGTAGATCTTTAAGGCCAGAAGAGAGAGTACTACAACTACTTAAGTCCCATCTTCTGCTCACTGAAATTCACTCCGAGGTCCCTGCATTTAGCACAGTGACTGGTAGCTGGACTAAAATGCCTCTCCTGTACAGCCAAAGAGGTTCCAGCTTCAGAAGTTGAGAGAGATCTTGACTTTTAGTGACTTTTCCCAAGGGGAAAAAATTTCGGTTCCATCTGAACCAGATGTGTGACATTTCTCCTTTTTTTCCTGCCGTATGAAAAACTGAAAAATTGTTTTGCCCTGAAACACTCCCTTCTCCTCCAAAGTGCTCTGTGTACTAGTTAGAAAAGCAAAAGAAGCAAAAGGGGCTACCTTCAAAGGTAACACTACTCTTGTTCCTCCACTGAGCTATTAGCTCAGCAGAGAGCTGGGTTTGGCTGCGGAAGAAAAAGCGCCGAGTACCTCTTCTGCTGAACAGATTTCAACCACCTACTAGGAGAATGCCAGAAGCACATGACCACGCCAATCCTGGCATATGCTGACTTTCGGCTCTTTTTTTCATTCCATTCCACATAGCCAAACACCCACTCTTACCCATTTCAGAGGGCAGAGGACTGAAATGCATGTCTCCCTTCCCTACAACCCCATCTCACCCAGCACTTCAAATTGGTCTTGCTACCTCTCAGAGTTTACAAAAGTATTTCATTTCATAAAAAGACAAACAGCATGGAAGACTCAAGGCACACTCTCTTCAGGACAACATTTTCCTTGTGATTGGGGGACCTTTTTAAGGAAGTAGGAAATTTGAATGTAAACGGCGTGGGGAAAGGAGGGACCAGAGCCTTGTTTTTCCATTCCTAGAATTATTATTTGTGCCTGCAAGTTACTGGGTAATAGAGGGATGACCTAGATACTCCCCACTCCAGCAGATCTATAGATATTGCTCTAGAAATGCTTTCCAGATTACAATACTCGATGAGTTTGGATTAAATCTGTGTCTATACTTCCAATAATCGAAAGTGCGCATCCCAAGATTCGCTATGTCCCCCAGTTGCAAGATGGGGCATGCAACTAAACGAGTTGGATGTCAGTGAGGGCCTACTCTCCTAAAGATGATGGATGAAGTTGCTTGTGCAAGCCTTTCTCTCTGGCACCTCTGAAAGCAGTACACCTAACTCTTTTATCCCTCAAAAAAAATGGCCTAATGTTCCCAGCCACATCCTACATTTTTTCCCTATTCCCAGGGTGGCTCCCGTATTTTTCCCAGAAGTCTTTTTTCTATGTCAGAAGTGATGAATCCTTGTTAAAGTAGCACAGTCTTCCAGCTTTTATATTTTCAGAAAAAAATATGAGGCTTTCTATTTCTTATGGTAAGTAGCATAAATGCACCAAAATAACGGTATGGATACCCCTGTATTAATTGTTCAGAGAGCTGTCATTGGAAGTTGGGGACTGGGAAGTCACAAAAGGCTCGTTTGCCTTCTGATCGTCCTTCATGGAAGCTGCTTGGTCTGAGATGGAAGAGAAGGAGAGCTGGTCATGTTCCATTATATTCACTTGGTCCTCTTCCTTGTCCTTCTTCACATAAAACAACTTCCTAAACTTTTTGAGCTCATGGAGTTCACAGAAAGTCTCCAGAACCACCAACATTGCGATAAGGCCCAGCAACAGATAACCTGAGTGCAAAACAAAACAAAACAAAGTTTTTTAATTATTAGCAAATTAAGTGGGGCTTGAACAATTTTAAGCTTGTAATTTTCCCATCCATGTAATCTCTGAACACTAAGCTACCAGTTTCAGAACTCTGCAACGCACTTTGAACTGTCAAATCCTTTTCTTCCTTTTTCATTCTACAGTCAACAAGACCCCACATAATCAAAACAAGTAATGCTAGTGGCTTTAAATCTGTTACAACTCATCAAGAGAAAAATATGTAAGGGCATTAAATGAAACAGAATACTAAAATTTACCACACGCATGCTCCCCCACTTACTTATGATCTTCATGATAAAGTGCTCTTCAAAAGACTTTTTTTCCCCTTAATATTCCTACATGTTACAAATAGAAATAAAAACATGGCAGCTACTTATGGTTATTTGTTGCTTGTACCAGTTTAGCAGGACAAATCACTTATATTTCATGAAAACTTTTGAATTCTTTTCCTTTAAAATTATAAGGAGATATCCAGCACTGAAATTAGTGGAAAAACAAAGCAAATAGACCTGTGTACAAAACCAATAAAATAAAAATGAAAAATTACTGTAAAATTACTGCTGATATTTAAAAGACCTGACAATGTTGCTATATCTGATGACACTTTGAAGATTATTTGCAATGTTTTACTAACATACCTAAACTATTCAAACCTGGAAGTGTTACTTAAATGATATTACTGATGACTTTGGTGGTGTACTGACTCTGATTTTTAAAGGTAATAGTCAGCTCTCAGACTGAGACTTTTGGACATGGAGCTTTGTATAGTTAACAGCCCACTGTGCTCTTTTTTTTTTTTCCCCCTCTCCAAACACATGCATCTAGAATTTGATGAAAGATGTTAAAATGATGAGGCTCTGAGCAACCTGATCTGGTTAAGATGTCCCTGCTCCTTGCAGGGGGATTGGACTGGATGACCTTTGAAGGTCACTTCCAACCGTAACCATTCAATGATTCTACGATTCTAAAATGAGCATTTCTTAATCTCACTCTTTCATTAGATCCCTGCTACTGAACATTACAATTTAACAAGGAGCCTGACTACTTGAATATTTTACCATTTCAATGAGTAAATCAAGCAGAAGCTAAGTGTATAATTAGTAGTACAACATGCTTATCCAAAGGCTGAAAATTAAATGTGCTAAAAGATCAACACAGATTAATTATTATGATCTACATATGGTCACTGTTCTGTTACCTAAAGGCATAAATATTTCACCTGTTGTTACAGATTATTCACTGGCAATACCACTCTCATTTTCCTTCCAGGAGTACCATTAAATCAATACTGCAATATCAGGTACTGATCTAAATCAGCAGTACTGCTAAAATTTATGAACTGCTTTTAAGCTTTATCTCATGACATCAAATGGGAGCTATGCATTAACATCAGGAGGCAGTGACAAAGCTATGCCAATTAAAAGGCATCTACAAATCTGCACTGAGAATTTTGTAATTACCTCTGAAAGTCAGTCCAGATGATCGTCACTTGATTCAGAACAGGACTTGTGCTCTCCTAAAAATTCCAGAAAAGCCTGTAGCACTCACTAAGCACATTCTGATGTAGAACTCTAAAACTCTTATTGGAGAAAATTTTGGTTCAGCAAGAGAAAATATTTTCTACATCCTGTTTTGTTCCTTGAATTTCACATGAAAGGAAAAGGAATAATTTCAAAGTTATGACCTTAAAAACTATTGAAATTAAATATTCAAAGGTCATAACTTTGCCTAAAAGCTACTTTTTCCTTTTAGTATTCCCTGCAATTTATTTCCTAAGTGGTCTAAAGTTTGAAAAAGGATAATCTGAGCCACAATGTTTTCTTTTGAATTTGAGTTTTTAGAATGGCTAGAATTTTTACAAGGACTTTATTATGTGTGAATTTCTCCATTCACTCAATCATTTAGCACCCCCAAATCAACTCTGCAATGCAATAATTAAAATCTACTGCTTGAAAGATAAACATGATAGGTATAATGGGAAATCTCATGCAATGACAACAAGCCTGGCAGGAGAATAAAAGCATTCTGTTGGCTCATTTAAATACAGCACAAATACAGGCTGGGTGGAGAATGGATTGAGAGCAGCCCTGAGGAGAAGGACTTGGGCGTGATGGTGGACGAGAGGCTCAACATGAGCCGGCAATGTGCCCTTGCGGCCCAGAAGGCCAACCGCATCCTGGGCTGCATCAAGAGGAGCATGGCCAGCAGGTCGAGGGAGGTGATTCTCCCCTTCCACTCTGCCCTGGTGAGACCCCACCTGGAGTACTGTGTCCAGTTCTGGAGCCCCCAACATAAGAAGGACATGGACCAGTTTGAGAGGGTCCAAAGGAGGGCCACGAAGATGATCAGAGGGCTGGAGCACCTCTCGTATGAGGACAGGCTGAGAGAGTTGGGGCTGTTCAGCCTGGAGGAGGCTCCAGGGAGACCTGATAGGAGCCTTCCAGTACCTAAAGGCTGCTTATAAAAAAAATGGGGAGAAACTCTTTAGCTGGGCCTTTCGTGACAGGACAAGGGGTGATGGTTTTAAAACAGAGGGAGGTAGATTCATATTAGATAGTAGGAAAATTTTTTTACAAGGAGGGTGGTGGAACACTGGAACAGGTTGCCCAGAGAGGTGGTGGATGCCCCATCCCCGGAAACGTTCAAGGCCAGGCTGGATGAGGCTCTGAGCAACCTGATCTGGTTGGAGATGTCCCTGCCCCTTGCAGGGAGGTTGGACTGGATGACCTTTAAAGGTCCTCTCCAACCCAAACTATTCTATGATTCTATTACTCCAGTTCAAGGCCCTGCTTCAAAGAATGAAAATTCAAGGCCCAGTCTTTCTTTAGGTAAAACACAAAACCAAGTTAATGGACACTTTTTGCCTACATTAAGATTGCTGGATCATGCACAGGAGCACAGACAAATGCATACCAGCCTAAGAAACAGACCTGACAAGAAAGGTTTGTTTTGGCCTTCAGATCTTTTAATCAGTGTGTCTGATGACCCAGAACTGCGCAGTCTGAAGCTGTATCAGAAACCGGGATGCTTCAAAACAGTCACTGTAGAACACTGCCTTTAGCATGCACTCATTCAGAATACCATCATAAAGATAATTTTCTTAGCTCTACTTTGGTCAAAACACTGATCACTGTGCCTCGCTTCTGTGTCAAACATAATTAAACAATTTAAATTTAACATTTGTGGTCTTTCTTTGTTATAATCTCAGACTACTTGTCTCTCTTTGACAGCTGGTATCTGTGCCAGCTTCAGCTACCTTCTGTTACAACTAGAGTCAGAAACTTTGCTGTTCTGCCTCATCTCCCATTGCTCCTCGATTTGTCTCTGTCCACCTGTCATCTCACCTTATAAGATGACCTTAGGTTACAAGGATCGTTTTCCTGGCTCTGTCATGCACTGGAATCTTAGCCCAAGATGCTCAGAACCATTTGCATAACGGTAATGTAAGCATTTTTTTCTACTATGAATAAGAGAGTAAGCAGCTATGGTTTGGCATAATGGAATTCTGTTTTTAGCTTTTTCGTTCTTAACTAAGAAAACTGACCTTATTTAAGGGTTTCCTCTTTGCACAGCTACCTACAATGCCCAGTTTGCAAGCTGACAGCTCACAAAACAATCACCGTCCACAAAATGGAGAGCGAAAGTCTGATTATTATTTTTTTTAATAAAATGCCTTTTATTTATCTAGTTAGTTCGACACTTACATGTAATTCCGATTTTATACAGCTCTCGGAATTTTTGATTGTAACCTTCTCCTGGGACATAGTCTCCGAGGCCAATGGTGCTCAGGGAAATGAAACAAAAGTAAAAAGACTCCAAAAAATTCCAGTCATCTTCCAGAACAGAAAATATTGCTGCTGGGATTAAGAAGAAGCAGGAGACAGTGATGAACCCAAGGGCTACAGCGTGGATGATTGCAACAACCTGCTTGGAGAAGCCCCAGCGAATGTGGAAATACAGTACAGGCCGCCTGGTGACATAGACAATGATGCGCTGTACCACTGCTGTCAGGAAAAGCAGTGTAAACGGGATCCCGATGACAGAGTAGATGATGCAGAAGGCCTTTCCCCCATCAGATAAAGGCACTGTGTGTCCATAACCTGCAACAAAGCAGAGGAGGCATAGGTTGAGCTAAAGCTGGGAGCTCACGTACCAATTTGACACTGGCTATATTGTGAGGAAAAAAACTGCTTCACTGTTGCTATTCTTCACAAATGCTGTTCAAAGGTCTGTTTTAAGCAGGCAAACAAAGCCCAAGTACCAGCAATAAGCAAGTAAAAATTAAAAAAATATTTTTGTATTTCAAAATTGTGACCTTAACTGTATAAATGGTTATTTTGGAGAAGGAAGTAATGCCTAGTCAGGAGTGGGAGCCCATGACAGGAAATCTTTGTCTTATTCTGGGTTTTCCTACTGACCTTTTTGTTAGTTTTACAAAGTGATGTAACTTCTTTTACCCACCTGGAAAAGAGGAATAATCCATACTTCAGAAAAATGTTCCTACATCTGCTTTGTAGCAAAGTGCTCTAAGACTTTTTGTGAAAATCCTTTAAATTATATAGAAGTATTATCATCAGCATTCCACACTATATACTTCCATGCTTCGGCAAGGTGTTTAGATGATAATCCACCAAAGGTACCTCAAAGCAGAACAACCATTTTCGCAGCAAAACTCCTGGGATCTAACCACCGTGGCTTGATTTTTGCCTAGTCATTTACAACTAGCAGTATCAACAAGTGATACCTGTTCGGAGGACAGGAACGTATCCACTGGTGAACGGGCTGGCTGATCATGGCCAGCAAACTCAACTCCCCAAATGTGCGCAGTCACACTCGTACCCAGCGCAAGCGGCTACGCTGCCAAAGCACACGCCGCCAGACAGCCTAGTTGTAAATGTAAATCATGGGCACAGAAAAGAACAGTAAATCCAGCATAAACCAGGAATGCTTTCTTCTGTTTGCCAACCGAAAAAAAAAAAAATGAGTATTTTGTTTTCATTGCAGCAAGGAAGAGGAAATCTCTTGAAATCTAGTTTGGGCAATCTTGACACTGATATCATACCAAGCAAGTGCAGACAGGCCCTAGTGATTCTGCAGCCTCAAATCTGCCAGCCCATTCGGGTTATGTCAGTGCTGTGCAACAAGGCATTTTCCAGAGCGACTGCAACTAGCTACCTTCAGGAGCCCAGGCAGGTGTACAGGGTTACGCTGCTTCTGACCTCTGAACTGGGCTCAGTCTGCACTTGCCCAGTCTGCCCTGTGTTGTGGTTTAGCCTCAGTCGGCTAAGCACCACACAGCCGCTTGCTCACCCACCCCCTCCCCAGGGTTGAGGGAGAGAATTGGGAAGAAAAATAAAACTCATGGGTTGAGAGGAAGACAGTTTACTAAGACAGCAAAGGAAGAAATACTAATGATAATGTTAATAATAATAATAATGGACAATAAACTATATGAAATGAACCATACGCAATTTCTCACTGCCTGATGACCCGACCACTGATACAGTCCGTCCAGAGAAGCAGTCACAGAACGGAACCAAGAGCAATTTCGTAATCAAAATTTCCCAAGAGAAAGAGACCACTGGCCACTGACCAACTCCCCCTTATATTCTGAGCATTGTATCTACAGCACGGAATACTTCCTTTGGCCACTTTGGGTCAACCATACTTGGTTGTCAACCATACCCTTCCCAGCTTCTTACACCTGCACATTAGCAAAACCTGGGAATCTGAAAAAAGTTCTTGATCTCTTAGCAACAACTAAGAACATCAGTGTATTATCAACATTACCACATACCCAATCCTACTCTAAATCCAGAACACAGCAGTTACTGGGAAGAAAATTAGCTCCATCCCAGCTGAAACCAGGACACCTTTGTCTGCTTGCCTATGAAATCGGCTGCTCTGCAAGCCCCTTCAAGTTTTATATGAATGGGAGCTTTCCCCTCTACATTAATGGATTTAATGGTAGAAGCATTACTCTTTTAAGTCTTCCAGCAGAGTAAGAAAAGGAAGTGTTATTTTTATTTAAGACGCACAGACACACTTCCAGACAATGAAAGACGGGCAAAACGTCTTACCATTACAAAGTCCAAAGTCATAGGGAAGAAGAGCATGAGGTGTAGCTTCTCTGTGTTAGCTAACACGACAGGAAACTTCAGTTGTATTTGAAATTTAATGACATTATGAATAATTTACCCAAGCTCAATCTTTTGAACCTCAGAAAATTGTATTAATTAATGGCTTTTTTTTTCTTGATCATCTTCTGTTTGCTTTATCTCTTTGAGATAAGAGAACTGGAACTGCACTGAGCATACCAGACACAGCGGAATCAGATTTATGATTCCTTGTGTTCTACTCCGTCCCTAATAACGCTGGACATTTGGCTGGCATTTCTGACTACCACTGAGCTGACACTTTCTTGGCCCTATCTACCAGAATCCCAGGATCTTGCCCCTCAGAGGTATCTGAGGATCCACCAGTGCAGATTCCATCACTTCATATGTGAAACTATGACTGGTTTTGCTGTGTGCGTGACTTAACATTTTATCTGCACTCACTTTCAAATGCCATTTTATTGTCCAGTTGTCCTGTGGCTTTTCTATCACCCTTACTGCCTTAAATAGTTTTGTGCCTGTAGCAAGCTTTATTTCTTCCCTCTTCCACATCATTTACAAATACATTGAACAGCACAAGCCCCAACTTAGGCCTCCAAGGAACAACCTTTGTGACATTCCCCTACTTCACGAACCAACCATTTTCTCCCACGCTTTTCTATCTTCCCCTATCTTGCATCCACATGAGGACGAGCCTCAGTTGCTTAGTTTTCCTAAAAGCATTTTGTGGCAGACAATCAACTCCAAGTTTGGAAGAGAAGACACATGCGTGTTTTGAGTAGATCATAGGGTATCTAAAACTGACCTATGTGACACAAACACAAAAAAGGCACCTGCAATGCTCTGTGTCTTCAGTAAAGCAGAACTAGAGGTGTATTATTTGAGTAGGATGTACATCAGACCTCACCTGGACTTATCTACCTCATTCTGTATATCCATGCTTAAAGAATTCATTCACACTGGATGAAGAGCAGAGAAAGGTCACTGAAGCCATCAGGGGAATGGAGACTATTTTATGAGAGGAAGATAAAAGCGGTTGGCTTCCTCAGCACAGCTGAACGGAGGCTGAAAAGTGATATAGTATCTCCCTGTTAATGCATCAGCGTACAAGTACTACCAAGGGAAAAGAAATGCTTTAGATGAAGAATAATATTGCCACAAAAACAAATAGCTTAGATGTAGCATGAATAAATTTAGTCTAGAAATTAGAAGAAGGTTTTTAAGCTTCAGAGACATTTTTGGAGCAGCCATCCACTTTCAGTACTGGGGAAAGAACCCAGTTATGTTTAAAATGGAGCCTGATGAAGCTTGGTAGCTTGACGAAAGATGCAATATCATGAGGCTATACATGACAAGCAGAAATTGAGCTTGCAGACTTAGAAAGTCCCTTGCAAGCTCCAGGTTTCTAAATTTAACATATCTTTGTGCTGTACAATTAATCCAAGCTTCCACCAATTTGAGCCCAAACATCCGTATCATGCATACAAATCCCGTCCCCCCCCCAAAAAAACCCCAAAAACAAAACAAAACAAACCTGACACATTTGTCAGTTCATTCTGCACAAAGCAGGTTGATGGGGATTTAATTCCAGCCTCTATGCTGACCCAGGCAGCAATCAGCTCATTTCTTGTTGAGGAAGGGTTCTGTTACCTCTCCAATACTTCTCTCATAATTCCTCCTGAAGGACAGTCATTATCGGTCCAGGTGCTACACAGTATGCACTCAGACTCAGAGGAAGGTAGAGAATGAGAAAGACTTTACAACAAGGTTGTATTAAACAAGGTACTCAGACTAGCCTGCCTGGCTTACAGAATTTTTCCCAATTCACAGAATTAGTTGATATGCCTGAAGCACATCCTACCTTCTAAGATCTGCTCTTCCATTCTGTTGACATTGTCATATCACTTAAGGGACAGCTGAGGGGATTGTGTATCTGCTTCTCAGCTGCTAACAATTACAGGAACTGTAAAATTAAAGAGCATTGACAGCTTCAGACTGACGAGAGAATATATGCTCCACTCAAACGGCAGCAGCAAGAGGATAACATCTTTCAAAAACAACGGATGAGTGATCGATGTTTGCTTGCTACCCAGGATACAGAGTCACTGCTTGGGAATGATTATATCGAAAAGCTTGAGCTAAAACAGTCACAATTTATGAGGCTATGGCAAGTAGAGAGGAAAAAGATCCATATTTTTTCCAAGTATGAAATTGCTTTTAAGCGACTTTTCCTAACAAAGCCTATAATCTTAGTCATCACTGTACAAAAGCCATTAAAAAAACCCAACACAGCCATACATTAAAAGAGAGGAAATAACAAACCCGGGGCAGTAGATACTCCATGTCTGCTTTCAGACACTCACGCTCTATTGCCTCCCATCTCTGCTCCTGCACCTGCTTGTAGCTTCTTTGTACTGTAACCTCTTCAGGGAAAATCCCTTCCGTAATCCCTCCGTAAAGTGCCTAGCACATGCTAGTTCTACATAAATAACAGATAATAAAACGTATGTTGATTTGCCTTTTTCAGTGGAAACCATCATGTTCAAAAGCATTATAATTGCAATCCTAAAATATTATTTTTGTTATGAGAAAAGGATGCTCACAAAAAGGGGGCTACTTATGAAGAACATTTCTTTACTCTATCACTTTATTCTATCAAAAAGACTTGCTCTGGGTGACTACAATTGAGTTGTCCATGTAGCATAACTGATGATTGTATTACTCATTATGAAGACATAAGATTTACTGAATGCTGTATTTTCATATGTATAATGCAAAGATCAGATAACAATCACTTATATAAAAGCACTGACCTTTGAAAAACCAAACCCTCAGATAACCAGCCCAAACTCAGAAGCAAAGGGACACCAGAGATAAAGGGATATTACTCACATATAATGTCTTCTATTGTCTATTTATAGCTGAGGTGTACAATTCCTTCAAGAAAGCTCACAGAAAAAAAAACACGTGCAAGACCAGCAAGATTTGTCAAATTAAGTAAGATCAATGCTCCACCTAGGTCAGTGTCTTGAAACAGACCATATTTGATTGATCAGACAAAAAGCAAAACCCCACAAGATGTGAACAGAACTGAAATCCAACTGTCTACATATGGGGATTTTTTTCCTTAAAAGTCATTTACTCTCTTATACTTAGAGAACTTCTACTGTTATAAATTTACATAAATATACAAAACGTCTTTATCTGTTCTAATGTAATTTTGAATGTCATCATAGTCTACAAAAATGCTTGTTTTAAAAAAATAATTTAAAATGCTTAAATCTTTTTACATTGATCTTGGTGCTGTGAGTTATACAGGTCAATTATGTGTTCGATAAAATATTTACTCTTCCATTTACTGCTTTCCAGTTAGACTTTTGCTCTTATATCTTTCTAAAAAGGCTTGTTCATCGCCTTTCTATACTTTTCAGCCATTTGTATCCTGCTTGTGCAAGTTCCTCTTTTAGTTCTCTTCTCTTCTGTCCTACCTGTGTCTAATTGCTCCTGCTAGATCACATTGTAGAGAAATATGTAGAATTGATCATCGTGTTCCAGGTAAGATATATTTTCTCCCTCCATTTTTATATACCAGTACACTTTGTTTTCCAGAGTCTCTAGGTAGCTTACAACAATGTCCAACTCATAACGGCCTGTGTCAAACCCAGCACTGCGTACGAGCATTTCACACTGCTCTTCCACCCTGTGTTAGCTTGGTACTTGTTGGCACTAGGTTTTCTCCTTTCACCCTTCTCAGATACTACTTTGACCAGCCTAAGCAGTTCTGTATCACCAGTGCTTTGTCTCTTCATAGTTCAGTTCCTCCTGTAGCTCATTAATTGGTCTTCTCTCTGTAAAGAAACAGTGGTCCTCTTACAGGTCTTTTGGGACCCTGAATTGAGCATTTAGCGCCAGAGCGCAGAGGTGCTACAATTCTGTGTTATTATAACCCAGCCTGGACTTCCACACAGAAGTCCTCAGAGGCTGCCCTGAAGGGCGCATGTTTGAATGTCACAAATGGATCTGACATCAGGTGAGGCAAGCAACAGGCAGAGGTGCCACAGCCCTTGGAAAGTTTCCCCCAGACAGTGTCTTGCAGGCTATGGTGATGAAGCCTGAAAGCTGTGTACATAGATTGCAGCACTGGCTCTTTCTCTTGCTCCCCATTACACTCCCAGGGCATCGGCTGTTCATGATTGCTCCCAAGAACAGCGACCATCATCCACAGCATTAAAGCTCACTGCTCTCCTTTAATGAATTAAACAGTCAATGGTTTTGTGTTGTCTTTTTTCTTCTGCCGAGTGCTCTTCTCCCTCTGTCCTACCATAGGTTTTGTCAAACGAATGCTCCCTCAGGTCCCCCTAGCCCCCAGGTGACCTGTTGCGACATCACCAGCCCTATGTGGCACCACCGAGTTTCTCAGGCCAGGGAGGGGGTTCTCTTCAGCACATTCAGTGTCCTCCCCAACACACCCATTCAGGTGGCAGAGTCAGAAACGCAACCCGAAGGTGGTGGCACAACACCACAAGCGTGCTCATCCCTTTACTGGTCTGAGTCAGTGTCCCTAAAGAGAAATTAGCCCTTTTAAGTCTGCTCATAATCTCAAAATGCACCAAGAGATGAAGTAAATCATGTGCTACGTATTAAAGTTTAGTAAAAATCTTTCATTCTTCCCAAGAATAGCATGACTCACTGGAATATGATGATGATGAAGGTCAACGATAATATTTACATAATTTCCACACTGTTATTTTTATAAACCTGTGACATTTTCCACTGTGTTTAACAGTGAAATACATCCTTCTTTATAACTGGTCTATTATCTTCTAAGATAAAAAGAGAATGTCAGGTGATGGTAGATCCATGTGGTAAGAGATCACAAGTAAGTCTGAAGTATTTTTTCTATTGCAACGAAGAGCATAGCAGCAAACAAAGTGATCAAAAACTTGCCCTACAGAGTTCAGACCAACAATATTATAATTGAGGTAGCTCATTAGGAAGTTTATGCAAAGTACAGCAGCGGACTGGGCCATAAATTTGCAGCAAAGGGTCACCTACCATACAGAACTAAAGAAATTTGAAAATTTATGCTATATTATGCAGCACATCTACACACGTCACAGCATCTGCTCAGAACCAAACTCTTTCAGGAAAAGTATTTTACTTTTACTGTTTCTATAGGGTATGCACTGGGAAGGACCAGCTTTAAAAGATGGCTGATAGGCTAAAACCAGCCTTTCAGCACACCATTGTACATAAGCCTTTCTTCCCTGCAATACAGATAGAAAAAAGAATGTAAAGGACTGTAAACAGACAGGAAAACTGGTCCATAGCTAAAAACGTGCCAAACAGCAGCATTCTGCTGCTAGAAAAGACTTTTCAGAACTCTTAGTCACAGGTTTGAG
This sequence comes from Tetrax tetrax, assembly GCA_009806455.1. Lineage (NCBI taxonomy): Eukaryota > Metazoa > Chordata > Aves > Otidiformes > Otididae > Tetrax > Tetrax tetrax. The sequence goes on from WHYT01016780.1 coordinate 304,977, forward strand.
GCATAGCAATATCATTAAAACAAGACATTAAACCAGAGTTACACGTTAAAAAGTGATAAAAATTAAAAGTTCACCAACATAGTTTTATTAAACAAACCTGAGAACTTTGATTTCCAGCCAGGCTAAGATAAGCAATAGTATATGGCAGAAAGGAGGAGGAGAAGTTCAACTATGATAGCCATTTTTAAGCAGAGGAAATCCAACTGGATGTTACATTTTGCTACCTCCACAGTTGAGCTAATGGAACTGGTTTTGTGTATATTGGAGGAAGGAAGAAGAAGAGATGCTGTAAAAAAGAAAAAAGAAGGAAAGTGAGGAGGCGATTTCTTTGAAACCTAGTTCATTTCACTAATCAAAGCTTACTCAGAGGGTTGCATCAGCATAATTAGGGAGGTGATGAAAGGTATGGCAGAAACCTCTTAAGCCAGTTTTGCCACTAAAGAAAACGTTCATTACGGTCATCCTCACACAGCACCAGTAAGGGAGATTTAAACTTTCAGCTGAGGTAATTTAGTGTGGTGCTATTCCAGGTCTCTTCAACAATAATAGGTCCCTCAAACCTCACTAAAATAAAAGTGTTAAAAACATATTTGAACAACTACACCATGAGGATCAGATCTTCTCCATAACAATTTTTCACCTAATCATTTCTCAGAAAAGAATTGTTTAGTTTTGCCAATTTCTAATGTCAATCTACTTAGAATCATAGAATGGTTAGAGTTGGAAGGGACCTTCAAAGGCCATCTAGTCCAACCCCTGTGCAAGGACAAGGGACATCCCCGACTAGATCAGGTTGCTCAGAGCCTCATCCAGCCTGGCCTTGAATGTTTTCAGGAATGGAGCATCCACCACCTCTCTGGGCAACATGTTCCAGTGCTCTACAACTCTCATTGTAAAAAATTTTTTCCTAATATCCAATGAATATCTACCTCCCTCTAATTTAAACCTATTACCCGTCATCCTATCACAACAGCCCCTACTGAACAGCCTCTCCCCATCTTTCCTGTAGGCCCCCTTGAGGTACTGGAAGGCCGCTATCAGGTCTCCCCAGAGCCTCCTCTTCTCCAGGCTGAACAGCCCCAACTCTCTCAGCCTGGCCTCATACGAGAGGTGCTCCAGCCCTCTCATCATCTTTGTGGCCCTCCTCTGGACCCTCTCCAACTGGTCCATGTCCTTCTTATCTTGGGGGCTCCAGAACTGGACACAGTACTCCAGGTGGGGTCTCACCAGGGCAGAGTAGAGGGGCAAAATCACCTCCCTCGACCTGCTGGCCATGCTCCTCTTGATGCAGCCCAGGATGCGGTTGGCCTTCTGAGCCGCAAGGGCACATTGCCGGCTCATGTTGAACTTCTCGTCCACCAGCACTCCCAAGTCCTTCTCCTCAGGGCTGCTCTCGATCCTTTCTCTGCCCAGCCTGTATTTGTGCCTGGGATTGCCACGACCCAGATGCAGGACCTTGCACTTGGCCTGGTTGAACTTCCTGAGGTTGGCACGGGCCCACCTCTCCAGCCTGTCCAGGTCCCTCTGGGTGGCATCCCTCCCTTCCAGCGTGTCAATGGCACGACACAGCTTGGTGTCATCGGCGAACTTGCTGAGGGTGCACTCTATCCCACTGTCCATGTCGCCGACAAAGATGTTGAACAGGGCCGGGCTGAACACGGACCCCTGAGGGACGCCACTGGTGACCGGTCTCCACTTGGACATCGAGCTGTTGACCACCACTCTCTGAGTGCGGCCATCCAGCCAACTCCTTATCCACTGAGTGGTCTGTCCATCAAACCCATGCCTCTCCAGTTTAGAGAGAAGGATGTCGTGTGGGACAGTGTCAAAAGCTTTGCATAAGTCCAGGTAAATGACATCCGTTGCTCGTCCCTTGTCCACCGATGCTGTTACCCCATCATAGAAGGCCACCAAATTGGTCAGGCAAGATCTGCCCTTGGTGAGGCCATGTTGGCTGTCACCAACCACCTCCTTGCTCTCCATGTCCCTTAGCATGGTTTCCAGGAGAATCTGCTCCATGAACTTGCCACGCACAGACGTGAGGCTGACCGGCCTGTAGTTGCCCGGGTCCTCCTTTTTCCCCTTTTTAAAAATGGGGGTTATGTTCCCTCTCTTCCAATCAGTGGGGACCTCACCAGATCGTCATGACTTCTCAAATACAATGGCCAGTGGCTTGGCAACTTCCTCTGCCAGTTCCCTCAGGACCCGCGGAGGGATCTCATCAGGTCCCATGGACTTGCGCACCTTCAAGTTCCTCAGATGATCCCGAGTACAGCGGGCAGTTCTTCTACCTCGCAGTCCCTGCCTGTGCCTTCCACAGCTTGGGTGGTGAGACAAGAGCCCTTATCAGTGAAGACTGAAGCAAAAAAAGTCATTGAGTACCTCAGCCTTCTCCATGTCCCGGGTAACCACGACACCCGTTTCCTTCCAGAGGGGGCCTACATTCTCCTTGGACTTTCTTTTGTCCCCTACATACCTGTAAAAGCTTTTCTTGTTACTTTTTATATCCCTGGCTAGATTCAATTCCATCAGGGCTTTAGCCTTCCTCATCCGATCCCTGACCACTTGTACAGCCTCTTTGTAGTCCTCCCAGGCTACCTGTCTCCACTTCCACCCTCTATAGGCTTTCCTCTTCACTTTCAGTTGGTCCAGGAGCTCCTTGCTCATCCACGCTGGCCTCCTGGCCTTTTTGCCCAACATATTCTTCATCGGGATGGACCTCTGCTGAGCTTGGAGGAGGTGCTCTTTGAATGTGGACCAACTTTCCTGGACCCCTCTTCCCTCCAGGGCTGCCTCCCATGGCACTTTGCCCATGAAGTTCCTGAAGAGGCTGAAGTCCGCCTTCCTGAAATCTAGGGCAGAGAGCTTGCTATGTAGTTTCCTCGCTGCCCCGTGGATCTTGAACTCCACCGTGTCATGGTCGCTGCAGCCAAGGCTGTCCGTCAGTTTCACGTCCCCCACCAGCCCCTCCCTGTTGGTGAGCACAAGGTCCAGCATGGCACCCCTCCTTGTCGGCTCCTCTAGCGCCTGCAGGAGGAAGTTATCATCCGCGCATTCCAGGAACCTCCTGGACTGCCTGTGCCCTGCCGTGTTGTCTCTCCAACAGATGTCAGGGTGGCTGAAGTCCCCCATGAGGACCAGGGCTTGTGACCGTGAGGCTGCTCATATCTGCCTATACAGCGCTGTCCTCCTGGCCAGGCGGCCTGTAACAGACCCCCACCGTAACATCCCCCGTCCATCCCTGTCCTCTGATCTTGACCCATAAGCTTTCTGTCAGCAGCTCCTCCACCCCCAGGCACAGCTCCACGCATTCCAGCTGGTTGCTGACGTAGACAGCAACACCCCCTCCTCGTCTTCCCTTCCTGTCCTTTCTAAAAAGCCTATACCCCTCCATGTTGATGCTCCAGTCATACGAGTCCTCCCACCACATCTCCGTGATGCCAACAAGGTCGTAGCCCTGCTTGTGTGCACGCATCTCCAGCTCTTCCTGTTTATTTCCCATGCTGCGCGCGTTGGTATAGAGACACTTCAGCAGGGCCCCTGACAAAGCCGACTTGCTGGCTGGAGCGACAGGTGTTCTTTTGGACTGCAGTTTAAGTTCATTTGCACATACCTGAGATCCTTCCTCAGCTTCTGGACCCTCGGTGCTGGCACTGGTGCAACACTAGTTTAAAACCTCCAGACGAGTCTGGCAAGCCTTTGTCCAAACACACTCTTCCCCTTCTCAGTTAGGTGCACCCCATGCACCCCTAGCAGCCCGGGCTTCTCAAAGCACGCCCCGTGGTCTAGATACCCAAAGCCCTGGCTGTAGCACCACTCCCTGAGCCACGAGTTAACCTGTCAGATACATCTGGCCCTTTCAGGTCCCTGCCCTTCTTCCACAACAGAAAAAAAAAAAAAAAATTCCAACACACTGATTTGCATGTATGTACTAACGGTACGTGGTTTCAGTTCCTTCTGTGGCTGTCCTTTGCTGCCATTAAAGCCAAAGACTGCTAAATCCCCAGAATCAACGTCCTGCTAGATAGGTTTAGAGTTGCCTTGGAAAGGACCAGGTTCATATAATCAGCTCACAAAGGTCACTTGCTACACCAAGAATGGCTGAAATGGCTTGAACATAGTCAGTTTAGTAATAAAGCTGTATGAGTAATTTGGCTGGCTGTCAGCAATATCTGAACCCAAGAAAGAAGGCAATAGCATGGATATACTGGTTTCTATGTTCAAAGCCAATTTCAAAACCAATTGTACCACAACAGCTGTACGTCAGAACATTTATATCCTGCAAAGCACAGAACGTCTGCCACACCCATTCCTGCACAGGAAGCAATATTTCATCTGCCCAAAGAAACCAAGCTAGAAACCGCATCCACAGATGCTGGGAAAATGGGGATGCTGATGAATGAAACTGGGGAAAATGTTTGTATGAGGACAAGGGATACTTCCACACTATTTATGTGAACACACTGAGATAAACAGCTTGCTTTATGGTCTTATACTTGGTGTTATTTAAGCTGCCCAAGGATTTGTACCAGTGCTGGCAAAACACTGATGTTCAAGTTCATGTTCTGACTACTATGGTCTGGGTCAGCCTAAATAACTGGTGTGACAGTGGATATAGCCATATATTAACATGTAACAGCCACATTCAGAAAGCGCGGTGACTATTAATAATAGATAAATAAATAAATAGACCAAATATCTCATGCTAGAAGCAGAAGGAGTAATGATTCCAATTTCCTACTGGGTACATTCTTAGCCCTCTGAAAAGTGATCCCCTTTCCTGCTACGAGGCCAATCCCACTCCATGCCTCCTCTGGGAGTCCCATATGAAGAGACAGCAAAAGCTCTTACTGACCTGGACTTATGCACAGGGCACTTCTGGAGGAAAATCACTTCTATAGAAATAAAATAAATAATTACCCATATAAAAATACATTTAAAATTCCATATTTAACAAATAATTTGTGTATAATATTTTAAAATAAATGTAATAACTAAATTAAAATGCATATGAAAGTATTTCATATATCTCACAATAAATATCACTATTGTTTTTATTCTTTTCAGTTTTTGTATACTTATTGTGCTACCAAAACAGAATAAAAATATTTCCTTGCCCTCAAAACGTACAACTTCAGTATAAAATATAAGGCAGCCAGTTAATACACATGGAAAGGTGAAAAAGAATGAGATGATACTGGGCAGTGTGTGACACAACAGCATCATCACTATTTAACCTACCCTTTCAGATGTTTATGTACATTGATGAGCTCCCCTAAAGCCTTCTCTTCTCCACGCCAAACAGTCCCAGTCTCTCCCACCCCTCACAGGAGAGACATTCCAGTCTCATCATCTTGGTGGCCCTTCACTGGACTCTCAATCTTTTTTGTACTGGGGAGCCCAGAACTGGATCCAGCACTCCCGGTGTGTCCTCACCAGCGTTGAGCAGAGGGGAAGGATCACCTCACTCGACCTGCTGTCAACACTCCTAATGCAGCCCGGGGTACCATTAGCCCTCTTTGCCGCCAGGGCATGTTGCTGACTCTCTTTTGGCCATTAATTATGCAAGGAAAACTGAAAGTGCATTAGGTCTTTTCAGATGAGTTTAACAATTGGAACCAGAATAAAACCATACATTGTGTAACTATTTATTTTCTTAACTACAGAAAAATTACAGTACCATTTGTTTACAACAAGAACTCCTGCATCATTTTTGCTATTGTAAGTCCCCTTCAATTTTCTAGAATGATACATGCTGTCCCCTTCTGCAGCTTAGCAGTCCTGGGAACTCCCAAGTTCCAAAAAAAACATTTTATAATTCCAAAATTATGGCATGGAAATCCTTACATAATTCACATTTACCATTAACCCATTTCTATAGTCTCCAAAGAATATGCTTTTTCTTTCCAGCTAGGAAATGTGTTAAGATGGCTGTTCCCTTTGTTCCAACCTAGCTGCCGATGCTGGAGATGGTCCGTTCGAGGCGAAATTTCTGTATCCTGTACTATATTAAGGTTGCTGTGCACTTTTACATATAAACGTGAGATACAGGAGATGAGAACATTGATGTCATGGCCTGGGCACGTCTTTCCAATTGAATTTTTTTTTTCTGTACCAATTATGCAGCAAGAAGAACTGTTGTCACCTTAAATACTCAGGACAAATGACAATAAAACACAAATAACCGTATATTTCTTTCTTCAAATTCTGACATACTTTCATATGAGTTATTATAAATATTTTCTCTCATGTAAAGATTAAAATATCGTGTCTTTTCAAACTAGGAAAAAAAAAACACGTTCTTTAAGACTGATGAAAAATAGTTTTGCTTTGCTTCACCTGTAAGTTAGCTGCTCTCATGATCCACAAACACTAATATAAAAATGTGTGCTAAAATCATTTTTCAATCAACTCTGAGTGACAAAACATAAAGCATTACAAGTACCCTGTTGTCATTTCAATCAGCATGAGAAAAGCTGCAGTCAGTGCAGGGAGATTCCTGGAAATTACATATTTAAAATGTGACCGTTTTTTTGTACTCTTCATGTCCCACAGAGGCAGTAGGAGAAATTACAAGATGTCATGATGAAGAAAGTGTTTTTGGATTGTTGGGCTTGTCAGCAAAACTAGTCCTTTAAAAACATGAAAATAGTTCGTTTGCAACAGGAGCGGAGATCTTATTCTAAAAACCTCATCTAAATGTAATGGAAAAAAAAGCAACATTTGATCATACTACTTAAAGGACCAAGTATCTGCCAACTCCTGCCCAGAACCAATAATTTTTACTATTGGAATATAAAATATAGCAACAGTAAAAATAAATTGGGAAAATAATAATAATAAAAAAAGGACTGAGTAGTCACCTTGCTCACATTATTATTGCAGCACAGTAAATGTGGATCCGTAGAGTGGAATACTTGGTAGCGTGGACCTAAATTCATCACCATATTTAGCAAAGCCAGAGTTTACTTCAGATTTGCTCTACTCTGTTCACAAAGACTGGAGGACCACTAATAGCTGAGGTGTGACTCGCTGCTCTCCAAGAGTGCCTGTTTCAGGTTGTTCAATTGAAAAGACATTCAGTCTGCACGCTCCAAAACTGCTCCACAAGCGTGAACCAAAAGTGGGAAGCGGGAATGATCTGAGATTTGTTTCAGCGGTGCACTCTTGATCTGAATTAAAACACTACTGCGGGGCCAAGAAATCTAGCAGACTTCAGCTGCCTTCAAAATTTGAAACTGAAGTTAAGAACATTTCTCTAGCATCAGCTCCTGCACTCATGTTCAGCAGGGCTATGCCAGAGGGCCTTAAAAGCACAGTTCCTTATACGTGAAATGTTTACACTTCTCTGAAATGGAAAGTTTTTTTTGTGGGGAAGTCTTTCACTTGCAGTTTCTGAATTGCCATCATGACTCAATAAGATTAATGATGACAGTATTAACAGTCTGTGAGGCTACCTGAACCACAGGTCACTTGAGAACATACAAAGATGCTCCACGAAGTGAAGGGAAACTAGATATAACTCTGGGCCAAAATAAACAAATGCTGATTTTTTCTAATTCTGACTCAGATATTCTACACTTCCTTTCATCAGAAAGTTCACCCATGTCTCACTTACACCACCATGCAAGGCAACGTACACTACATGCCAAGGCTACAGCCCGATGGGTATCCTGAACGGCTGGCAAGCAGCAACACTTTGACCATTTACAGCGACTGCTGTTTTAGACAGAATTTACCCACAGTTACTATTTAATGAAGTGAAAAACATTACAACTGTATAGCAGTGATGCTAATGATGAAGCAATTCCCATACGAGCAGTAAAGATCCATACGGGGGGGTTACAAGGAAGTGCTCAGTACAGACACTGCAGAGTAGAAGGATGTGTTGTGCAGCACAACGGTAGATGGAATCCACTGCACGGGAACCCAATGCAGTCAAAAAAGTACAGAAATTAGTATGTCCCTCCCACATCTGAGATGATTATTAGCAAGTACTTGGTGCAATACTATCTCTTCTCAACAAAGGTACTGGAGAGAAATACAACTCAAAAGAGAATTACTTTAAGTGGAAAATGATAGCATTCTTTCATGCCACTGCCTGACACTGGATCTTGCTAATCCTGCCAGGATAAATTATGTACGAGTAAAGCAGACATTATCAACCCAAGGGAAGCGTTAGACCCTTCCAGCACAGTCTACACAAAAGCACACATTGCTTGCCACCAAAAAGGGACCTACCATCAGTGCGACAAGGGTGGCAGGACTCCAGGTGAGGCATATACTCCATTCCAGGGCTATTAAAGGGGCCTCTAGAAAGGACATGCTCTCTGCAGGAAGAGCTTGGGCTCACCAGGCACTCAGCTGGCAAAGTCTTCCCACTCATCCTGCGAGATAGCCTGCCCTATTGCTACAGGCCCTGCTAAAAAGTTTCTCCCCATCTTTCTCATAAGCACCCTTTAGGTACTGGAAGGCCACAATAAGGCCTCTCCAAAGCCTTCTCTTCTCCAGACTGAACAGCCCCACCCTTCTCAGTCTGTCCTCATAGGAGAGGTGCTCCAGCCCTCTGATCATCTTTGTGGCCTCCTCTGGACCCTCTCCAACAGGTCCACAACCTTATGTTGGGGGCCCCAGAGCTGGACGCAGTACTCCAGGTGGGGTCTCAGGAGAGCAGAGGGGGACAATCACCTCCCTCAACCTGCCGGCCACGCTCCTCTTGATGCAGCCCAGGATAAGATAGGCCTTCTGAGCTGCGAGCACACATTGATGGCTCATGTCTAGCTTTTCATCCACCAGTACCCCCAAGTCTTTCTCAGCAGGGCTGCACTAAATCCCTTCATCCCTCAGCCTGTATTGATACCAGGGGTTGTCCCAACCCACATGCAGGACCTTGCACTTGGCCTTGTTGAACCTCATAAAGTTCGCATGGGCCCACTTCTTGAGCTTGTCCAGGTCCCTCTGGACGGCATTCTGTCCCTCAGGCATGCTGACTGCACCACTCAGCTTGGTGTCATCTGCAAACGTGCTGAGGGTGCGCTCAATCCCTCTATGTCATTGATGAAGATGTTAAATAGTACTGGTCTCAGTATGGACCCTTGAGGGACACCACTTGTTACTGACCTTCATCTGGACATGGAGCCATTGAACACTACCCTCTGGATGCGACCATCCAGCCAATTCCTCATCCACCAAACAGTCCACCCATTGAATCCATAAGTCTCCAATTTAGAGAAAAGGATGTTGTGGGGGACTGTGTCAAAGGCCTTACAGAAATCCAGGTAGACAACATCCATAGCTCTTCCCTTGTCCACTGATGTAGTCACTCCATCATGGAAGGCCACTAGGTTTGTCAGGCAGGACTTGTCGTTGGTGCAGCCATGCTGGCTATCTTGAATCACCTCCCTGTCCTCCATGTGCCTCAGCATAGCTTTTAGGAGGATCTGTTACAGATGACAGTCAAGAGATAAGCGTGCATTTCTGGGTTTACTTTTTGGGTTTTTGTTGGTGGCGGTGTTTTTTTCATGTTAACAGTACTTTTTTTTAAACCTGAAGTCTTCATATTAGAATTTGGTTCCTCTAAGTGTTGTCATGTCTTTAAGACCCTATGGGGGTTAGACTGCAGTCAAACAAGGATCCATCTGGTGTTGGGATTTTTTTCCCCCCAAAAAGACCCCTCAATAACAGCTCATTTCTAGAAATACCTATCCAAAACACAAACATAACATATTTAGATCTGTCTCTAGCAAAGATTTAGCATAAGTAAAGAAAGCTGTATCTTGTTTCAACAGTTATTTTCCCTGTTATCTCAGATTCATTTTTCAGTGGAGGAAAAAAAATGCAAATTTCAGAAGTCTGCTGAATCAAACCCAACCAACAGGTCAAAAGCAAGGTGAGACTTTCTGAGGGCTCTTCTGAGAACCCATCCAGGAAAATTCCAACTATTCTTTTATTGGATTACCTGTTTGCTAGACAACAGATGGTCAAAAATCTGTATCAAAGTAGAGGCCCCATCACCAGACTACTCTATTATGATCATTTCCTGACAGAACAAAGCTGTAAGTCTCAGAAACTTAATTTTGATAAAAGAGAGAGAAATACAAATGAGCTTTTTTAGGAAATTTTTACTTGCAGTCCTCAGAAATGTTAGAAAACAAGACAAGGTTTTGTGCCGGTCTTTTCTTATGGGTTTTTGCACTGTTATGTTTAGCAACATGTGTGCAGCAGCATTCCCACAAGAACAGATTTTTGAAGCCACTGATCACCAAGATTAACATGCAATGAAAGAAATAGGTTCATTAAAAACTTTCTTAAGAATTTCAACACCAACTTCAAAGTATTAAAAGTGGTACAAGCCCTTCTGTAGTTCTTCCTAGGATTCACATTGTTAAATATTCAAAGTAGGAAAAAAAAATCTTAACATGGACCATGTTTTGGCTGAGAGACAAGGAAAGAGAAAATGACATTACTGAACTAGATTTAGCCAGTAGCTTGGTCACAGAATCATAGAATCTTTAAGGTTGGAAAAGACCTCCAAGATCATCAAGTCCAACTATCAACCTAACACTACCATGTCCACTAAACCATGTCCCGAAGTGCCATGTCTACACATTCTTTGAGTATCCCCAGGCATAGTGACTCCACCACTTCCTTGGGCAGTCTGTTGCGGTGCCTGACCACTCATTCAGTAAAGAAATTTTTCCTAATATGATTTCTCATGTTAGTTTGGTAAAAAGCATGATGAGACTGTCACCTTGACTGCAGCATAAAGGTGATACATCTTACACAACAGTAATACTTTCAGATTTTGTCTCTAGATACGGCAATCTGCACCTATGGAAACACTCATTTTAGCAGGTAAGACACATTTAGCATCTAACTGGCAGTGAAGCTGAGAGGATACACGTTTTCTGAACAAACTGGCAGAAGATGAAGCTTTTTCTTTCTGGAAAAGTTCTGGAACTGTGGTTTCATTTCATACTGCAACTTCCACTTTCACCACCTCCTCTAATTTTCCCGTAACACGTTTTAAAGTTGTACCAACTATTTCAGCCTTCCACCACTTGTTTATGCTTGCTGCACCACAGGGATGTGCCAGCTGCCACTGCTGAGCCCAGCACCTGTGCAGTATGGTACTCTGCTTAAAGCCTGGTGCAGTTTACTGGGAAGAGGTTTCTAAAAAATTGGTAATGTGCACCTGTTACCATCTCAAATAATGCACCTTGGGATGTGTCAAAAGCTTTGAATGTATTGCGGTGGCACTTACTGCAGTGCTTTAATCACGTACCCAGTTAGTGAAGAATATCTACCTAGTCTTGCTAAGTTATCATTTCTTGCACTGAAATGAGCCACAGTTGTTCTTCCTACCATCTGGGAATAAAAAGAAACAACTAGGTGCAAATTAGCATGCTTACCACCTCCACTTCTGAAACAAAAATTGCTTTATTGCACTGTCAAAAAGAACAGAGCATGAAAACAGTGAACGAAACTGGTATTGTGGGCAGTACAGAATTATCACACATTAAAATTAGGCCATTTCATGCTATAGAGCTAAATCCATAAGCAGCATCTTTGCATTAAAATGCAACTTCAGATGAAATAAAGTGTTATCTACTAGATACAGCAGGGGAATAGCAATTTATACTGCTAATCTTGTTATTGATTTAACATGCAGAACTCGGGGAAATTACAAGCATCAGCTCCCTTGTTTGGCAGAAAGACATAGTCCTTACCTGTCTTTGTAAGATACTTCAATATTTCATACATAAATCAATCAAACATCATAATGCATTTGCATACAAATAAATCCTATTTCTGCCTTCCGTTTTAATAGCTATTTCTCAGAAACATGAAGAATTCAACAGCACATAAAGCAAAACAGAAGCAAATCAGTTTAACACAAATGGCAAAAATCACTAAATCAACTAACAAAAACACAGAGAACCAAAGTGCATCAGTCTCCACTTTTATCCGTAGCATATTCCATCTGGAATATTCATTTTTAACTTAAAAAATAATAATTAAGAGAAATTAAGATACAATATTTACCCAAGGGCCAAAGTGAGATACCTTTTCAGATGAGATAGCTTATTCTAAACTCTAAATCACTGTCCTAAATACGATCGTCGATGGTACTCTGCCATTTGAACATAACCTAGCTGAATATACTCACAGTTTCATGCTCAAAATAGAACATTAATCTGAAAGGCCCAGTGAGGAAATGCTTCAACTATTGTGAGAACTAGCTTACTGAACCATAAGCAAATTTTATAGATACGCTAGTCCTATTGAATTATCCACATATTTAGGACATCCTGTATAGCAAACACTAATTGTGGGAACCATAAACTTGATTAGTTACACTGGAATCAGGATACCCACAATAAACACAACCGTATGTCCTACCAATAAATAAAGGGAAAGGAAAAGAAAAATAAAAGAACAGCATTGCAGTTGCACATACCATATCTGTTCATAAGAGGATAAAATGTAGACGGTTTTGCTTATCTAAAGAATTTATTAAGAACTAATTAGTGATGTAGCATTTCGAAAGGCAAGCTACAGATACAAGACATTTAGCCAGCAATGTAAAGACACAGAGCAACTTAAACGCTGTGTGGTTTTCAAACACTATATTGTCTGTCTGGAATTATGGCAATTTATTTTAAAATGGAGAACCTCTCTTCAGTTTGTAAAAGAAATATCTCTCAGTGGGATATCTGATGTTTCCAGAAATTCTTACAACTATAGGATGATTTTCCCAGTGAAAACATAATTCTGACCTCTCAGGGACAGAATAAGACAGCCCTGCACATAGTGAAAGCAGGCAATGTTACATTAGTAGGACAATTCACCAAAAATGCTCCAACTGCCCAATCACAATTCTGGACCCACTACATCAGTCAAAGACCATCAACACTGACCAGTGGTTTTGAGTCCCATTTCCTTAAATCCCATTACATTAAGGTAGCACACATATTGGAAATGCTTAGCAATCATCCAGGCTGAAGACTGAATCGTACTAAGGCTTCTCATGTTCAGTACCCTCCTACCAGGGCTTGCACTTGCAAACCATGGCCAATATCAAAAAGACTGGATCGATGCAACACGTGACTCTAAGGAAAGCGGGATGCTGTAAGTGGCATCTCTCAGACCTCAGTAAAAAGGGAGGGGGAATGTAAAACGGTTGGTAATTCCAAAACAAAGGCCGAGCATTGAAGAGCCTGGGAAGCAATGTGTAAATTGATAGTTAACACATCTTGTCAAGGGAGGAACTTCGTTGCAAGTGTCTAGCCCTACCAACGCACCCAGTTTCTTGTAATTGTCAATGAGTAAAATTTGTAAACTAGTTACAGTAACTAAACACAACAGTATGACTGTATTGCTTCCTTACTAGTTTCAAAAACAGTGCAGTTTATCACATAACACTAGTTACCCAGTGGGAAAAAATAAAGTTCCCCTTCAGATGTGTGTACCTGAGGTATCCTGGATAGAAATATTTTAGCGGTGGCATCTGTTTTAACAAAGAGGACTCCTGTTAAATTCTTCCAGCTTTGCTAGCTGTCATTTTAATCCCGCTTGAAATAACACTCCTTTACAAGGGGCAGCCAGCAATTGTCAGATACATTATAATTACAGGAAACACCTTCTTATGTTGCCAGCTCCTTTCTTACCTCTGTTGTTAATTTGGCTGTGCATTTTTGATTCTTTCTGTGCTTTCACTAAATTGTTACATGAAATGTCTAATCTAATCCGAGAGCTACTGCTGAGAAAGAAGATCCTTTCCTCTACGTGAGTCTACCCTCTTGCATTGGTTGTAGTTTACCTGACTGCAGTAACTCAGAGCAAACTCATCCAGCAGAAAGGGAATACTCTTTTTCCAGTCTCATAAACTGACTTGGTTTACTGTTGTGATCCAGTAGGCCACAGTCCTAGCACAGGGAATAAGGTTGGACCGTAGAGTGGGAATCGAAAGTCCAAGACATCTTCTTTCCACTGGCAGAGCTGTTAGGTAGGCTCAGCTCAAAAGTTTTACATCACCCTGAGCAAACATTTTACTAGGTACAAGGAGAGGCAACCAGCCTGCTAAAGCTGAGCAAACACTGCCTTCTTCCCACAAAGGCTGCTCACGCACTTGGTAAATTGTGTGGGCTGTATTACCTGATGTTTTGTTTGTTTTCTACACACAGTACACAACAGAACAATTTCCTAGAAGGGAGTGGCAATATTTCTGGAGTCTCTACTAAAGGAAAGATATAGAAATCTGTATTGCACATGTTGAAATGGCTTCTGTAAGTCCCTATTCAAGTAGCTGTAATTTCCTCTAATATTACTGAGGAGAAAAACTATTACTAAAGGAAAAGAAAAAAGAATATTCAGTGCAAAAAAAAAATGAAAGCATGCTGAAGTGCATGCACAGGATGGGAAATCAGCTTACTGTATGGGAAAGCAGCCTAGCAGTGGGAGCAGAGAACTGCAAGACAAAATTCACAGGCTCCTATTCTCAACCATACTAATGGCTCTTACATGATCTTTCACAATTGTTTTTCCTCTTTGTCCTAGTTCATCCTTTTGCAAAATGCATACGGAAATATCACTCTAATCTCACATGATGCAGAACATAATACAAGCGCTCCAATCAGTAAAGCAGTTCCTGGTATGCACATGCTTCAGGATCTACTGATAAAAGGTGGTTTGCAAAGGTCAAAGATTATCGCCATCTCCCTCATGCCATCTAAGGAGATGCTACAACGCAAGGCTAAAACCTGAGACTCAAACTTCTGTTGGAGATGTTGAGAGAGTTTCTATCTTCTGCTTTGTTTGAGATTCATGGCTAATAATAACTCCTAGTGTAAATGACATTCTCCTCAAAGCAGCATACAAAATTCTGTCAGGTGGCAATTATCCCCAGAAAGCATGACCTGAACGTTCAGCTGGCTTCACTTAGTACAAACAGCTGCACTAAAAGATATGAGTGAAAGATAAAGATTTATCTTTGCACTATAGATAGGCAGAACATAAATGCCTAATAACTTCAATAATGAACTAAGGCAGGAGTTTGCCCTTAGATTTCCTTTTTTCTTATCAACAGGAATTGTTGACTCATGCAATGTAACATCATGTAGTGATGTTTGCTTGCCCAACTGGAGTTACAGCAGTGGACCAGAAGCCAGGTTGGAGGCCTGGACTTCTCAACAGATGTGCAAATGCACATAGCTAAATTAAACAATCTCTTAGCCTCACGGAAAACAGCTCCATTGCCAACTATTAACCATTCAAATGATTTACAGCATTTGGCATCGCTTACAGTTTACAGCAGCTAGGACTTTCAAATAGCAACACAATGATACATCTTTGAGCCTTAGTCATTTTTGCTATACTGCTGAATCAGCATTCTAATATTAAATAAAAATAAGTAACTAGACATGCTGTGAAGTGTTTAAAATTTAATTGTCCATTAGTAAATCATACAGCCTAGAGCTTCCAAAACTCTACAAGAGATGGAAGTTCCCCGGTCTGCTTTAAGGTTTTCTCATTTCCTTCAGGCTGCAGGCTTCAAAGGGAAAGGCCTATGCCATTCTTGTACAGCACGCAGCTGGGTGAATAGCTACTTAAATAATACAACAGAGTAGAGATTTCATGGCCTTCTCACATTAATCTTAAATACAGCAAGCAATTTTTAGGGCTCTTTTTCCCCTTTTATGAAGTGAGATGTATAGGATTGTACAATGAAGTCCCTAAGAGTCAAACATCTAAGTTACTTCATTTTTTAGCAGATCTTTGAACACAAGGGGATTTTTTCACTACAGCTTTCTGAAAAGCCATGTATAGTATGATTCCAGCCTACTGGGCTGGAGGTGAAAGCAGAATCTTTGCCCAGACTTTGCATTTGGTGACTCTGAAGTAACAAACGCCTTTTCAAACTGTATCGTAAGTAAACCTACTCTATTACTGCATGTTGCAATGTCTAAGCCTGCCAATCACATTTTAAAAGCTCAACTGAGCAAAATATGTGTTCGTAGTGTGCCATGCAGGTTTAAAATAACACAGAAAGTAGAAGACCAAGTGTCAGGCATGAGACATTCAGAACAGGCTTTAAAATAAAAACACATGTAAGCCCCATTCTGGCCAGCACTGCCATCATTAAAAGTCTTCTGAAGGATCACTTTTGCCTCTTAATTTTGAGAAATTTTCTCATATTTTAAAATAATTATAATTTTAGTATGTATTTGGCCCTTGCGTGTAAAAAAAAAAAATGGAGAAGAACTTTCTGAAACAATAGTAAATTTTACAATCCTTGTTGAGCTGGCTGCGCCCTTTTTCCTTGATGCAGAAGACCTTTTCCCTGCAATTCTGTGTTTAGCTTAGCTTCAGGATACTCACGTGTCACCTTTAGGCCCATTACTACAGAAAAGAAGATGCAAAAGCCCATGTGCACTCGTGACAGGATTCCCAGTAGGCTTCATACTTGTACAATTTTCTGTAGGGCAGGCTATTTTTCTTTCCCAAACAGACCATATGCTCATACTTTTAGTCTCACTGCCTGTATCTGTATGAAAAGCCTGGTATACAGCTTTTACCAACATTGCAGGAAACATGCTGAAGCAAATATGTAACTTATTTGCTGTTTTAGTGGCATATAGTTAAATCAACTAAATGCAGTCCCTTTACTGCAAACACTGAATGAAGAATATTTAACCTTTAAATAAAACATTGTCAGTAAAGCTAGTAAAGGTTTCCTTTTACAATCTTTTCAGCATACTACAACTAGCAGTATCATACAGCCAGTACAAAAAAGAAACTAAGTCCCAAAATCTAAGTACTGCCTGAAATTAATTTTCTTTTGCAGAAGTCAGAATTCTGAAGTTAGATTCGTCTATCATCAGAATTAAACTTCTGCTTATTAAAAAAAAAAAATGTTAAGAATGGTCCAATGTATGTCTTAACCCTATCATTTCAATATATAATTCTGGTTGATCCCCCTCCTAAACAAACTCATATTTCTACTCTTACAAACAATTTGTGAAGTAGTTACTGTTAAAAAATTTAATGTTATTTAGCTGATTCGATTTAAACAGCCTTTAAATAATTGAAAGACATGAAAGGAGGTACATGTAGGACGAAACTCAGAGGTACATTTTAACCTTTTCATTTTAGCTTCTGGAGTTATTTTTAACATCTTCAGAAAATACATTCAGTGTGCGGAACATGAAATGTGTGGGAAGAGACAAAGAGAATACAAAACCCCATTCTCATGGTACCAGTTCTCTCAAAAGCTGCATTTGCAATGGTATTAAATTATGCTGACAACATTCTGTACAGAAGTTCTGGTTACTCCAGAAGTTTTCACTTTGTAGTAGAGGACAGTAAAAAGACGCAGAAAACCTCTACCCCCTCTTAGCCTAACAACAGTCTGGACTTACAATTTTAATGAGAAGGATGGAAAACTGCTGTTAAAGTTTCTACTGCACATAGTACCCAACTTTGCCAGAGGGCACAGCCTCACTTTCTTGCACACGGGCAGAGCAATAGTTTGAAGACTACTGGGTTGACTTGTTCTGCTGGCAAAACCAGTTTCCTTGCCCAGCCTCCTCCCCCAGCTGCTGCCAGGGAATACTGCCTAAGCAATCTCCTTGCTTCCGCAGCTGCATTCCCCCAGTTCCTCAAAGATGCTGTGATACCTTCTGAAGCTGCTTAAACTACTGGCACAGAATCAGTTTGGAGTACAAACTTGTAACACGTAGGAAGCACCAGTCAGTAAACGTTTGGGGTCTGGTGACAGCTGGTGTACCACTTCGATTCATGTGTGTCTTTCCTTCAACAGAGTTTTCAGAGATTAACGTATGTCTTTTCCTCTCCAGGGGAGAGAAAATCCATATGTTCTTGCAGAAGCCACTCTGATACTACTCTGATACTTTTCTGAACCACAGCCACTTGAAAGGCTTTGCTTCTTTCATTCCTTTCAGTTCTGGTCTTAACCAGGACCACATCTCTATTTTGTCCTTATAAGAAACACGATCTGTTTAAGGTTTCAGCTAGGTTCTTAAGTGAAAAACGAACTGACACATTTCTCCTAGGGTCTTCTGGGTCACCATCAGTAACTACTCTAGGACTTTGGTTGAATTCTATACAAATATCGTAACCTTCAAGCAGCTGAGGTCAGATCTAGGGAGGCAATACGAATTTAGGTAGCTAATTCCCAATAAACTTTTATTGCTATTTTTTAATCCTGAAGGAATCAAAACTCTCCTAGGTATCCTAATTTTTCTCAAATTGCTAAAATTCCACTTCTGCACATGCCAAGAAATATCCTGGTCGTCATATGCTTTAGTAACTTGTGAGCTACTTTAGAATTAACCTGGAGCAGTGTCTAAAGTAGAAATTTCTCCATAGATTATGATGTTGTTCTATCCAAAAACCCCATAGGGTATTCAAATCATGATACAGTGGGCCAAAGTTAAACAAAGAAAGAACAAAAACCAGCCAACAAATAAATGAAAACAGGAAAAACTACAGATTTGAAAGAAGAGTTGTTTTAAATTATGTTAACATAAAAGTGAACATCTACTCAACAATGGTCAAGCACCGCAGGACTTGATTGTTAAGTTTTAGAAGTCCTGCTGTGAAAGTGTACAAAACTTTTAGTTTAGGATTTGATTTGGAGATGTCAGTAGAATGGTAACAAAAATTCCACCTTTGCAAAAGAATTACAAATAGAAGCTTTTTAATGAAAGGCAATTTTTTGAGAGATTACTCTCTTACTTTCAATAAAAATGTAAATATCACAGAACAAAATAAAGCCAGAGTAATAATTAGAAATAATAACAGAGTAACAGGAGGTCATGTAATCTATGACAAACAGCAAATAATTTTAGCATAGCTAAATTAGGAAAAATTAGAGAAATAGCAAAGTTAACATCTACAAAAAATGGGCAGAACACCATTAACTCAGTCCCGACCTCAGTTACACTCTGTGTATCATACTAAGTTCAATGGACTGGTATTGTGATTACTTTTTTTTCAGCTGAGGAAGAATGACCTTAGACCTGACACAGGACTACAGAGGCAGTAGTTGCAGTCTTTCACCTGTGCAGGGCTGCTGGGCTGGCTCCCCATCACTGGGAATTTTGCAAGGCAGGTGGAACAGCGAGATGCAGAAGTGAGGACAGAGCTTGTAAGAGAGACACTCCATCCGTCAGCAGCCAGCATTACTCCAAACAATAACACAGTCATGCTACTCCATGGCTTCTCAGATTTCTGCCAGGAGATGGTTTTTACTACTCATTGGCCGCTAAAGCATAAACACTGGATTAGGGCTACTCTTGCCACCCTTTGTTTCAGCAAGCACAAGCAGGAGTTCGGCGCAGCTGATTGCTGTACTCACATAAGAAACCAGGAACTGCCACTCTGCCTAGAACACAACACAGGACAGACCCGGATTTCCTCTGCGCTATTGCCTCAGTTCAGTAGAGAAAACAAGAACTTTGTCCCTTTGTCCTGGACACACAAGAGATAACGTGACCAGCCGGTTAGTTGTAACTATCATCTCTGGTAACCAAAGAGTGGCTTGCATCCTGAAGCATGGAGCCTAATATCCTTCCCAAAAAGTTTATTCTCATTAATTTTGACAACTACAGGTACTTTGGACATATTAATACAAGAGATTTGTGGTTTGTGGGTTTTTGGTGGGTTTACTTGGTTTGGGGTTTTTTAAAAACTTGTTAAGTTCCTTCTTCTCTGGTTTTAAATTTGATCTTGTTTTTTTTTTAATTTCCTTGCATGTTCCCATGTTTTTGTGTTGTAAGACAGGGAGACCAGAAGCATCCAATCTACTTTCTCAGTATTAGTCTATACATATTGATCTTACCTCCTCTGACAGCTTTCCTAGAGGGTATAGTCTTTTTGTCTCCTCTTCTTAAAGACAGCAAGAAAACCTTAGCTCAAATCCTTGTCCTGAGAATGGCATTAAGCAGAAACTCAGTGTTAAGCAGAAACCTCCCACATCCCAGGAGACATCATCTTAACCCCTGGGGCCATACTAGAATATCACAGCAGCAAGTCTGGAGCTGTTCTACGATGTATAAAATACAGGCATTTTCCCCAAGAGGAAAGCAGACACACAGGCAGACAGAATGACTCTTTCACTTTGTGTTTACAGTACTTAATCTGAGAGGTGAGACGCCTGGTTCCAGGACAATCTACTGATCTGTCTGGAAGGAGACAGCCTCGGGGACAGCAGCTATGACTACCCTGTCCCAGAATAGAATACCCTATAGCATTCAACTGCTCTCCTTGGACATGGGTTCAAATCCCTCCAAGCAAAGGAGGTAAAAGAACATGGTTTCTCACATCCAAAATTGAGGTCCACGCAGTTGGCCTACAGAATGTAATCCTTCTGCTCTGGCACCATTCTCAATGTACCTCTTCATTTCCTTTGCTTTTCTTAGAAGCACTCCAGTATAAAAACCACTCTGTTGCAGAGCACACCACAATCTCGCTTTGTCTCCTGGACCATCCCCAGCAAATTACCTTTTCTGGTAGATGTGGTTGCTAAGTAACAAACAACTCTTCAAAGAGAAACAAAGTTCCTTCTCAAAGTTTGTCATCCCCACCCTGGTGAATAGCTGCAATTTATCACATGCATTTAAACAATCTATGAGTGCTACAGTCAGAGCAGTGGCACAATGAAGCTTCAGTTTTCTGCTGGAGTCAAAGGTGACTACTAGTGAGACTGATCTCAGTTTAAATCACCACAAAGTTTGTGCGTTTTCATACAAGAAGCAACAGAGAATCTTATGACAGGTCTCTAGATATACATTTGGTATGAATTATGAAATGTATTTATTTGATACGTATTAATGAGCCGATACAGGCAACCTCAGGGATACAGGCTACATATCCTGATGCCAGCAAAATAAAATATGCATTTTACATTAAATTCCAGTATGGGACAAAAAATTCTGCTTTCCCTAAAGCCTCTGTGAACTATACTCTTTCTAATTAAGTCAAATTCACATTCTCCCATAAGGTATGAAAGACCCAAGTAGCTTCTTGCACCTGAGGGCTCTATTGTAAGAGTACACAAATCTTATGATGGAGTGTTACAAAGACTTCACGATGCTCTCATGGCATACTCTAATCTTCCATGGATCTGTTGATATCTGTACTGCACACTAAATATGCACTGGATGTGGGATCTGTTTCCCTGAGGGGGAAGAAAAGAGAGAAAGACCACTTCTTGACAGAAGAAAGTGGAGAAAATTATGAGGACTGCCAGGTTCCCTCTCCCTGGTCTCTCCATATGGACTGCACCTTCTTTTGTAGTACGTCCACTGACTCCAGCACAATCTCCCAGTCTGTTATCTTTCATAAATAAAGGCTAGGTTTACTTGCAAATCATCAGTAGCAATGTTTATGAGAATAAGACCTAACAGAAAATACTCTTATGAACCAAATGACATATGCATTATTAACCCCTCATACTACTTGCCAGTAAGACTTATATAAGCTATTTAACTTGAGCGCAAAACTTCCCCTGAAAGCCCTACTGTTTCTCTACTAGTCCTTCAACCAAGCAGTTTCAAGGTAACAACCACTGTCAGCATTTTGCTACAACCACCCTGTTCCTTACTCTCTCCAAAATACAGCAAGCAGAAACCTGAATTCAGTACATCATGAATCCTGGATGCCATTTCTTGCAATGTAGTATAATACGCCCATCCTCGGCACCAACATTGAAACCAGTAGAGGCTAAATTCTGGAGAAGATGCTGATATGCACTAACCACCTTGCACATCACAGCCTTCAGAAGCAGCTGAATACCAACAGCTGCCTTCTCCCTTCTCTTCCTGCTTGACTCCTGTGGCTCAGATGAGAGTCCAGCCTGATCTTAACCAAAAAAATGAAAAACGTGCATTGCCATCATAGAAGATGCAACTTCTCCTCACCCTTCCTCGGCAAATCCCTAGATCAGGACAAGGCTATCCTAGCTTTCCTGTATTGTGTACCTTGCCAAATCTGTCACAACAGAGAAGGATTGAAAGCAGCTCTTTCTCAGCTCTCTAGTATCCAAACGTTAAGTGAAACCTATGGTCATGTCTGTGATGGAGGCAAAAATACTCAAAGCTGGACAGGTAGAACAAGACTTATAGTCCTTTCACATAAAAGGCTATCGGTTTCCTTACACTGAGAAGACCCTTTCCAAAACCAAATTTAAAAATACAGGCCTTAAGTTCCTAAACTGGCGTCTCCTTTCCATCCCCATCTGTTTTTCTTTAACAAACAGAAGCTGCTTTACTTTTTATATCTTGCAACACAACCAACATCAATTTCTTTTTTTACTCCATTCTGCTTACAATTCATGTAGCACAGTATTCCCATATTGCACAAATATGGGATAAGATCTTAGAGCCTAATGCCATGCCAAGAACAGTGAAAACACACTACCTGAGAGAACAAGCACAAAAAATTAATTCATTTTTATTGTTAGAAATAAAACGTATCTTCGCACAGATGGCCTGACCACAAAGCCAACCAGAAACGACTGCTTCAGCAGATCATTCATGGCATCTAGCACTGAGACACGCGATGACCACAGACGTGCATAAGGTCATAATTACAGAGCTCCCAAGACAGATGCTATTTAAATGCACACGATCGTCTATTCTTAGTGTTTATGTTGTCAATGATTAATGACCAAATTGCTTCCTCTTGCACACTGCTCAAATGGCATTCTGCATGACTGCTTAAGTTGCACAGGGAGGAATAAAGTTGTTAGAAGCGAAGCTTGCTGCCACGGACTGTTCTAATCTGCTGAAGCCTCACCTCCAGTCCATTTCACTGCCCTTTGTTTGCCCGTCCTTCAGGCAGCTTGTGACAGTCCTGTGACGGTCCATGCGTGCAGCAATATAGATTGCTTTCAAGTAACAATCTGCCTTACTGTGTTTATTCTGCAAACTCCCTCCATTTAAGAATTTTTCCAAATTCTTAACCGGCTTTATCATTTTCTTTGAGGATTTTCTTTAGTTAGTAAGAAGACAAAGAATGTAATAAGGATGGGAGGGAACAAGAAGTGGAGTTAGGGATGCTAAAATTAAACACTTTCCCTATGTGCTTTATATAGAAAACTAAAAGGCTGTGAAACAAGCCTTGTCCTCTGTACAAGGGGTAGGTGTGCATTTATTTACACGATGAATGACAAATTCAGTCAGCTGAACATAAGGAACATCCCAGTGCTCCCTACAATTTCATTTAACTTTTTCTAGCAGAAAAGCAAACCTCAGCTGATACCATCAGTACCAGAGTTCTTTTTTCTGCATTTGTCCTTACTGTACTCGGCAGAGAGAGGAAGTTTCAGGTGTAATAACATGGCAGTTTTTGAATGTTCAAATACTTTCAAACAGCTGTTTGAGATGACCAGGTAGGCTCTGCTTCTTGCTTCTCTTTTATTTTAATGATCATTTCAAAAGACCTGAAAGATTTCTTGCACAGGTGCAGAGTAAATTGAGGGGAAAGAAAACGCACCTCACCAGAAATGTGCACTCTGGGAAGAATTTGAGCAAGTGTTGGACATACTATACCGGTCTGGATATATACTCGTCTACTTATATGCATTGTCATTTATATTAAATAGGAAACAAGCAAGCTAAAGGCCACTGCATAAAACACGAAACAGATGGATTTTGTTAAAAAGGGGCCCAACCCAAAAGACTATGGGACACAGAGGGAAGCACCACAATTTGACGCCTGGTCTATTACATCACTGATGAATAAATGAACTTCAGTTTCTAAAATTCACAGAAATAATGATAATGCATGCATTTCAGACCTCTGTTTTCTAAGCATATGCCATTTAAGTGGAGTTTTCTAAAAGGTTTTCAGTTTGCACACTGGTACCTTGTGTTTTCAATACTTTCCTTGTTGGGCCTCTATGATCAAATCAGCTAAGCATCCAGGGCCAGGTTATGCCTTGCCCTTAAGCAGATGTGCAGTGGGAGAGAGAGATCTCTGCCTGAAGTGTACTACCGAATCCAAACATCCTGTAGCTATGTCTTAGGCAGTACTAAAGCATTACCAACTCAGTCCCATCCCCACTGTCCTGACTGTGAACATTTTTTGATTGATTCATCTCTGAAATCAATATTGCCAGATTTAAAAATAATAAACTGCAGGGATTGTGGATTAGATTTTTGTCTGACCAAAAATTGAGAAGTTACATACGCTACAGTGTTTAAGGACAAACAGAAAAGCAGGACCTTTTTTAATATCCTTTCTTGGAAAACGTGGGTTATTATTGTACAGAAAAAAAAAAAGTAATTTGAACACAAAAATAACTCTTGGACAAGATAATTTTCATTTTATAGTACCAGAAAGTGTGATTAGGAATGGAAACAGGCATCATAAGGTCAATTCAGCACCTTTCAAATTTAAAGTGCTTTATGGTTTTACTGAAAGAAAAAGAAAGAAAAATATATAAGTGCTGAAGTACTATCACAATTCCATGCTTTTCTCATCAATATTACTACTATATATTGATTAAAGCTTAGAAATTTGTTCACTGAAAGCATTTAATTGTCACAAGCATGTCACTTTGTCTCTTCTTACAAACTTTAGTTATTAAGATGAGGAGAGGGAAGGTGTTAGGGGGACACCCATAACTCTATTTTACTTTTTAAAAAAAAAAAAAAAACAGCCTCCTTACAACAAACAGACAACCTCATCTGTATACCCAATGACAACTATTTTTAGGACAAGCGTTGCCCATTTGAAATCAGTCAGGAAGCACCAAAATAAGGTCACCTAAGTAAATTATTGATATCAGCTGATTTTATTTCCCTTAATAGAAAGAGTGCTCAAAGAGGGGAAAGGACCAACAAAAAAATTGCAAAGCATTACTTCTATAAAGTAGTATCAATGTACTGCCAAAGCCCTCTAGTTGGTCTAATTTTAGGGTGATTCTTTTAAAGCTTTTCTTATGTGGGAAGCCTTTGTTATTTATTTCAGTGAGCCACATTGAAACCACCACAGCCCAGCTTCCCAGCACAAATGCCTGCACTCATCCTTTGGCTGTCCGCTACAATCTTACGTGAAACGTGACTGCAGTAAAAATCAGTGTGTTTCCTTGAGTTTTTCAAAATTGCAATGGAAATTGCTATTTGGAAGCAAAGTCAGCCTTACCTTTTCGACTTTCGCACGCAAATATTAAACCGAAACTGACGGCAAAACGCGAAACTGAAATTTAACTTCCACTGTTACACCCAGGTTAGCAGTACCCCTCCCCCAAAATCGGGCTGACGGGAACGCAGAGGAGACCAAGAGCTTCAGGAGACACCTCTAAAAGCGTTACAAAGTTCAAAGAAAGAGAGGGGCATCATTTTCAAAGGCACCTAAATTTTCAAAGGCGGGGGGGAGGAGGGCCGCCGGCCCCGCACCCCCTCCGCGTCCCTGGGCGTGAGGGGGCGGCAGGCCCCGGCCCACAGGCCCTGCTGCCCCCACGCTAACCCCTGAGTGTGAAGGGGTCCGGGCCTCCCCGAAAGGCCTCGGTCGGCCGCCGTTCCCCCCCTTACCCGTGGTGGAGAGGACGGTGCTGGCGAAGAAGAGGGAAGAGGTGAAGTCCCAATTCCAGTTGCCCGAGGCGTTGCTGAGCACCGAGACGCCGTAGTTGCTGGCCTCCAGCACCCGCAGCAGGAACTGCTCCAGCTGCTGCTCCGAGAGGCAGGAGTGCTCCTCCAGGAAACGCTGCTTCAGCTTGCCCAGCTCCTGGCGCAGCAGGTCCTCGTAGGGCAGCTCCACCGAGGAGAAGACCACCGCCCCGAACACCAAGTAGAGCACGTAACCCAGCACCAGCAATGCGAAGCACCAAGCCGAGCGGTGCTGCTCCACCAACCGCACGCAGGAGCTGCCCGCCAGCGACTGCAGCATCTTTCCCCGGGGCTGGGGTCGGCTGCCCCCCGGGCTGGGCCGGGCCGCCGAGGTGGAAGGTGG
>WHYT01016780.1:330976-407632 GCA_009806455.1 Tetrax tetrax
AAGCGCGGGCGGTTGGGGCCGCCGCCTGCCCGCTCGGTGGCCGCTGGCTCTGGCGGCGCGGGGCGGCGGTGATGTGGCGCTCACGTGGCCGCGCGGCGCAGGTAGCGCGGCTGAAGGGGCGGCCTGGCGCCGCCAACCGCCCGGCCCGGCCCGGCCCCGCCCCGCCCCGCCGCCTCACGTTTTAACCGCCGCCAGTTAAAACGGCGGTTTCTCCCTTTCTCGTCACCCGAAGAATGCGTGGCAGCGCGGGGCGGGGGGGCGGGTGGAGAAGGGGGGAGCAGCTAACGCTCCGTGAAGGCCCCCTGCCCTGCAGCGAGGGGGCGTGCAGCCGGGCGCCTCGAGATTTTTGTCCCCTTTCACACAAAAGTATCTGGAGGTTTCCTTGTCTCCCTGCCCCCTCCATGAGAAACCCTCAAGCCATCAATTCCTTCCCCTGTTTAGGGTTTTTTGTTTTTTGTTTTTTTTTCATATTTCAAGAGGCACTGGGCAAAGCAGAAGAAGGTGACGCCAGAGACCGAGTGGTGTGAAGCAGGAGGCCAAATTGGGGTTCGGGGATGCCATGTGTTCCAAGAGGAACCCCAATGGCAGGCGTTAAATGTCCTCCCTCAGGTCCACTGGGACATCCTTTGGGATGGGACATCCTGGGACACTGGTCCACTGGGATCATCCATGAAGATGATCAGAGGGCTGGAGCACCTCTCCTGTGAGGACAGGCTGAGAGAGTTGGGGCTGTTCAGCCTGGAGAAGAGGAGGCTCCGGGGAGACCTTAGAGAAGCCTTCCAGTACCTCAAGGGGGCCTACAGGAAAGATGGGGAGAAACTCTTCAGTAGGGCCTGCTGTGATAGGACAAGGGGTAATGGTTTCAAAATAGAGGAAGGTAGATTCAGATTAGATATTAGGAAAAAAATTTTTACAGTGAGGTTGGAACACTGGCACAGGTTGCCCAGAGAGATGGTTGATGCCCCATCCCTGGAAACATTCAAGGCCAGGCTGGACGGGGCTCTGAGCAACCTGATCTGGTTGAAGGTGACCCTGCTCCTTGCAGGGGTGTTTGACTAGATGACCTTTAAAGGTCTCTTCTAATCCTAACTATTCTATGATTCTGTGATTCTGTAACTTCAAAGTGGGGCCAGTGGGGTCGCAGTGTGAACAAGGTAACCTCCAGAAGCCCCATGCAAGCTGAATGAGTCCTTGCTTCTGTGCTGCACTCTTGGAGAGTCTTACTTTTCAGTGGTGCCAAGTACCCAGCTAGTGCTCAGAGCAGCATCCACGATGAATACAAATGCACTGTCCAGCCAGCCCTCTGTGTGCTCCAAACCCATGATCCCCTCCAGTTCCACTTCAAACGCTTCTTTCTTCATCCGTCTCAAACTCTGGCCAGCAGTCGCACAGTTAACCTGCAGAGAAGTTTCCCACCACATGAAAAGGAGCAGTGAAAATTGTAGCTTCCTAAAGTGTCCCTTAAGGTGACTAAAGGCAGCTTCTGGTAAAGGAGAGAGAGGAGATTCCGTGGCCGCATCCTGCTGGGCTCTGCCGCTTCCCTTTCACATCTCAGCTGATGGCAACTTGTCCAGTCAGAGAAACAAAGTAGTAGCTTGTAGACTTACTGGGGCTGAGCCAGTGAGTTTGGACAGAGTATATCAAATCCGGCAAGGTATCTTAAGCTGTGAGGTATTCCCGTAAGCTGTAAGGACTGAAATGGTAAAAGAATACAAAAATTAAAAGCATGAAACAATTTTTTGTGCTAGAAACGTAAAACGATGTGTCAACATTTCCTTTTGTACAAAAGCTACACTGGGCTGTGGGATGAATCTGGCCTCGCAGAATGGCTCATCCAGTTCCTGGCCAGATCCCCACTGCCAGCTACAGCTGAGTTGTTCCAGGGGCTTAAGCTCCCCCTCCTTGTTGGATGATCAAAATTTAAATGTGTTCATGCATGCAAAAAGCAGCTGCTTGAATGCATGGCCAAAGAGCACGCTTGGGGGATGTGGTAGGTACATACCTGACAGGCCCAGCAAGCAGACTCTTGATGCCGTGCCAAGAATGCACGCATGTTCTGCCTTACAAATGTGCATCTCTTGTGTCGTGCATGTGCACTTTTTGCATGCACATTCAATTGTACAACTTGGGAGGGGGCACTGTGGGCTCTTGGGTGTTTTGGTAGGAAGATAAACTTTTGCCCCACAGCTGAAGTCCTGAACTGTTGCAAGGTAAATGTTTTCGAAGTGCCTCCTTCATATATATAAATTGTAGCACAGGACAGAAGTGCAGCATAATTAAATTAGGGGACACGTTTGAAATGAGCAACTGAAGACAATCTATGCTGTCTATCCAGAAGCTAACTGACAGAAAGACAGACAAAGGCAGAGATGTCACGTCCCTACACCACCACTTCAGCATCTTTCATCAGCACCAGTGTATCTTTAAAATGTTTTTTTTTTTTTTCTGTAAACCAGTGATGCACAGGAAAAAATGGCGATCTAAATCAATAGCAATGACAATTAATAATGGGTACTGTCTGAAAGAATGTAATGCAGACAAGCTTTTGAAGGGAGTATTCCAAACAAATGTTTTATTGCATGGCACTAAGACAGCGTGCATTTAAACATCATTACAGAAAAAGAGGTCAGGGAACCTCATTGACCAATTTGGTATGCTTGGCTAACTCTGTCCAATTACTTAATCACTTGTCCCCTCAAATTCCAAATGACTGAGTATCTCCATCTATAATAGAAAAGCCATTTAAAACAATATGTGTGACATACTGGGCTCCATTTTGATCGAGTGCACTGGGTTTGCCAGATACAATAGGTTTCATAATAGGATCTAATTTATGGCAACCTCTGGTAGGTACAGTTGCATTGGTGATAGGGAATGGACACGTCTTCTCTACAAAACAGTATTTTCCCAACCTTCAAGCCAAATATTTGTTTAAAGGTTAGAAAATGTTTGCCTAAGAACACGCCTCTCTTCAGTGGGGATAGGAAACTGTGGCAGGGTAGCTGAACAGTTTTTACTGGCTTCCTTCAGTTTTCCATTTCTATGAATCACTCATTCTCCACTTTTAGAAGTCTCTCACACTTGCAGGCTTGCTGGGCTAGAGAGAAAAGGAGGAGTCTCTGCTGAACAGAACCCACACTGCTCTTATAACTCGATTTTTCCCCCACAGGTTTTCACAGGCGGGGGCGGGGAGGAACATCGGCAGAGTAGCACAGCTGTGTCACACAAGTGTTCCTGTTCTTGCTTCCAAAGCAGATGTCTGGACAGTCTGAGTTTTAGCCACCATTGTTTATGTTCATGTTTTAACTCAAAGCCCTTAACATATTTGATAATTTAATTACAGATTTCATTGAGATAGATGCACAGAAAGGTGTCATATGGTCAGTTTTCTGACTTCAAGTGGTCGTATTTATCACGATAATATTGTATGTGAGTGCAATTATGTCATTCCAGTTTCGTTCCAGAGTATGCTATGTCTATTTTCACATTGTTTTGCTAGTCAAGGATCAAGCTACTCAGGGATTCAGTGTACTGAATTCAGTGTTATGTACTGTATAACAGAAAGTCACAACATGCTTCAGCAAGGAGTGACTGAAATTCTGGAGCAGGCTGTTACAGAACAGTCTTTTTCCAGCAGAAGTTTCATTGTACCGTGACCATCCCTCTTAATAAAACATGAATCCAGTTAATAAAGTGTACCACATCATCACATCACTCATCTACTAGCTACTCTAACCCACTGATGACTGGGCTCCTTAGTGCCAAAGAAGTTCAGCTGCTAGCAGGGAGAAGAAACCCATTATTGGTAGGTACAGGTGCTCTCTATCGCACCAAACTCCCATCTGAGGTGCAAAACATGCAAATTCAAGCTGCCTGTCTACAAGGGCGGAAGAGAAGACCGACACTCTTAATTCACCCATAGAGTTGAGACAGAAATCATGTTTGTGTCCTAGGGTGCTAGAAAATGATAGAGAAAGTTAGTAGTCTCTCTAACTTGGCTGCTTGGGGAGATACAACAACTCCCCTATCACATCATGGGGTTAGCAGCTTCTCTAGAGCTGTCCAGAGGCTGTGAAAATCCTCTTTTGTACATAAGGCCCTCCCACAGCTGTGTGAATCACATTTTCTGTTAGGAGGGGTGAAACTGAAACAAAGAGGTTTTGTGTTAATGGCAGCCTATTTTTTGTCTGAGCTTTTTGGTTAACTAAAAAAATCTTTTGTTACTGACACATTTCCAGTGACATGCTGAAGTGCTCCAAACGCTGGAAGACAAGGAGATGGTGGTAGGCTGGAGGGAGATGATGGCCTTGTGGCAGACAGTGACCAGAGAGGGGGACCACTGCATTCTAGTCTTTTATCCAGTGAAGGTACCTCATATGAGAAAAAAAACACTAGCTTTGGTGAAAAGCAAGAATAGTTTCCAGGAATACTCCAGTGCCCAGAGACTGACCAATGCTGAGTGGTACATGGCAAAGAGGAGGTTTGATGCTGGGGCGCTGCTGCTCTGAGCACTGAGCTCCAGACCCTGAGGGGGATGAGTCTGGGGAAAGGGAAGCACTCATGTTTGTCACTGTTACTAATATCAAGACTGTAAAATACTTCCATGACCGAAAAGAAATAACTGGAAGTGACTCAAATGCACAGAGTTTCAAGTTGACTGAATGGTTTTGTTTTTTTTTTAAAAGAGCTATTCTCGGCAAAATCACAAACAAAATCCTCCATTTTGACATCAGTCTTAGAAGAAAATGTCCTTCCACTCAAAAAAGTATAAGTAATTACACTGGAGAAACTTAAGTCCTGAGAAGCAGGGTAAATAAAATGAGTTCCTAGGCAATACTCATCCTGCCAAACCTGTGCTGCTAGATAGGCATACCTACTGCATAAGCTCACAGTACAGTGAACAGAGGAGCTGGTGGTGCTGGGGAAGAGTAGAATGAACCAGGACAGAATGGGAGCCAGTAAACAGTTACGTGCGGAGAACATGAAGTACTATCAAAGCTGACAGCTGAATATTGCATAGCAATAGGGAACCGATTTGTCCTTCGGGGTCTTTCTTCAAATTTGGCATGGGTATAAATTCAGTGGTTGAAGCAAGTGTAAAGTCTGACTGATCTGTCCTAAGTTATGCATACGTGAAGAAAGATAGCCATAAAAGTAAGACTCTCAGAATTCACTTGCATTAAGGATTCCGCCACATTTAACTGTTCCCATTAATTTATTTTTTAATGAAACTGAGCATAAGTAGAATCCTTCATAATTTTCTCTATCTGTTAAATGAAGGCTGGAACATAATACCTTTCCCATTGTAGAAGAAAATATATCTGAACAATTGTTTCTGAACACACAATTTGTGGACTTTTCCAGAAGTTAATATAAGATCATCTAATGGCTCTGATTGAATGTCATGCCCCCGTGGGCAGGCAGGATGTGGAGATGCAAGAATCACATCCTCAGAGGCACCAACACAAACGTAGTTAAGTTGAGAAGCAGTCAGATGGGTTGCCATGTGTTCTGTTTCAGATGGGTAGGACGTTCTATTTTGGCTGAAGGGAATCATCTAGATTTGTGTCATATAACGTGAATCTTACAAAAATTGAAACAACACAACCTGGCTTTATAGGAAAATGTAATCTTTGAAGAGGGGATTCATTCCTATCTTAAGGAGGATGGAGATGTGATAGGAGCATACAGACATATTTAGGTCTTTAAAATTTATCACCAGGCAAGCTGGTGACAGTAGAAATATTGCTGTGGAAGAAAAAGAGTCAGCAAAGTCTGTGTCCGTGCCATTTCCAATATCCTGCCTGGCTGCATTCTACTTGAGAGGGAGGGGAGACGGCTGGAGATTTAGTGGCTTCCTCAAAAAAAAAAAATCGTTTTATGCCGTTAACTTAATGGTGCAACACTGTCCACAAAGGTTAAGACCACTGATCTGTGATAGCAAAAGAATGAATGTGCTTGGTTTGGGGGCTATATTTAGAGGAAGGTTTACAGCATGGAGTAGTAGTATGTAGAATGAAGAAAGTTTATATGCACGGTCAGGCACAATTTCTTTCTCGGGTGAGTCATGCCTTGTTCAGTGTAAATGTAATTTTCCTTAGAGTTGCAATAAGTATTAATATTTAGCCAATGATCTCGTTGTCCAAATGGAATAACTGATAGATAATGGTTTCAATAAGATAAGCATTTTATGTCATGCAAAAAGTAATTTCATGTATGCTTGCTGTAAGGTTTACCCCATGGCATTATCCAAAAAGGAAGCTGGTGAGTCTAAGAGATATAGGTCCAATGCGGATGAGGGCTGCATATATGTATATAAATATATGCATTCATATATATATATACATATATGTTTGTATATAATGATATATATAGTGTGCTTCCTCAAACTTTTCACTGTTACATTCTCAGTTGTGCCATATCTTGGTAGAAGCGTAATTACCCATGATTTGTAGGATTGTGTTAATGCTGCAGGAATGTAATAGCTCAGAGAATTCAGGATGTCAACATGACCTTATTAGACCATTACATTAAATACAATTTGGTGTTTTAAATAAAGTGACCTTGCCCTCCTGAGTCCTGTGGCAGTCAGCCAGCAGAAGCCATCTTTTTAACCTCATGTTCAAGATGCTGAAAAAAGGGGAACCAGTTAAGATACTTAATACTTTGTACTGAAAATAAGGGTTCACAAAATACTTTCTCTTCCTTCTACTCTGCAGAATTTTTAGTACATCTTCCCTGTTCTTGGCAGCCTGGTGTTAAAGATGGTTATGGAGGGAAACAAAAGAATGCAGTAGCTGAGGTGGACTCGAGTAGCTGTGGGTGCCCAAGCCTCCTTATCTTACCAACTCCAGGACTGAGCTTGGTTTTGTGTCAGAGGCATTGTGCTGGTTCTTGGGCCACCAGGAAATGATGGTGCCAGCAAAGCCCACCAGCTTTCTCTGGGTGACTTTCAAACCACACAGCCCCAGAAGGTCTTACGCACTAAACGGCCTGCCTGTAATTACTATTTTCAGTAGGTAGGCTGTATTTCCATGGTTTCTGGTTTTAGTTAATTGAGGCCCAGTCCCAGTCTCTTAGTTTAGTGCTGCCATTGGGGAGTATTGGTAGGTCCTTTTGCCTGTTTTTATTCAGTCTGCATTGCCTCAGAGTGTGTGTACTCATATAATCAATTTTATGCAACAGGCTGAGTCGGACTTGTGTTACAGCGGGTTGGACGCAGCAGCGGTGATGTTTTCACTGACGAGTGACACACCCTCTTGCTCATTCATGGAAAGGTCACATTAACTTGCCAAAATAGCTTTCGGCTTCATCTCTGTTTGACTCTGTTTTGCTGGGCCCCAGTGGGTGTACATGGCATGGCACTGCTCTCTGAGGCCTCCCTGACCTGGGTAATGAGTTCAGAATGAACAGTGTGTGCGCTTGGACTTCTCCATGGACTCGAGTCGGCGTGCTGAAACCTGGTCCTGGCACTGAGTGCTCTCTGACTCTGCGTTGGGCAGTTGGGCTCCAGTGGCTGGAGGTATTTTCGAGGCTGTTGTTGTTTTTAACAGTGAACCTCTGGATGCGTGCAGCCACTCTGCCCCATATGAGACCTTCTGATAACTACACATTGCTTCCAGGCCAAGTTACTCTGCTGAAGTAGGGAAGTCTGGTGCTGGCTGTGGCTGCCTGTGTCTGGATCATAGAGGGGCCGCAAGGCAGGTCCTTAGGATGACTTTCAGATGCTGCCTAGATGCAGCCCAAGAAGTAAGGGACCCTGGAAGGAGCAGGGTTGCAGCTCTGGGAGAGGATCTCTCTTTCCTGCTGCAGCCATAGCTGATAACTAGGATGTACAACAACTTGGCTTTTCAGGGCTCTAGGCTCCTAGGGAATTTAAATTCTAAAGAGAGACCCATCTTACAGATTGTTTCCGGTCTCCAATACATAAAACACACCCTAGCCCAGATCCTCAGCTATAGCTGAAAACAACCCTTGTGTCTGACCTTGGATACTTCCTGTGCTGGATGGATCCTACATCCTGAAGGAGCTTAACTTTTACCTGTAGGCTGGCACAAGCTCCGGTACTTTCCTAAAACTGTCCTAGCAGGATGGAGAACCTAGGCAACCCTTTTCCCTAGGCACATGCTTTGCAGCCAGCGCATGGTGGGGCTGAGCATTGAAGCAGGCACCCTTCGCTCATCATTCCTTAAAGAAAATGAATTTCTTCCAGTGGTCAGTCCTGATAGCTCTGAGGTCTAATACCTCTGCACTGGGAGTGCAGCAGAAAACCACACGCCGTACCAGAAACCCTCAGCCATGGCATTTATTCCTCATCGCTGAAGGCCCACATTACTACAATGAAGTAAGCAGATGAGGAAATACAAGCAAAGCCATCAAATCTGTGATACTCCCACCTAGCCATGCTACTTGGACAGGTTCATTTTCCCAGGTAACCCTTCTGCCTCAGCAGAGTTAAATTTTAATAAGTGCAATTCGTTGCCTCGCTGAACCAATGTCGGGAACAGCCCATGGGTACTATTGCCACATGCACCTGCTATAATGAATACCAAAGCCTACTTCAGTGACCTGAATCTTTTGAAAATTTAGTCCTTTATTTTTATCCACTTAGAAGGAACACAAGCTGCAGTGTCCTACTTTTTCTCAACGGTGTCATCTGACTCATCAATCAAAACTGAATTTGAGTCCTATTTTCACCCACTGACTCTCAATCAACCTAACAAACCTATTAGAAGTACAAAAGGACAATTTTGTCACTCAGCCCAAGACACCTTTGCAAATCTTGAGTCGTGAGATATTTTAAGGTTTAAGAAAATTACAATTTTGGCAAGGCCAAATTCTACACCTTCCCCTGAAAAGGTACACTTGGATAGCAAGAACATTACAGGACAAGAGAAAAAGTTCTGTGAAGTAAGAAAGCTTTAATGTGAGGAGATTTTATGATATTGGGTTGATTAATTTTTAATATAATACAGTAGTATCATTGTTTTATCCACTTCTGTCAGAGAGCATTGTACACTCTTGTAACATTTACCAGATGTTTATGAAGGCATGCGTGCTGAGAAAGAAATATAAAATCTGTCTGGCCCACAGCTGGTTAAAAAAATGGCTTAAAATGTAGGTCTACCCAGAAAAACCTCAGTTAAGAACCTGACAGGTTTTTTTTCCCTGTACTTTCAGAAGTGCATGAAGTGATTAAAAAAAACAAACATGCCACCACCGCCGCCAAAATCTGTTTTTCTTGCTGTTACGGCAAAACAAGTATCAGTGACCTGATCCTATTCTGTCTGCCTCATGAGACGTATATGGGAAACAATTGCAACATATGTTAGAAGAAAAGAATTCCTCCCTTCCTTTTGAAATCTCTTTCCCAGAATCCAGCTTGCTGTCCTTCAAACAAGTCTTTAACCTTGCCACAAGTAGAGAATAAAAGACTGAAAAACTCAGTTTCCAGGGAAAAAAACAGTTCTCACTGTGCCACCGTTTCTCTTCTGATCTCTCACACCTGATTTTAAGACCGATCTACAAAATGCTTTGAGAAGATGAGGTTGGGAACTAGCATTCGCAACCCTTTTGAACACTGCCAACTATGGATTCTGATTTTATGCTGCATTATGATTTCCTATACCTCCTCCATTTCTTTGTTTCAACTAATGATACCCGTGCCTGTTCTTGCTCCTAGCTGAAGTCCTCTTCTCCTACACATCCCATAAAGTTAATTTAGAACTATATTTTCATAAACAGGAAAATGAAGTAAAATTAACACTACATGTATTTCTCAAGCTGTCCTTTCATTAATGAAATCCTAAACATTACCTCAGTGCAAATAACTAATGATAAAATCTTAAACCAGGCTGCAGAATTGAGCATTATCATAGGTTTTCCAGTGAAACTGAATTGATGTTAAATTAATTTGGGTAAAGTACATATACGACTTAGAGTTTGGAGCAATCTTCCTGACAGGCTTTATGCTTTAGATGGACCTCTCTTCAAGTCAACATCGGATCCCTCATCAACATAAAACAATCAGAATATTAATAATGAACATTAAAGTTATAATTAGTAGTAACCATATATTCTGCCACAATGACAATTAATTTTATTTGTTTTTTTTACTAAGGGAAGTATTTTTCTAGGCAGTGCACAGAGAAAGAAAGAAGAAGAAGAAACCCCTAGTATTACTGGGTATTAGAATAACTTGCAATATTACTAGTCAATAGGGACAAATAAATTGTTTTCACATTGTACTGATGTCTTCTGTTTCACTACAGTTAAATACTTCCCATGTCTGGTTTGACTATAAAATCCAAATCATACACTGTGTGGCTACCACACCACATGAAGTGTTTCTTTTTGAAAAGGTTTTAATGATGCATGGTGATATATATTAAACATTGATCTTCACTGGTACTAAGCATTTCAGTTAGTGCTGAATAGACCCCTCAGTTCTCAAGAGATTCTCAGTCATCACACAAAGCAAACAAGCATGAGAAGATGAGAAAAATATACATCCAGTAGCTAGAGGCTGAATGTTCTCCTGTCAGAATACCAGTAAAGACAAGTGTCCCCTAGCCAAAACCAGTGAAAGGATCTTGTGGAGTTGCCTTAAACTGTTTAAGGCACCTAGAAGAGAAGTACTACGTGTCAGCTAATAATAATGACAAGAATCACAGAATGGGTGAGGTTGGAAGGGTTATGTTGATGATGAAAGTGATGATGGTTATTCCTACTACAAAAAAAGGACAGCAAATTAGGTCCAGGGTTGCAAAGAACTTTCTCCTCAGTATGTTATTGCATAATTCTCTCCTCGTGCTATTATCAAATCTATTCTGCCACCAAATTTATCAAAGTTATTATCTGATATTATCATGCCATAATTACTGAGCAGCTTGATGATTTTGAGCACTGAAAAGAGAAAGAGTTTCAGTGCTTTTAATCTCCCAACAGCCTTTGAGTGAGGAAATTCTGTTTTCCTCATTTTGTATCTGGAAAATGGAGTTACAGAAACAGAAGATTGCTTTTTGAACCCCAGTCACCGAGACATGCGGGCAGACATTTAATAACATAGTCAAGAGTGGCAGCAAAACCCTACTGAAATCATTAGAAAGTTGACATGTTCATAGCAGTATTTGCAGTCTCATGAAGGACGTGCCTGCCTCCTAAACCTCTAATCCCCAGTGACTGAAGTCACTGCTTGGAGGAGGAAACAATGATGGAACCAGGTGTTTGCTGCAGCAAATAAGTCTGTGTACAAAGCACAGGCAAAGTGTATTTTTCTACAGCATGTGGAAGGGATATCCAATTTCCAAGCTGGCCTCTGCCAACAAGTTTTGTCCCTTGGTGGGGACTTGCTCCTTTTCTGGGCCACACTCTTTATCCATTAGTACTTCCTGCAGGCTTTTCTGGATGTTTGCATGCATGCAGGCATCTCCAAAACCCATCTGTGTCCCAGCTGCTGTATTGCCAGTCACCACCACCAGCCACCTACATGACACCTTCCCTTGCTAATGACGCTGTGTCTCCCACCATTATCCCCCACTAAGAAACAGCAGATGTTTTCAATAGAAGTATCAATGGATGAAAAATCATTTTGGTGTGCAGCTCTCAACTTTCCAGCATAACGCTGCTGGTAGAGCTGGCCTTAGCCATTTATCGTGGTGTCCAGGCTGTGGTGGAAATGTGTGACGTACTCTGGGGATGCTCCAGATGCTGGTATGCTGCCTCCTTCTGTATGGCAATGTGCGGCCCATGCATGACTATTTCCCCAGGCAAAGGGGACAACAGACCCGAAGGAGCCTTATGCAGAAGGACTTGTGACAGCACGGCACCTTAGGAAAGCCAGGTGGCTTGTGGTTAGTTTCCTAAGGACCAGTTCAGAAACTTGAAGGTAGGCACTCCAAAATTTTTCACCACAGGCTTGCATCTGCTTAGACGTTCCCATTCATACTGTGTGATAGATAGACAGACTTTATTTTGGGAGAACAAAATGTGCTATTACCACAGGATCATATAAATCCTGCCTGTCTTCTGGGAAGCTCAGATTGAAAGAAAAGCTGGATGTAACTATCCTAAAGCATTAAATATTTTATGAAAAATATAT
The DNA here is from genome assembly GCA_009806455.1 of Tetrax tetrax. Classification (NCBI taxonomy): domain Eukaryota; kingdom Metazoa; phylum Chordata; class Aves; order Otidiformes; family Otididae; genus Tetrax; species Tetrax tetrax. The sequence goes on from WHYT01016780.1 coordinate 343,077, forward strand.
ATCATGGCATTTTACATCCAATTGTGCAATAGACATTTGTGACTTTGCTCCCAAGGTACTTCTTTAATATCATCAGTTGTTGACAAATGGCATGATGCTTTGCAGCAGGAAAAGGTCTCCCCTCCAGCCCTCCAAAAGAACATCCTAAGACGTACTTTTTCTGCTTGATGTTAAAGCAGAAAACTGAATTTTCATCTCATCATTTTCTATTGAAATGGTTTTGGTTATGAAAGTAGACTAATCAAGAAAACTATTTTAAATATAACTTCACGAAACTACAGAGGAAATGACATTGTCTGCTGAGTTTGAAAATCTGTCTATAATTAGATTTAAATATTACTCCTTTCAGTGCATTTTAGCATTTTCTGCAGACTGTAGTCCTTATGAAATAGAAAGTTTCAGAGTATAGACTTCCTCTTATGAAAATTATGACCCCATGGCATGCTTTCAGGAGAGTATGGCTTTTTATTAGCTGTAAAAGATGATCTAATAGTTGATGCAGTTGTTGATTAGTTTCCTCTCATTCCAGTAGCATAATTTGGTATCGCTTGCTTTTCTCTGTGTATTGTTATATCCTGTAAGTTTGGGAGGAAAATGATTCATATGTAGCCAAGGATAGTAGAGAATTTTACTATAAATGTCTGTATTTCATATTTTACAAGTGATGCTTGTATATATAAAATGCTATTTACTCCATTTAAACAGTAGTGGGATTTCAGCAATTGTAATATTTTATTTTGTTCTGTGGTCTTACTATACAAATAAAGGAAAAATATGGAAATGAAAGATATTTATATGGCTGTGCTTTTGCAGAAAAGATGCTAACTGACCAGATGTTGTTGGGCTTTTTCATTATCTGTAATACCATAATAATGCTGGCACTTATTAGGTTAGGTTTTTTACTCTGTTTTTAATGTGATGGCCATTTCCAAATTGAGGCTTATTTCTTTGAATAAGAAACTGAGAGAGTAAAATGTGATTCCTAAAGAAACTGTTGACATCATATGATATTTCATCTAGTTATCAAGACGTTGCTGTGCTTTAATGCCTTCTGGGTACACCTACAGCAGGGTGTGAGCAGGGTGGACAGACAGGAGGGGAGAGGGACACAAGGGAGCTGTGTCCCCTGGCCACCTCGGCTCTCTGCCATGTGTCCTGGTGATGTGCACTCCCACAGCAGCAGCCACAGCACTAGGAAGCCTCCATGGTCCTTTCTCCCTCATCTTCCAGTTCACTTCTAACACTTGACCAGCTCAGATGCAGCCCCCAAGTCGGTCTCTGAGTAGTGCCAGGGAGTGGAGGGGATGAGGAGTAGAGATGCAGAAGGTCAGATCATTAGCCAGCATTGATCAGAATATACAAAATGGCTTATCCACCTACATTTTAGATGTGAGTGCCTCCATCCCTGAGAATAGCAGAGCTGCACCCCCCATCCACCACATACTGCTCCTTCTCAGGTGTTTAGCCGCTGCTGGATTTGTCTTTAAACCAATTGAAATATAATGCAGTGGAAATGTTTTCCCTTCAGGATCTCTGATTTTCAGAAGAAATAGTTCCCCTTGTTAGCTAGGAATGAACTGTAAAAATCACACCTCAGCCCAGATGCATTCTTACTGTATTTGAAACTAACCTAATTAAACTGTTAACTTTAAACTCTGGCATAAAAAGAAAAAAAGAACATTGTCATTTTTGACATCAGGTAGGTAAGGCAGCATAGAATCATAGATCTCCCATTTTAACACATTTTGAACCATACAATGGTTCAGGTATTTCAAATCTAATTAGGACATATTCATTGGACTTTCACTAAACTGTCTTGTAAGCAGAGCCATCATTTCCAGCGCGAGCAGCGCAGGTGACCTGGCCTGCCTGGCCCTCCTGGCTTCCAGACAATGTGGCTGGATGAAACAACACAATTTCTTTTATCAAGGATGCCTCTCTTCAAAGATCTGTCACTGCAAACAGCCATGGGAGCAAATCATATCTCAGCCTAAAAAATCAATATTGAAGAACAAATTGAACTATAATAGTGTGTCTGTCTGGTTATTTAAAAATAAATGAACAAAGAAAATGCAAAGGACAGGAAGCAGCTAAGAGAGGTTTACAGAGATTACTCAAAGGTGGAAAAATTGAAAAGAAACTTCTCCTTCTGGAAGCAGCCTGGCTCAACACCCACTGAAACCCAACAAGTGGTTTTGTCCCTTGACTTTGAAAGTCTTCTCTGTGTGTCTTAGACACATCATTTGTGTCTTCTCAAACACAAGTAGATAGTACCTAATTTTTTTTTTTTTGCCTATATGCTCATGCTAAGGCTCATTGATATTGCCCAAATAATGTCAAGGGAAGAGTTTTGGACATGGAACAATCTAGCCTTCAGATCATACACTTTCAAGGAAATGGAGTACAATCAAGCTATCAACAAATAGAGTGAACTAAGATTGTCCCAAGAGAGCTTATTAAAGTTATGAGAGAATTACAGACACATCCAAAAGGTTCTACTGAAAATTACTGCTGAAATCTCTGAACTGTTATGAGTATCCTTTGGCGATACTCTTGAGACTTCCTGTAACATTCTACAGAAGATGTAATTTTCCTTTAAACTCCACAGGGTGCTTCAAAACCCTGCAAGGGTCATCATTTTCTAATAAATATTGTTGTATTGAACAGTTCTTTTAAAATGCTCTTTCAAAGAAAAAAAAAAGTGATGCAAAGAAAAACAGAAAAAGCACTTAGAATGCAAATTTTTCACTGTAAAGAAAAAGTAGAAAGGAGACAGCTGAAAAGATTTAGTATGCGAGTATAAGTGTGACTATTGTGAAACTCAGGGATTGATGAAGAAAATAATGACATTAATGAATCACAAAAGTGATTCATTACATATTAATTACACATAAAATGCTTCTAAAAGTGGCTTTGTGAAGTTCTAAGAAGTATCACTAGACCTGGCTGTCTCAATTACCCCCCAAAGCTATGGAAGCCAAAAATTTTACTTACAAATACTACTGTCATTTGTCTGTGCCAGCAGCTCAGAAGGCAGAAATATTCTTTACAACCAGAGCTCTTCGTATGTCATCTGGATTTGCCATCTTGAACAACATCACAAGGACTGATTTGTGATTCCTGATGATTTGTGATTCCTACTGAAGAGCATGGATGTAGGTGTTAAACTTGGATGTAGAAGCAATATAGTGATTTTCAGAAGGCTTTGTGCCTGGTAAGACCTTTAAGTGCATGATTAGATGTTAAGTCTCCATGTGAAACCAGCTCTATTCAAACAGTTCTGTACTGGAGTGTGATGAGCCAAAACCCTATAAACATCTATGGCTTTATAGTCACTGAGCCTTATTCATGGTTCAGCATAGAGCTAAGCTTGGCTTCTGTTAAGAGGGCAGCTTATCTGTAATTATATATTCCTCACCCTTTCCCAGAGTATCCACTTTTTTTTTACTTTTTTTTTTTTATTTCCCCTCCTTTTTTTTTCCTCTTTTATTCTTGGTAAGGAAAACTTAAGGGTTGTACTTCAGTAAGGATTATCAGTGAGGAACCTAGGGAGCTTGCTGGTAGCCTAAGTAAGTTCTTACAAAGCTTGACGGTATAAGGTATGATAAAATGCCTGCTGTCTACACAATCTGGGAAAAACTAGCTGTGATGAATGGATAAACCTCACCTGTGTTTCATATCCTGGCATTCTTCTACCTGGGAGAAAGTCTGTTTGGGCTTTGAAACTCTTTCTATCTGATCCTGTATGCATTTAAGGGAAAGAGAAAGGACTGATATTAGAGTTATTTATATAACATCAGCCTGTGATTATTTCTTGCTTGGAGAAAAATGTCCCTTTATTCATGGGAATGCCTGTGAATGTGAATGGCTCCAGGGGATAACAACAGCCACGGAAAAGCTGGTATTTGGGATTTTTCTAATTCCTGACACTTTTGTTGGATAAATAACCTGAAAGCTAGACTCACAGGAATAAACCTTGCTGGGTGCCATATCAGGGCGAGCAGGTTTTCTCTGGAAATCAACTTTGAAATGCTAATAATGTTTTGAAAGTTATTTGTGAATTACTCCTAGAATTATTCTGTGCAGCTGCTCCATTTGTCATCACTAGGATTGCTCCCATCAGGCAGGGGGAACCTGCAGGCTCCAGCTTGTGATCAGTTGTTCCTCAGAGCCTGGCCAAGGGGTTCACTGTGGGAAGAGCTCAGCTGATACCAGTGCCCTGAATACTGTGCTGGAGTCAGCTCAGTGGTTGTCGGAAGCTCCTGGCTGCCAGTGGGACACTTAGGTAATGAATTTCTCCCCGAATAGATTTTCCTGAGGAAGCTGAAATAAATGAGGTATATTAGCTTGTTTTACAAGAAGTCCATCTTGCTTTTACTAAAGTAATCACCCTGCAGTCATACAGCTGGTTATGTTTTTCTAATCCATTGTGAAATCTGTTGAATCTGGAACCAGAGTAATTATGACACCTTAGGTTCGTTTGTGATTAAAAGCTGTGACTGTTCTTACAGCTCACATTTCAGCAGAGAAATTCAGAGTATTTTCTAAACACCAGTACCTCTCAGAACAGTTGGAGGAATATATAAATTACTAATAAGAAATATTCTTATATTTGAACATTACACACTGGCTTTTCTTTCCAAAATGTTTTCTGAATATACAAATACCTAAAAGCTCTGTTCTCTGTGGCACTATATACAGTATATGAGCAACCCAATAGGGTTTAGAGTAGGAAGTGAAACTGTAGTTGCCAGTAAAAATGACAGAAATAATTCTGAGATGCAAAAAAATAAATACTCAAGTTAGAATTTGGCTAGGATATGAAATCTCTGCAGTGTTGGGAATGAAATAATGCCATGTTTAATGACCACAGTGTCAAGGGTGTTCACTTACAGCTGTTTAAACACAACTCCTGTTAACACAAATCTGGACTTTGTGTTAACACAGGGACAGAGATGAGTCATGTACAGGGAAGTAGTAGGGAATCACTGAACCCACCCATAATAGGTGTCCTCTAGACTACCTAGGCGTATGACGTATGACTGCTCTGCTTAAGGTGTGTCACGGTTTAGCCCCAGCCAGCAGCCAAGCACCCTCCTCCCTCCCTGGGAGAATGGGGGAGAGAAAATATAGCAAAACGCTTGTGGGTCGAGATAAGGACATGGAGAGATCATTCAGCAATTACCATTACGGGCAAAATAGACTTGACTTGAGAAAAAGTGGCTTCATTTATTAGACCAGAGTAGGATAATGAGAACCAAAATGAGATCTTAAAACACCTTCCCTCCATCTCTCGCTTCTTCCTGGGCTTAACTTTACTCCTGATTTTCTCTATGTCCTCCCACCCAGCGGTGCAGGGGGACAGGGAATGGGGATTGTGGTCAGTTCATCAAATGTTGTTTCTGCTGCTCCTTCCTCCTCACACTTTTCCTCTGCTCCAGCATGGGGTCCCTCCTATCGGAGACAGTCTTCCATGAACTGCTCCAACATTAGTCCTTCCCATGGGCTGCAGTTCTTCACGAACTGCTCCACCGTGGGTCCTTTTCACAGGGTGCAGTCTCTCAGGAACAGACTATTCCAGTGTGGGTCCCCCATGGGGTCGCAAGGCCCGCCACCAAACCTGCTCCAGCGTGGGCTCCTCTCCCCACGGGTCCACAGGCCCTGCCAGGAGCATGCCCCAGTGTGGGCCCTCCACAGGGCCACAGCCTCCTCTGGGGATCTCTGCTCCTCCGTGGGCCTCCATGGGCTGCAGGGGAACAACCTGCCTCACCATGGGCTGCACCACAGGCTGCAGGGGAACCTCTGCTTCTTCACTTCGCTCCCTCCTTCTTCACTGACCTTGGGGTCTACAGAGCTATTCCTCTCACATCTTCTCACTCCTTTCTCCACTGATGCTTTCGCCAGCAGTTTTGGGTTTTTTCCCCCGTCTTAACTCTGTTATCCCGAAGGCGCTATCACCAACACTGATGGGCTTGGCCTTGGCCAGCAGCGTGTCCGTCTTGGAGCTGGCTGGCATTGGCTCTATCAAACACAGGAGAAGCTTCTAGCAGCTTCTCACAGAAGCCACCCCTGTAGCCCCCCCCCAACACCAAAACCCAACACAAGGTGGTACAATGGCAAGGCTCAGCAAGGATAGAACAGGTTTTCTTTCTGTTCACAGGAGAGAGCATGCACTCCCGTCCTGGAGTCACACGAAGGATGTGCAAACCTGTGTAGAGGAAGGGGAAGGTTTCGGTATGGATAAGCAGCCACATCGCTCCATCCATTCCCAGGCTCTGTGCAGTAGGTAAGGGTTTCGGGTACGGGGAGGCAGCTGATGTGGGTTTGTGACACGCGTGCGAGAGAAGGAAGCCATCCTGGCATCCTGCAAATGCCAGAGGTGTCAGGGCTGGGGCAGGGGAGGGCTGTTTGGTGCCTGTGTGAGGACATGTGGCAAAGAACCTGCTGATTAACAGCAGGGCAATTAAACCACGGCACAAGGATTTTGGTAAACCACACAACTAGCTGATAGGAAACGGAGTATATTTTACAGACGGAGAACTGAGACAGCAACGAGGTGACTAAATTAAACCCAAACGCATGAGACAGCTAAGAAATTAACTACCATCTCCTGATTCCCTGCCCAGGTTCTCAAAGCAGCCAGTGTTACGTGCTCTTCTCTGTCCCTCCAGCCTCTGTGAGAGGCTGTTTCTGCCCACCAGCTTGCACTGCGTTGCATGCTAAAAAATACTGTGCATGATGAAAGGCTTAGAGCCAACAGGGCTGTAGCAGCCTTAATTAAAAATGCAATTAAATCCACAGAATGAGTTACCATTAGCCAAAGGGGCTAGGAGAAACCAGAAGGTTGGTTTGGTTTTTTTTTTTCCCTGACTATATTAGATTGGGAATGGAGCTAGAGAGATAACAGGCAATTTAAAATGAGAAATGGATGAAATTAAGGATGGCTCAAAATGGCTGGGAGAGGCTGACTTTTTTTTTTTTCTCTACATCTGTCTGTAGTGTATTAAATACAGAAAAGAAGTTTGAATAATCAGGAAGTCAAAGTGGTGCTGTAAAATTAATTGCTGATTAAGAGCACAGAAAGAATAATTGGAAAATGCAAAATATATAATGTAACAGCCCCAGTAGCACATATCTCAAAGGAGCTAGAGGAATTGTGGAGTCTAAAATGGTTTGATGGGCACCACAGGGTGTTTGCAACATCTGGTTGTATGTACCTAATGGCAGTGCTAAGTTACAAGACTCAGACATGATCATAGTCATGGTGAAGGAGTCACCTCCAGAAACCAACAGTATAAATGAAGATCCAGGAGCATCTGAGGGGAGCGAACCCATTCATCTGGGCATCTGAACCAGTGCCTTGATGCAGGTGATGTGAAAGTTCCCCTTCGTTTCACACCACAGCACTCTATGGAGACACCAGGGGAAATAAAGTGTTTTCTATCAGAGATGGATGTGATGAAACCTGCTGCTGCTGATGCTTCTGCTCCACTGAGGTTATTACAGTGTTCTTATTACCAGGACGTTACAGCCTTACTGATATTGAGTTCATGCTGGCTCTGTATTCCCTTAACTCCATCAGCTTCCAAGAGAAAAAATGAAGGAACCTCTGAGACAGAAATGAGGCATCTTCAAAGGGCAAAGCTGCCACTTCAGTTGCTTGTACTAGCACTAAGCTCAGAAGGGTAAACTTCAAAGGGAGTGAAGCCTCTTTTCTTCAGCAGCTGGATGAAGCAAACATAACATGTATCAGCACAGATACGGTTTTCCTGACTCCAGAGCGAGGAAAACATCTTTCATGCATCTAAAGACTAGGAAATGAAAAGTGATTCCCTCTCGATTTCATCCTTGTGCCTTAATCCTTTAATCAGAAATGATCCCTGGCAAGAATCTGTTTCATTAACAGGAACCAGCAGAGAACTGTAGAGCTGATATACTTCAAAAAGCTCCAGAAATAGGATAATTCTGCTAAAATAGCCAGTGGGAGGACAAGACAATAAAAGATATCCAGAGACCAGTAGTTCATCCTTCTATTGCGTACCAGCCTTGCCTTCCTCCCTCACTGCTGAAGATTTATGCATCGTTGATCATTTGCATCCGCTGCCTGTGTACAGCACAAAGTGACTGTACACAAAGTAGTCTGGAGGGAGAGTTTCAGTCATCACATAAGGATACTGGTGTACTGTGTACAGTGTATACTGTGTACTGGTGTGAAAAGAGAGAAAACAGCTCTGACAAGCAGACCATGTATGAAATATTAAAATGTGACCTACCCCGGCTACTGTGGGCTTGTATCCAGCGTTAGTACACAATGTGCTATCAATGGGTGGCACCAGGGAGTTGAAGAAAACAAGGGAAAAAATATTTTGTGTACAGTTTTTCCTATAGACTGCTAATTAAAAACAAACGTACCAAAAAAAAAACCCAGAAGAAAGTATTTTCTTTGCTGCACTGCCCCTCTTAAGTAGCTCAGCTGGGACACAGCGCTCTGTGTGCTGCCATTCCCAGTAGCACGCTCTGTCCACCCCTCCAGCTCTGCGGAAACATCCCAGAAAAGGGCAGAGGGTTGGGCAGCACGGAGGCAGCACGTTTCCCTCATCATTTTGAACTGGAGTAAGGGTAGAGCTCTCAGGCCCCCAGTCCAATCTGGAAACAAGCATACAGAATCATCACCTCCCATCTCACAGACCAGCAAAAGCCGTCACTGGGTAAGATGGCACAACAGAAGGTCCCGAGCCACTGAATGGTCAAATCATCGTTATTAGCTTCTGCTTCCAGGGCCTGCTCCCACTGGCCTCCACCCTACCCATTAAATCAGCTGGAATCAGGCTAGGAACATCAAATCCCAGCAGCTTCCTCTGGTTGATTCCGCTTAATGCATGCGTGCAAAGGAAGGCAGAAGTTTGAGCAGCGGTTTTAACAGCTTTAGCCTCTCCGGAAAAAAACTCTAGCAGCCATCAGTGGCAGGTTTTTTTTCCTTAGCCTGTTTGCAGTCTTGAACTCCCATGTACATCCCACTTGTTATTTCAGAGGCAGGATTTTGGCATTTAGTCAGATGGGAAGACCTACTGCAGGCAAATGAAAAAAGATAGCTGAGCAAACTATTTCCATCTAATTCTGCCGTGAACACCAGCTGGTCATCCACACCTTTCTTGGTCAGAAATCCTGGGAACCGATGTGCAGATAATCACATATATGCACACTGAGAAAACAGGCAGAGCACCAATTGGGAAAAGCAAGAAAAAAAGCAGAAAGACAAATTGGAATCTCTTGGTTAGTTTTGGCTTAGTACCTTGTATTTCTTTAGACAGATCCACACAGTGTCCCATTAGCTCCTCTGACCTGGTCTCAGTGTGATTTCTGTGACTTTCCTGGCTTTCCCTCTTGTGTCAGCAGAAGCTGAGGGAAAAGAGGCATAGTTTCGTCCTCCACAGGATGTGAAATGCATCACTATCTGCCCTAATGAGGATCTCTAATGTGATCTCTCTTCCATGTTTTCAGGGGTCAGACCCACTTCTTAATGATTGTCTGCAACAACCTCTGAGATTCAGAGAACTTCCCCACTCACTTCCCCCATTTACTTTTCACTATTGGGAGAGAGATTTATGAAAAACCACAGGTAACGCACATTCTCTTGTGATTTTCTTACAGGAGATGTTAGAGTAGACACACTCTCGCATTGTTACACAAAAGGACAAATACAATGCCAAGACTTCTGCCTTCTATAAGCAGAAGTCACCAGCACTGAATTCATGCACGCGTTTATCATCTGCAGTGCTCATCCTGCCTTTGGGTGTAGGTGGCATTGAAGCACAAGAAAATTAAACGCCACATAAAATTCATGCTACTAATCCATGCCATATTTTAATCTTGCTTAATCAGCCCTTAGTGCATATTACAATCCTTAGTTGTTTTACCAGTGATGCCTACGATAAGGGAATTGAATACACTGGTACACTCAGGTTCCTTTACTCTAAGCCAGTGACACAAAATAAATGAGAAAATGTTAAGAAGAGCTTCTGATGGCTTTGCATTGCCTGATTATCACAAAACCATGGCTTCAATGCACTAAAAAAATCCACTCCATAATCAGTATAATTAAAACCTTTTGTACATCTTCCTGTTTCCCTCTCAGAGGTGTCATTTGTTAAATTGCCAGATAAGGCTGCTGCATCAGCTTTGCATTTCAGCCTGCTTTCATGGTGCAGTAAGGCTCGCATGATCACTCTCTGTGCTTGCTTGCAGGTAGGCGTGTCAGCCTTTGCCTAATAACTATTGTACTAAACAGACAATTTCAGTCAAATCTGTGGAGGTCTCAAAGGTATTCTGGTCCCATAAAATTTACGACAACAGAAAGCTCTGTAGTGGGAGAATTTTCTGTACATGCTTTTTCTGAAAGAATTGTAAGCACCATCCACTTTCTTAGATGCAAGGGAATCCACACAGGAGCTCAATTAAGCTTTATTGGTCCTCTAGTTTACCAAGCTGTTCATAGGTAACATGATCATCCCACACAGACAGAATCATTGCAAAATGAAGAAAACAGGTACCTCTGGAGGGCTTCTAGACCAACCAACTGGATAAATGATACTGTGTCATACCTGACAAACATCTGTCTAACCTATTAAAGATTTCCAGTCCTGAAGTCTCCCCTGGCAATTATGTAAGCATACATCTTTATTCCCCACCATCTTGTACTACAGCTGAAACACTGGAATACATTAGTGAAGCTCTATAAAATATGGTTCAAAGCCTGCTGTCCATGGCTGCATTTGCATTTCAATTTAGATAAGGGAAGGAAGGTAAAACAATGCCGCAGCATTGATTTCTCTCAGGGACATGATAGTTGCATAAAGGGCTCTGCTAATTATAGCCACCAGCTATCAACAGACTCCACAAGAGCCAGAGCAGCATTGCAGCAATTTGGTGCCTACCATAGTCCATAGCTCTTGAAGCTGAAAGCATTTGTCATACCTAAGAATTTATTTTCAAAGGTAATGCCCCAGCAGCCCCCTGCAATAAAACAAGAGTGGACTTTACTCCAAAAGCTCCTTCAGATGGTGAGTCGCTGCCAGAGCACTTTCCTCCAGCGTACCTTGTTTTTAATTGATGGGACTTCTCAGAGGATGGATCCATTATACATGACTCACTCAACTTCAGGACTTTAATCTCAGAGAAGCTACCAGCAAAGCTCCCTTAAATTTATATTGGAAAAGATGTGGACCATCCTTAAGAGCAGAAAGTGCCGTATTTAGGCAGAAATACGCTGTTCAATAAAAGACTCAAGAATGTCATTGCTTCTCAAAACCCCACTACCTGTGTTCCTAGATAAAAGGAATGGATCAGGCTGGGTTAAAATTATTGTCTTCATGTATATTTTTCACTGCCTAAATCTGAGGTTACATTTGGAGGATTATGTGATAATTTTATACACAGGTGAAAGCAGTGCCTCAAGGAGGACTGGGAAGACTGTGAAATTCAGTCCTCTCTCTTTTCTCTGGCTTGAGGGACTCCCAGCTGCTCGCTCTTTCGCTTCCTTCTGAGCAGACACCAAACTTCTGCTCACGGTCCATCTTGGTCCCTAGATTCTGTGTATCTACACTGAGAACAGAAGTAGGTGAAGCAGTATCTATGAAAAATAAAGTCGCGGGACTTTTCCTTGAGCAGGTCTTAGCTCTGTGCCTCTCCCAACCTTTCTCTGGGAGAAGTTTAGTATGAAATTCTTTTTGGTGAAAATCCTTGGTTCTGTTTTCAGCCTCGTGTGGCTTAAAATCTAAAAGCTTCTGCTGTGTCAACTTGGCACAACTCCCTCTACTTCAGGGCGGGTCATGCTGGTTTCTATCAGGTTTGGAGCTGCCATCAGCCTGGCAATGCGAGAGGGTAGTTCCTCAAATGAGGGAGATAACTTTATAGAACAGGGGAGCCATGGCATTTGTACTCTGCTCTCCCTAAGCCTGCCTCCTTGCCAAAAAAATGACAAAATATTTAAGAATAACGTAACTTTTAAATTGTTTCTGGCATTTGTAGTTGAAACTCTAAGCAATAATTATGCTAATGAGAAATAAAGTATTTTCTTGGCAGCAGAATACTTTTTTGCTGGCATTGTTCTTGACTTGTTTATTTGTTGCTTTCTTGTCAGCGTTGCTGGCTTCTATTTGTATGCAGCAAGTGCCATGTACAGCTGTCCTTGAGAAAACCACTGCAGCTTCCAAAAATTGCTTTCTCATTTCTTTTTTTCTTCTTTGAAAAGTAACAGCTTTTTGTCTTTTCAGGCCTTCAACAACCGCAGGCCACGTAGCTATTCCCTGAGAAGGGTAATGACTTTCTCACCAGCGCAGTACGGCAGCGCACCGGGGGAACAGATGTGGGGACTTGCCGTTGTAACAGATATGAGAGAAATCAAGTGCCTGTCCACAGAGGCCTCTCTATTGGGTTGAACGATCACGTTCCCGTTTCAGTTCTTAATTGCACAATGAGCAGGAGGAAATGGAGTAGATCCAGGGGGATCTGCAAAGGAAGAAAGTAAATTCTTAGCCAGAGCTTGCTGCAGAGGAATGCTCTTCTTCAGCTTATTCATTTTGAGGATAAGCAGAGGCTTTATGTGAACAAAGCAATTTTCACAGGTAAGTCTCTTGAAAAACTGGTGATTCAATTCTGCTTTCACTTAAGTAAGTGGACCAGCCCCGGTGACCTCCTCTGAAGCTGGACAGAGGGAGAGGTGAGCTGGGGTGGGAAGGCAGGAGAGGAGAGGCCAGGCAGTTGCGCAGTGCCTCACTGCAATGTGATGTGCAGTGGCCACCCCTGCAAACGCTGGCAACAGAAAGGCTGCTGTCCTCAAAGCTTCGGCCCGGCCTGGTTTAGGGATGTGTACAGAAGATCTCTACCTGTAGAGGAGTTCCACCTAGCCGTGGAGGATCTTTAGCTTCCCAGCATACCACTAGGAAGGGAAGCATCGGTTCAGAGGGCTGACCCACTCACTACTGTGATCTGCATGAGCCAGAAAACCCCTTGCTGTGGGAGCAGGGTCGCGAGCTCTGTGGAGGAGCACTGGTGTACAGTGACTGTAACATGAACCAGACCAGGGGGATCTTTACACAGGGCCTTGAAAATGGATGTGAGGCTGGTTTCCCAGTTTCCCCTGTCACATACGTGCATAAATCACAGCGGGTTTTTGGCATTTCATATTAAGATACAACTGACTTTATCCAGTGACTGAGTTATCCTGTGGCACTTGTTTGAAATAATGTAAATAGAAAGTGAAATCTGGTTTACTTTCTTTTAATTTATACAAGGTCTTGAGATTTTGATCATATTTTAATGGAAGGTCTAGTTAGTGGGTAATTGAGTTAAAGGTGAGATACTGCAAATGCAATTCATTAAAGCTTGAATTTTAAACTACTAATACGTGTGTAGCTGTTAGAAATGAGAAACAGAGACACAGAATGATGTCTGCTGGATCTACTGTCTCTGTGTTGCACCTCTAGCATGCAATAAATGACATTATTTTCTTCTTTTTCTCTTCAGAGATATCGCCTGAAATATCTGTTACTTACCAGATCAGTGAATCAATAGATGTTGTATTTCTCCTTGTGCTAAATCTGCAGTAAGCACAGCAAGGAAAACCTGCCTTTCAGTGCACAGAAGTTCGTGATGGTTATCACACAAAATGGTGACTATATAAAAGTTATGGTAACTATGTTCCACGTCACCATTTCTACACCTTTGTGTATACTTGATGAATGGTTGTGGGTTTTTTTTTAATAAAGAGGATATCTGATTTCCAAAATTACAGAATCATCTGTAATTACAGGAGCCACAGGCTGAACAAAATAAACCTTGTTGCTTGCTTCAGGTTATGTTAGAAGCAGCTTTCTCAGGGCTTGGCACTCAGCAGGTGTGTCCGAGAGCTGGCCTGCTGCATTATGAGCAGTTGCTGATAACAATCCTGCCACCCCAGCATGTCTGCTGCTACAGTGACACAGCCCCACTGCCTTCTAATTCTGCTCCTTGTCGGAGGATCAGACCTACCCAGAGCACACTGCTGCAGGGAAAACAATGTCTTCATACAGACAAATAAAATAAAACCAACCAGGAATCACACGGATGCATGTAAGAACATACACTTCACGCTGACAAACATCAATGCAAGCACAACCCGCTGGAGATTAAGGCTGTACACCCTGAGAGATGCATTTCCTCCTTCTGCGTGTTGGCTTTGATTCTTTCCTCCCTTCCTGCTTTACTCTGTAGTTGTACCATGCAACACACCTGCAATGCTCCAAATGTGAAAAACAAAACAAAGTAGAGATCAAGGGAGCAGGTCACCAGCTCCATAATACAGCATTGCATGTACAAGATGGAAGGCATTTCCATGGATTTTGGGGAGGGTACTGATGTATCCCAATTTGTTCCTTGATACCCAGCTGAGCAGAAAGGAAGGGAGGAGTTAAGAAATTGCTGCCACGTCAGTGTCTGTTTCCTGCCCACACCCAGCCCAGGTAATCGCTTACACCCATGCCTAGCATTTTTAAAACTGGTTTGTCCTGAGCTGCACTGCAAATCCATTCTGCACTCAAAAGGAACAAGGAGATGAAAGCTCAAGACCAATGCATTTCTATTTGCCTTCATGTGTTATTCATCCATAGCCCCTCACTTCAGAAACCTCAGGATTTTTCTTTTCAGCTACCTGCAAGAGGCAGCTTTTGTGTTTGGCTGTAGGTTACTCAAGACATGAAGAACAGGTGCCCCCTGTGCCAGGCTTCTGAATCCTAAAGGCGACCAAAAAGCCCACCACCAATCAGGATTTAGATTTCCTCAGATGTGTGCCTTGAAATATATCCCAATTCCAGAACCGGAAGATTACTACAGTCACTTTAAGATAAATGAGGACATTGCATTGCTTTTAGAAAAGCAAAGAAGAAAACAGTGATGTGAAACTCTGTCCCAAGGTCTGAATTAATTTTATTTTGTTGCTGGATGAACATTTGGATGATTGGTTTTGCTGCACTAGGGAGTTTTCAGTTTCAGGAGTTTGAGAATCAATTTTCCATAACCAAGTAGCATGATATCTCTTAAAGATCTAGGAAGGACTATTCCAGGTTCCTTGAGTGTATTAATAGCTATGTTTTTTATTAGTTTAGAAGAAGGATAAGGAGGAAGCAGGTGGCCCTCACTGGACAAATAACCTTCATAATGTGAAAAATATTAGGCAGTTTAAAAGATGCTGGCTGTAGCAAGATTTTTCCAAGCACTGCTGACTAGCTAGGAGATAATTCACACTCGGCTGGGTGAAGCTGCTCTTGATTTGTGCAAGACGATGAAGGGCAAATAAGGAAGGCGGTATGACCTGATTTTTTGCTTTGTGTTTTTTAAACCAGAAGCTTCAAGGTTAAGTTCACCAAGTGTTGTCTTCAGAGTGGAGAAACTGCCGGAAAGACGTCTACCTGCTCCAGGTGGCCAGGACTCAACACCTCTGGGAACAGAGTCAGGGCACTCATACATGGGCCACTCCACTCCTTGCTGCCCAGTTTCTGCCTGTGCATGGGAGGCCCATGAGGAGCAAGGACAAAGCCAGCAGAGCATCATTCTTCGAGTGCCTATCTGTATTTTCACATCCTATTTTTCCACATGTAAAGCTGCAAGATCTGAACTTTCATTAACTGTCAGGGTTTAGAGACCCTTCAATTTTTTTTTGCTTATTTTGCCTATCTTTGCCCGTTGTTTTTCCTTACATAGCTGAGTGTTCAGCTTGCATCTTCTTTCTTTTTAAGATACCACATATCTATCCAGGAACTTCCCTCCATCCCCGTTACACAGCCTGGACAACACTGATATTCTAAGTCAAAAAGTCTTCTGAAACTTTGAGACTCATCACAGAACTTAAATCTCTGGTTTATAAAGGTTATTACATTTCTGCACATCATAAAATGCTCAGTTGAAGTCTGCCTCGTAATTAGAGCTGAGTAAAGACAGACTGTTTTATTTCACAGAAGATTTAGATGTTTCAAAATCTGGTTTTCCTCCACTTCCAAACAGTCCTCTTGTATTTCCAAAGTTTATACAAACTGGAAGGGAACAGCCTACACTGAGGTGGTCAGGGACCCCGGGAGGCCAAAAGGCTGCTGCCCTGTGGGGCCAGGAGCAACCCAAACTCGTGGCTCCCCAAGAGCCACCCAGGAAAGTGAAAACACAGTTTGTGTGTATAGGAGATGGGAGACCACTATTGTCAGATGGAAAAGTGGCTTCTGAGCAGAAGTTCAGACACTGATCAGGTTTTGCACAGGGTTTTGTACGTAATGTTGATCAAAGAGGTGTTGTGGCTGCTGAAATGATTTTAAATATATAGTACCTTGCAGTGCCATGGTTACATTGGAAATCTAAAAAAAGTCCACTTTATTTTAAACCTCTACAGACTATTTCAGGAGATTGGGAGTTTCATGACTGGAGTCTGTTTGTACTCAGCAAAATCTCATTCTTAATTTGGCTTATGAAACTACAAATTGATTTTGAAGTGCATATACATATATAGAGTAAGTTACACCTGCCTCTTTTTTTACATACTGTAATGGATATGAACATTAAAAGACTAGTTTGCAAGGAAAACATACTCTAATATGGAGAAGAATATCATCAAAGGATAGAACACTCTTCCTTGTGATTTAGCCCAAACCAGGTTGGATTTTGATATTCATCTAGTTCAAACGAAGCATATCTAAACCATTCATTCTGCTATCCATGGTTCATTTACTAACATGATTTTATATAATCTTGACAGCTTTAAATTATATTCAGGTACTTATAAATGCCTTTCAAAGCATCTTAGCTCTTGATGTACAATGACTCAACCCGTTCCTTGGCAGCTGGATTTAACCATGTCAGAAAAAAACAGACCACCACAGACCTCCCACTGTTGAACTTTGACAATCGAAGGTCTCTCTCTCCTAATTTTCCCTTTCTGCAGAAATCAGAATTGAAATATATTTTATCTGTGATTTTCTCAGGCATTTCTGTGCCAGATGCGAGTTTCCTGGATACACAAAAGCATCTGATCTTTACCAGAACATTCATTTTCACATAGTAGCTGATCAAAAGTGACATTACATGAAAAAGTGTAACATATTTATTGTTTTATCCTTCTGCTCTGAGTACCCCATACTTGCCCTTTGCGTTCATAGCAGCTCTTATAATGATGTCCATTGGTTTGATAAGTAGCACAATAATCTCCAAAGGCTTGTAGGTATGATTTGGACAAGTGTGCTAGGATCGCACTTGGCAATTATTTTGAGCTGGATTTCAACCTTGCTGAAATGAGGACAGACTAATTAGACTTGGACTCTTCAGCTGAAAACAAGAGACAGCTGAGAGGAGAGATAATAGAGGTTTATAATGATAACCAAAGTAAACAGGGAACAATTACTCAATCTTCCACGCACTATGAGAACTGGAAGGCACCCCAATTATCAGGCAGCAGGTTTAAAACAAAGAGAAAGAAATACCTTTTCTCATAACATCTAATTAAACTGTGAAACTAACTGCTCATGGAAGTTGCAGAGGCCAAACATACAAATGAATTTAAAAAGGGATCAGACAAATTAATGTAACCATGAATGTCCACCAGCGGTGATGGAATGTGACTGTCTGGATGCAACCTCTGGTTCAGGAAGCCTCTAAAAAATCAGTAGCTGGGAAGCATTTGTCCTGATTTTTATGCTTTTCCATAAGGACTTGTTGCTGGCCACAGCTGGAGGCAGGATGCTTTGGGCTCATTCAGTATGGTTGCTTTTATATATTAATTATGGTCTTCACTATGCTACCATAGGATGATTTCAGGTATCATGAGCAATACAGTAACAGAAGAGTTGTGGGAGATGCTGAGCTCCCTGAGATGCTGAAAAGCAAGGAGATGGGTCCATCAGGCCCGCAGCAGCACAACTACCCTGAGCTGGGTACCAAGGGGCCCAATCCATGGCCCTGGGACTGTCCATCTGGGCCTGGCCTACTTCTGTGCAGCAAAGTCACTGCACTAGGACATACATCCAAGTAGCCACCATGACAGGAGGGTCACCACTACAGCATCATCCTGCCACGAGCAGGATGGGCTGTGATGCCTTAGCCAACAGAGTCATGTAGAGAGGCACATCCCTGCTCAGCCTCCTCAGGACTGCTATAACAAAAGACCGTAAAGGCAAATTATAGACTTGATCTCTTGGTGGAGAATACTACCATTGGGGTAGGTATTGGGAGCACTGCAGTTACTATCTCAGTCCTTACTTTTCAAACCCTTGTACAGTTTTGTGCTTCTCCAAAGTTTGTTATATTATAAACTGGAAAAGGCACATATACACACACAAAGACACAGCATTCAGCACATGTAATACATTTGCTTTCTTCTCAGATATCACCAACTGGGAGGAAACAGGGACAGTTTAACTAGTGTTACTGCTTTGTAACACCGCTGTCTGCAGCTTTTTCCCTCCCGAGAAGTGTACCCACGGGGCATAGTCCTCCATTCAGTAGAAGGAAAGTTGTGAGAGAATCAAAAATATGATCTCATATTAAAATAAAATTTGTTTCATTAAAGGAATGAAATAATCTCTCTAGACAAAACAAAAGCATATTTCAGATATAATAATTTAAGAAAAATCAAAGCCATGGAAATCACTGAGGAATTGAAATGGCACAAACTTCAAATATGGGACACATCACCTCACGGAAGAGACGAAAAGTGCCCTTTAAGTGCTCACAAATCAGAGAGGAGAAAAAGCTGAAAGACATGAAACTGAATCAATATACTTTCCTCCTGAATGAGGCTGGTTTCATTCTAGTAGTCTCTTTAAAAAACAAAAAGGGAAAAAAATGGCAACAGAAAAATTCAAATAAATACTATAGTTGCTTTTCATCAAAAATAGTTCTTTCAAAGCTGATTTCAGTTCGTAATTTGCCTGGAATTGCCTCTTGAACAGTCCCTTGGTTTCCTGTCTGCTGTTCCAGGTTGAATGAAAGACACAGTTGCTGCTGGTAAAATAAGCTTTCTCTGTTGTAAGTGTGCCAGCTTGCACTCTCTGCCATCAGCAGACAAGCCAAATGGTTCTTCTGGGGAAATATGAATTTCCAGGCAACTCAGCTGTTCAAAGCCTTAGCATAATAATACCAACGCCACAAAAAAAAAAAAAAAAAAGGTGCAAAAAAAGAAAATAATCCCTTCTGTAGCATCCAGAAAGACAAAACAAAGAGATCACAATTATATCATTATCCACCTAATTCAAACCTATGTGAAGAAAATGTGCAAGGGGGTTTAAGGAAATTGCAAAATTGCTAATGCTACAGCTTATCTATACAGAAAAGTTTTACCTTTTGATCCAGTGTAACTCTATCAATAGATATGTTGCAGGTGACACAACCTTCCGTGTGGCAGTCCAGATTACCCCCACTATGCCGCCCCCCCAAAAAGGAGATCAGAGTGCCAGGCTGTGCTGACTCTGCCCGCCTTCTGCCATTTGCTTCCCGGGAAAAGCTCCAGCCCAGCTTGCTGCTCATGGAGCTGGCCCAAGCCAGATGGGAACGGAAGCATCTCCACAGGAACAGACATGGCAGGTGAGGCTGCAGGAGTGCTCTCTGGAGCTGGCTGCAGAGGTTTGGCGTGATCCCAGCCTCAGCTGCGTGTCTGGCCTCCCTGCCAGTGAGTATTGCCCATGCAGCGTGGCTGGGAGAGCAAGGCATATCCCCAAACCCCCTTGAAGTCTTAAACAAGTGCTCCTTTACTGGCATTTTCAGCCAAACGGCCAGATTTTGTACGGAAGCAACTGAGAGGCAAATGCACATCGCTCCCCTTTGCCTGTTCCCCACCAGAAGAAGGGCCAGTGGCTACAGCTGGGGTTGGAGGGGCAACACCAGCCCAAAGCGTGGCGGCCGTCTGCTGGATGGCCATGTCCCGGTGCCTGGAGGCGGCTGTCTGTGTCTGCACCTGGGTAACCGCGCTGCCAGCAGAGATTAATCATCAGGCTGGTTTTCTTCTGCTGAAAAAGATGCTCTTTCCTTTTTGTTTTGTCTTGTCAGGGCATCATTTCATTTGTCATAGAATATGAAAAAGCTATCTTGGAGCCTACAGCATCAAGTGAGGGAGGAAAAAATCCCCCCTGACCACAAAGCCCTAATTAAAACTCTACACAGCTATAGGAATAGAAAGCTGTGTTTTGATCTTAGTAGTATTAGTGGAAAAGGCTTTATGCCGCTGATTTTTGAGGCTTTCTGGCTGCCCCTCGCTAAGCAGAGCTGCCGAAAGTTAAGGCCCGTATTGATCACACCGCGGTGCTGGCATTCTCTGCCAGCCTGCCAGGCAGGAGTTGTTTTCCAATCCATACATCATGTACAGTGTGCTCCTGTGTTTCCACAAAAGCTGAAGCGTTTCGTCGGTAAAGCCTTGTTTCATAACAAAGTC
Source organism: Tetrax tetrax (assembly GCA_009806455.1). Classification (NCBI taxonomy): domain Eukaryota; kingdom Metazoa; phylum Chordata; class Aves; order Otidiformes; family Otididae; genus Tetrax; species Tetrax tetrax. The sequence goes on from WHYT01016780.1 coordinate 363,514, forward strand.
AACACTGGCTAGGTGGTAGGAAAAGTCGGGTCTTGGGTGGCAGCAGCCCAGGAGAGGCTGACCCAGCGGCGAGGCCTGTGGAAAGTGGGAAGCCTGGACCCCCGCACCCTCGATCTGTATTCAGGCTCTTGGCAAACACAAGCTTCATTAGGCTTTTCTATAAAAGCCCTTCCAAAAGTATGATATTGTAATGTTAATGGATTGCTGCTGTTACAATATAATACTGATATATTGCATTACAGAGGGGAAAATCCTCATAAATGTGAGAAGTTATGTTCTTGCCCAGGAAACTGTTCAGACAGGGGGAACTCTGTCAGACATTTCCTGCCCAAGCTAGCTGCAGAAAGCATGACAGAAGGGTAAAACCCATGTCACGCCTCACCTGGCAAATTCAGAAGCACTCTGATCTAAATCAGAGGGTGACAGCACAAACCAGTAGTTCCAGTTCACTGGTGGCTGGTACGCTCCAGAGGCTTTTCTAATAGCAAAGCCTCCCTGAACTTTACTTAGCCAGCAACACTAGAAGAGAATGGGTCATCTATTTCACTCTGGAAACTCGTGCCCCGGTCTGTCAACATGCCTGACCCACCTGAATGTGAGGTCGTTAGTCAGGAGGAGATGCTGTGGCGAAATGGGGGGAAATGGTCTCATAAAAGAGGAGACACTTGATGGCACAGATACAGCCTGCTGTTTATCTTTAGGAATAGTCAGTGCAAAGCAGGCCTGTAAAGCTTTTTCTACAAGATAACAGCAGCTAATACTACCATGGCAATGACATACCCAAAAGTTATTGCATGCAGGATTCTAGAGCTATTTGCATTGAAGATTTGCAACCAGGACCCAAGGCTGTCATCTGCATAGACAGGGGTTAGCATAGAGTGGAAAAGAAGAAATAAGGAAAGTCTGAGCTGGGAGGAAAAAGAGAGAGACATAAAGAGGGGAGAAATAAGTGAGTTGCTGAGCGAAGCTTATGACACTTCAATGAAAATAATCCTTTCTCAGACCACAAAAACATTTAGAGAGGAAATGTTGCAATAAACCTCAGAGAGGCATTGATGAGAGACTGTAAATTCAGTTCCAAACGTTTGAGAAGTTGTTAAGTGGACTAATATTAAGTGGGATTATAAATGTAATGGCATGTAATATAGCTTTTAAGTAACTAGGGAAGCATTATATGAACTGACAATGGTGATCTGTGGCTGTGGGACCTTAATAAATTTATGAGAGTTTATTACTGAATTTCATTTATTGCCATCAGAGGGAATGCTTACGCATGAGAACGTTACATGAATTGAGATAATTGATCATCCAGGGAAATGTCTAAACGCATTTAAAGGAAACTTTCAAATACCAATTTTAAATGAACAAGAAAAAAAAAAGTGTTAAAATCTATACAGGGAATATTGTTATTAGCAGGACACAGTCAAGCCCCTTAGGCAAGAAATGTTCCCTGTTACAAGATATTTGATCTCGAGTGCAGGAGAAGAAAAGTTTTACATCAGCCCTCCCAGTACGGATCCTCTCCCTGAAGACACAATAGTACCCGTGAGCAGATGCAACATCCCACAGCACCCTTCAGCACTGAAATCAATTCTCCAGAGGTCTTGGTATCAGCGGGAGCTCTGGTTGCCTATGTGCCCTAGTTGCAGCTTCACATTACAGCAAGTTGCTGCTGTGCCCTATGTGCTGTGCCCTACATCCAAGGACAAAGCAATGAAGGTTTCTTCAATGTGACCATTGCTCAGGCTGGAAGGGGCACCCAGGAGCACCTAGCCCAGCCTTTGCTCAGCTTTCCCCGAGGAGAAGTGATGGGGAGAGGTGGGAACATGAGGGTTTTCTGCCCTCAGGCTGAGCTGAGGGGAGCAGGGGCAGGTCCCCTCCCTGCAAAGCCGTAAGCCACTCATAGATCTGCTGTAGAGTCACCCATGGCCACAACTGAGCCACAGGAGCGGTGAGGGAAGGAAGGATGTAAGGGAAGGAAAGAAAAAGATCTCAGCAAAAATGGTAAAAGGTAGAAAAAGGGTAGGGGGAAAAAAAGGAAAGAGAAAGACTCTGTAAGGCATAAGAGAAACAGCAAAAGGAAGGATTCTTACATGGGGGAAAGGGAAGAACAGAAATATGGAAATTGAGACATCAATCAAAGAGCAAATGTACTTGAGGGATGAAGGACAGTAAAAAATGAAGGAGTAGAAAGAGGAAGTGAAGGACAGAAGTTGGGGCCACAAACTCAATTACAGTATTATTGAAGTCCAGCATCAGATCTCACTGAACATAAATTGGTTCTTTTTATGTTTCAATAAGATTTTTGTAATGGATTTTGTGGATTTCCACAGTAGTCCAAAGTGCTCCTGCTTCAGTGCAGTTGCAGTTGTACAAGAGCAGCTGATATAAAAACGGATATGAAAAACTAAAGGGAGATAATATTAAAAGGCTGCAGGGTTTTCAGGCAGCACTATGAATTACATATTGCTCAAAAAAGCCCTTGTCTAGGGCCCTGAGCAAGTAAGAAATAAATCATATGGTCTGGAGCCACATAACTCAGCTGGGACCTAAATGACACCAGTCCAGGATCAGAGGAGAGAAAGCTACAGCTTCCCAGCAGAACCTCCTTCTCTCTTTCCCCAACCTTTGTTTCCTTCTCTACTGATATCTCACTCATCCTTCCAACTTCCAAATCCTGAATATTGTCCCTTACTGCTTCTTCACTCCTGGGTCTTAGTGCATCACTTTGCCTGGCCTTTCTCTTAGGCATTTTTATTTGAAAGCTTTTTATTATAGATATATTCAGTGCCAGTGAGTGACTGTTGAATTAATTTGTTTGAAGGTCTTCAGTAAATTAAACTCTTAAATGATGTGAGATAGTTTGCCACAGGACAACAGGCAATCAGATTCAGGAGCAGTCTTGATTTTTACTGCAGCAGAACCACTCTTAAAACTCTGAAGAAAACATCTGGCAAATTAACAGAATATTAAATGCAATCAAATAATGTAAAGTCAAGAGACATCTCTCATGTAGTTTTGATGGGGATTTACTGAATTAATGTGTTCATTTATTACAGACAGCTGGTGACCTTTGGAGTCTCTCTGCCGTACAAGCCTGCACGTGCCCTGGCTGGGAACCAGCTGGGAGCTGAAATCAAGAGAGTTTTCCTGCACGAGGTCATCTGCAAAGAGCAAGCAGTGGGACAGTGGATCTATTTACACCTCCACTACATTAGAAGCAGGCAGTGGGACACTGCTGTTTTGAACTCATGTTTGTGCTTGGCCAAGACTTTTTTGGGCGATTTTTTGGGTGATTTCCAATCACAGACATGTCTGCCTGATTGGCCCCACATCACCAGGACGCAAACATGGGTCATGTCCACTGAGGTAGTGGGAAAATGAATGGGGGAAAGGAGAAACTAGAGTTTCTCTTGATCACTTGTTCTCTTCGCCTTTCCCTTTTCATTTATATGCCTTCACCTGTCTCTTCTCAGCCTTTAGCCCATTAAAAAAAAATGTCTTAGCTGTCTGGCGTTTGCCCACTTGCATTTGTGAACTGTTGCAAGTCAGCAAAGTGATGTCCTAGCGCCACAGCGTGGGTTGAAGGTTGCTGTGTACACTGGATCTCCTTCTCCTTCATGCCTTTGAAGTGCAAATGTAAACATGCCTGGCCATGAATTATCATGAGCCTGAGAGGTTTTGAACAAAGGCTAGGCAGCTCAGTGAACTGATACACTTCTAATGAAACTGTACTTGAATGGAAAAAAAATCAATGCACACATTCGTGGCATATTTTTCCCTTTATTTGCAGTTACCTGTGAGGAATGGAGATCTAGGGCAAATAAGGTCAGAAGAATAAACTCTGACTGGACTGATACTAACTTCAGCTCCACTTATAGAATTAATTTCTTGTCTTTCTTGCTCCAAAATGGGAGAGCAAACATGCTGTGTCTCGTGTCCTATCCCTAGTGACAAGACTTCTGAAGCCTTTGATCAGGTCTCACAGCACACAAAGAGCTTAGTAGTGCCTGTCGGAATCTGAATCACCTGAGATGTTCCTATGGTGGCACCTAGGAGGTTCAAAGGACAGACTTAGCAATAGCAATACCACAATTCTTGTTACACACCTGCCCCTCTCGCCAGCCTCACGCTATCTCACAGTAGCATCCCTTACTGCTCTCTCCTGTCTGGATGCAGGTGTGGACCAGGGACACCGTGATGAGGAGAGCAAGCTGGTTCCATCCCATCTCCTCTTGGGTTCCTGGCACCACACGGCACTATGCGTTCAATTCCCACTAGAAGATCAGCATGCATTATTTGTATTCTTTTTAATGCATTTCATATCTCATCCCTATCCTTCTTTACCCCTGCACCCTGCACATCTCATGTCTTGAAGCTGTAATAATCCCTGCTTGCATCTTTGCATCTGCTAGTCTGCAATCCTCATTTTAGAATACACATACACACACTAGGGAACTCAAGCCCTTTAAAAATCAGAAATCAGCTTTTATGAACTGGTATGCTTGTGGGACCACATGGCAGTGACCTCTTTTTGAATCTCAGCATCAAAGGAGGGAGCTCCCATAAGATTTCATTCGAAGCTCTATAAATACTTTTCATTTTTAAATGCAAATTCTTATGTAGTTTCAAACTGAAATGAAACTTCTGAAGATCCCAAGAAGGTCTTCCTTTTGAGAGGGGAGTCCAAGGTGTGTGGTATGGTACACAGTATACAAAAGAAGTTCCAAAAGATGCAGAGAACATGACATAGAAAGAAGTTTATTCCTCTAGTACAGGTCAGCCATCAAGGTCACAATCAATAGATCTTTTTCCAGAGAAGATCTTGCAGGGAGAAAAAGCTTCTTCCATCTAAGAGAATCCCTGGACTACAGTAGGTGACTCTTGCTATCCACTCATTTTTCATCTTTATTCCCATCTAAATAATTTTGAAGAGCAGAGATGAACAGAAAAATAAATTCAGAGGAGCACATGCAGATCCAGGACTAAAATGATTGATACACCTTGCACTGAAGGACATTGAAGAGTGAAGGGTGAATGAGCTCTGGATATAGCTCTAAGTCCTGTAATGAGTCATCCAATATTAAATCTTTTTGTGCCGTTAAATAAATTGCCTCAGAAATAAGAAATTAGTTGAATACTTTCAACATGGATTGGATCTTGAAAAAAGGCTTTTTCTCATGAAAAGGCGTTTTCTTATACAGCTCTGAGTATGATTTTGAACTCCAGAGGAGGAGCATTGAAGAGTCACTTATCAGTGAGCTCTGCAGGAACCAGAAGCCTGGAGCTGCTGCCTCACCCAGGAAAAAGTCCTTTTTTGTCAGGGGTGAAGGGGTTCCTGCTAAGTGAAGCATAAGCAGGAGTCATGAAACACCGATTCTCTCATCAGACCTTTGCTGGTGATGATGAGAAGCCCTAGCCCTTTGTTGTTGCTGAAATCAGGTGGGATGGATGACCACAGCTCAATTCTCATGAGCAGCTGCTGGAGTAGCTCAGGGTAGTGCATACACCGCTGCCTCCCACTTACCAGCTTGCCAGAGACCAAGCCCAGGGTGAGGAGACAGCAGCCATCATTAACTGGTCTCTCCCTCCACCCTCTCCCTCCAAGAGGATGTGTAACACCACTCTATGAAGCCCAGTGCTGACAGTGAAATCTCAGCAGAAGGCTCTCTCGGCTCCTTCACCGCCAGTCAAGGGGGAGGTTTAAGGTCTATGGAAGAAACGGAACTTGTCTGACTCTAGGGAAGGGTCTGAAACCCCTTTCCTTGGAATGACCAGCTTGAAGAAAGCAAGCCAGTGTTGCATCAGAGCAATGTCACTCAGGCAGATGTCGCAGAGGCTGGTTCATGCCTCCCTATGCCTACTGAGTTAGTCAGGGAAGGAAATGGTGCCATTTGGTGCCACAAGGTTCAGTGCAGTTAAGATCAAATCTTTACGAGCCGAGGAAACACTTTGCTTTCTTTAACAGGATCCTTGCCGAAGTGAAGAACAGTGAGTCTGTCCAAGAGCAGCTCAGTGGATTTGTCCCTTGACAAGAGTAGGTGACGCAGGAGGAAACATTTTTTTTCTTGCACTTCCTTCTGAAAGTCCAACTGGAAGGTCTGGCATTGTCACTTCCATCCTTTCCCAGTCCTGGCAAACAACCCAGTCCCAGACTGGATGCTGATGACAGAAAAAAGCCTCATACAGCCACGCAGCCTGGCACAGCCTGACTTTCCAGGGGTGCTCTGGAAAGGTGTAATAGTGCAAGCCTCCTTGTCTCTAACACCTCGCCCTTGCCCAAACGGAGGTCCTACAACATGCTCTCACTGCCACCCTGGCTCACCCCACACAGGGTTGCATTTCAGAGCTTCATCTTTCAGCTGAGTAGAAAACAAAGCTTACAGCGTTCATCAGAGGGGTCAGGTGATAGCTGTGTGCCCACAGAGCTGTAAATCAAACAGGAGTTTGAAAGTCTGGGTACAAACCACTAACAGTTGTGCTTTTCTTACTTATTTCCTCCACTGCAGACTAGTTTCAAGGGAACTAAAATTGGTGGGCTTTTACTTTTCTTTGCAAACTAAGGCACTAAGATTACCATCATCAACTTATTCCAAGTATTCCTGAATCCTCTCACCCTTCTGCTCCTAAAGCTTTTTAATCTCATCTTTCAGTGTGAGGCAGAATTGTAGCACAGTTGTAAGAGACAGACTAGGAGACAACTGTCTTGAGCAACACCATCTTACTTAATGGCATAAAACAGTGTTGTTTCGGGCAGTGACACTTTGATAATTGGGAGGATGCCTGTTCCTCTCAACCTTCAATGCAAACACTGAAAACTTGAATAATGCCCTAATTCAGCTCTGGCCACATCCATCTACTGTTGGTGCAGCTCAGGGGACCAAAAGTTCATGGGTAGCACAATCTAGTGCTTTCTGGCCAAATGCTTTGAAAAAATAAAATTTACTTGAGATAATACCAGTTTTTATTGCTAACCAGTAAGAATATCGAGACCTTGAAAAGTAAGGAGACATAAAAAGAAAGGAAGGAAACAAAGGAAAAGAAGACTTCCCATAAGCAAAAAGTTTTTACTGGAGCCATAATTGCATTTCAAGTTGTAACTATTTCTCAGTGCTCACATTTTAGAAGACTTTCTTTACGTGAGCATAGGCTTTTTCTCCAATACCTTTTCTTTACAACTTTAGATAAACATATAGAAACCTCTGGAACTCATGGGCAAAGTATGAAGCCCAGTGATGCTTACACAGTTTAAAATAATAGTCTGTTTGCTGGTTTAAGAACATTATATTTACATTTATGAGGGTAGTTTCATCGGTACCTGCTGCACACTAGTTAAAGTGCACTTGAGGAAACCTGTGACTGTGACTCCTTCATTCTTTGAAAGCTACTGCAGAAAGGTTGGTAGGGCTGAATGATTGAAATGACTCCTAATGCTTGATTGTTGGGTAAATCATTAAATAGTGCAAGTATGGAGGAAGAAATAACACAAAATGTTATTGATGTACATTTGAGTTGGTAAAAATATCTCAGAAAATATACCATACAGTTTGAGAAACAGCATTTAATGAAGGATGATTACCAGGGATATTCAAAGACATTCTCTCGGTTAATTATTATGTATTATAACATAATCTTTTCTACCATTTGTAGCACTTTATAATATTTTCCCCGTTTTTACCTTGAGATTAAACCAGAAGTAGATCTGACCTGTTCTGTACAGTATAGCCTACAGCAACTAAGACCTCAACAACCTCTTTTGCTTCTATATTTTATATAGAAATAATTAAATCCATTGAAAGATAGAAACTATTTAGGTATTTCACAGAGCTAGAGAAAATGTGTTATTCATATCGCTTCTTGTTTCAAAGAACATCAGACAGAATTTAGAACAATTACCAGTAAATGTAAAATAATGTATAATTCTGCACCTAACTTTGTTATGAACTGTAGCCTTGAAAGGCTATGAAATTGAAGACAATTACCTTTGCCCACAAGAGACTCATTAAGAAAAAGTTACAGTAGATGATCTAAACAATATGGCCAAGAAGTTCACACTAACCAGCTGATATGTTTGTATGGCTGCAATGTTACATCTAATACAATAGGTGGCAAAATATGCTATGCATCTGAACTGGAGTGTTAATGATGTAGATGATGCCAGAGATAACAGGTGAAAAATATGATGTAGAAATGTTACCCTCTTTCCATCAAGGAACTCTGCATGATCAGTTACTAAAATTCTGATCCACGATAATGCCATGTTTGCTATTCAAGGCTGAGGTATGTTGTATTTAAAAGATTTCAAGGAACAGATCAGTGTGCAAAGTACTTCTGTTCCTCCTCCCCTCAGAATCTTTGCACAGACTTAAATTAAAATTACCACATTTTAAATATTAATGAAGACAGAAAGGAAGGAAGCATGGTTGTGCTACATTAAACCTCAGATACTCCTGCGTGGTGCCATTAGCTTCAAAGAGTGCATCACTCTGAAGGGAAAAGATAGTTCAAAACCAGAGTCAGATGCTGAAAGGAAGCTTCCACAATCTAAAAGAATGTAATAAAAATGACAGATGATGACAGCAGCGGAAGTAAAATCTAAATGGGCAAAAGAGCATCTATTTAATTTTTAAATATAACCAGACAACTTAAGTCTCAAAATAATTGTAAAAATAACGAGGCTGATCCTGTTATATAAAGGATAGATAAAAATAGGACTAACTAAACTGAAAATAGGGCGAAGAACAAGAAAGATTTTATTAAATAAACAAGACAGGAACCAAGGAGATCTCCAAATAAACAGCAGCAAGAAAACATTTCTAATTTCCTGAAGAGATACAAGAAAAGGTGTAACAAAAGCTAAGGGGAATAACTTATCTGCAGTCTGCTTTGAAGAACGGTTGCAAGATGACTGAAAACATTTCCAAAGGCACAACTGTCACAATACATAGTGAAACAGTGGAACGGTACTAAGGAGTAGTTTTATGATAGCACGTACAGAACAGAAGAGAAAAAGCTGTGAGAACTATCAAAATTCTCTCCCTCCCACTTGTGAAAATAGGGAACATTGACTGCTTCTGTGATTTGAGTGCAGGGTCTGGTGCTTAATGCTGACCAGGGAATTTTACCACTGACTTTTTAATGAGATTAAACCATTGTAAAAAAAAAACCCAAAACTCTGAAAAAACCCAACAAAGTTAGATATTGAATTTTAAATGCTGGTCACCAGCACTGGGAACCTTTCTTGAGAGAACATAAGGTCCTCTGGTAAGTCGACTGAAATGAAAAATACTGCCAGGTTCTATAAAGTCCCTGCTGTATACAGGATGATAAATCTTAGCTGCATCACAATCCAGATTTAAGGGATAAAATACGGTTATCTGCAAGGATGGCTGAATGTAGAGCACAACTGCAAGCAAGCCAAGGTCTCTCACTGAGCTACCAATAATATTTTGGAGGCCCACCTCTGCACTGAAAATGTGATTCTACACTTATCTCTCAGTATTATAACTCTGCCTTATTCTGGCATTTACTACAGGGGCAAGTGAAGACATCAGGAAGGGTTGCCTGGTTCCTGCTGTCTAGCTTCCTGTTAATATTTTCCATGCCAGATGTCTTGTTCAGCCCAAATTATTTGTACATGGCAGCTCTTATTATTTTCTTAAACTGAGAATAGCTGCCCCGTACTCTGAATAGCTTGTAGCTTAAGGGTGAGGCCTCAAACTCTATATCTGGATGTGAAAGTATTACCGAGTTCAGTCCAGAAATTACTAAGATTTGGGTCTGGAAGGGGATCCACTCTTGCCCATGTGTTACTGGCAAAAGACTGAAGTGGAGAATTTTATGCATTCATAAGCTCTAGGATTGTCAGACTGGTACCTTTCATCAGCACAATGTATACTTCAGGGAAAAAAAAAACCCACATTTTGCAGCACTGAAGCAATTTACAATAGTTCCAGACCTAAGGAAACTTGAAATCAGTCCCCCGAGACTGATCTTGGTACCTCCAGCTAAGTCTGGTCCACTCTTTTATGATGCTGATGTAGTCTTCATTTCATAAGTAAGAAATTAGATTAGGAAAAAGATGAGACTTTTTTTTTAATAGGTAAGTAATGACCCTTGGCAGACAGAAACAGAAGTAAATGAAGAGCAGATTAGAAAGGTGCCGGAAGTCTCTACCAGGGGCATTGATTTGGCAACTCATTCACCCTGAGATGAAGTAGGACACAGTGTGAGGACAGAAGAGCTGGCTTGAAGAACACTCTGGTTTAACAATATTTGATGGCAGCTTGGGGCAAGAATGTGTCCCAGTCTCTCCTGAAGTTATTAAGATTCCTAGTGGGCAATAGGATTAAGAGGCTTTTTAAATGTAAAGCTTATGCCACACAGATTTAAGAAGAGGAAATGTAGTGCTGGAGGAAGAAATGCCTACACATTACTTATACTTTTAAAAGTTCTCAGAGTGTGGATTAGCCATTACAAATATCCTGAGACATTGAGACTGTACTTGCTTTCAGGTTCATCCACGTTGATTCTTCCTTTCTTTTGAAAAATGAAAAGCTGCCTCTCATTTACATTAGCATAGCAAAAAAAAAAAAAAAATCTTCTATTGTCCATATCTTGATTCATGCAACTTTTTTATTTCTGAAATAATACAAATTTACTTAGAGTACACTGAGAATCACAGGTCACTGAGTGATTTGAGAGCACAGTTGCAACAGTGATTTTAAAGTTATTCATATGTCAGTGAAAGGAGTGTGATTGAGATGAGATGACGACCAAAAGGTGTTGGGATGGAATAAGCATCGTCAAAGCAATAATGGGATTGGGAAATGGGAAAAGAAGGTTAAGCTGTGTGTGTTATTGAAAATTAAATGGGCTCATTTTTCTCCAACATTTCACGTAGCAAGTTTCATTAGCTTAGTAAGAATGTGATTGGTGTCATTTCTATTTAAGATCTCCTTTCTGTTTTGTATACTGCCCTGTCCTCTCTGGGTCGGGGAGTGGGGTTTCCTCTGCTCAGAAGAACCTTCTATAGAGATCTGTATGGATCTGTAAAAACAGATTTATGCTAAATAAGAGAAGATAGATAGATCTGATTTTATTTCTCTCCTACAAGATATAATCACTATGTTTAAATTCCTAAGCACTGAATTGGTTAGGACAACTGCTCCTCATGCAGCATCCAAGAGCCTTGAGAAAGTAACAAGCATTTTCTGTAGTCTGAGAGTTTTAGGCTACAGGTATTTTATTTGATTATAGAAATTTTAAGTAGCATGAACTAATCAAATTTAAACAGCAAAAGAAATTACTAATACTCTGAACATTAGAAGATATGTGGATGTAAGCCAATAAAATGGAGACACTTAGCTAAATAAATAAGTGTCTGGTGAATATTATCTAAATGTTTTTCCCCTTAGGAATATTTCTAAGCTTGATTCAATTTATTAATATAGTTTAGTAGATGAGATTTCAATTATGAAAAAATAGTAATACTATGAAGCAAGCAAGTTGGATCTCTTTCTAGGTGATGCCTTGCTCATTTTGTTACACATTAGGTTCACAAAAAAATATTGCCATGCCTGTGTACGCAGGAAACATAATTCAGCATACTGAACTTTCTGCCAGCATTATGCATGCCACCCAGGGACTTGGCCAAATCACCTTAACAGGATTATTTCCGTTGGTTTTAAGTGCTGAAACATATTCTTCAGTGCATTTAATACCTCATTCAGAGCACATTGAACACATTAAGCCTAATTAGTCAGCAGTGTAAAATCAAGAATGCAAGTAAATTTATTGCAGGCTTGATACAGTAGTTTTCAACAATACTGCATCATGGTCCTTGATTTCAGTCTGTTATAAAGGTCTTCTCTTTATATTTTCCTCTTAGCTCCTCACATCTCCTTCTGTTCCCTGTGGCTGAATACCCATGCAACATTTTGAAATTCACAGATGAAAGATAAAGGTGGGGATTGTATGTCACATTGCCCAGCAAAATAGTCAACACCCACAGCAGTTTGATTCCTTCGCCACAGATTCAAAACTGACACGGTTGTCATTATAACCTTGCCAATTCCCTGAATTATCCAGTTCTCTCCTTCCTCAAATACTGCTTAAAAACTTCAGCGTGTGAGTCACCCTGCCTTTCTAATAAATGTGCTGAGGCACACTGAAGAGATTTCATTAGAATTCACTACAGGCTGGAATAGATTATAATAAGATTACTGTCACCAGCACAGGGAAAACTGCAAAGGTAGATAAGAAATTCTGAAGGTTGCTGGAGGTAGAAGGGATGCTAGAAAAATAGGATTCATTCAAAATAAACAAACCAATCAAATCCCCTTAGGAAACAGTTAGCAGTGAAGTTAGAAGTAAAGTTGCAGAAATGGCTGAAGAACTACGTGATAGAAACCTTCCATGTTCTGTAGAAATGCCAGTGGAAAAGAATTTGCAGATAAAGACGAATTTCAAAAGAAAGACTTTGAGGTTAATTACTTACACAAGCTTCTCTAACTCTCAGAAGAACACTATAGTAGTCTCCAAACGTACATAACACCATGATTTACTTTTAAAAAACAGCTGGGCTAACATGCTGCTTAGAGCTGACAAAGTATCCTATAGCTGGATCCAAAAGCTAGGATTCCTAGGCACCAGAGCAGAGGTACTGGTAGCATGAACCAGGCAATTGCAAGGAGAAGCTAAAAGGGAGCACCATTTCTAGCTCAGTTCTGTGCAGGCTTATTGAGAAACTGCTCAAAAAATGCTGATTTCCACCCCAGGTCAACCCATAAGATCATCATCCCCTTGTAAGATTTTTGAAGGAGCCACATTCTAAAGCCCCTCATGTGCCCCCCTCTCCTTGGAGAGGAGAAATTCAAATATAGGCAAAGCCAATTGATTGCCACCTTTAAATCCTTCCTTTGCTATTTTCTAGTTTAGCAGCAACAACTAAGAAATTTAACAGCAATTAAGATGCAGGTCTGCTGGGAATTGCTGACTGTCACAGCAGCCAATATTGTCTTACTCTTTCATTTTAGCCCGTCATCTGACTACAACAGTCTTCTGTCTTTATGTTTCCGCTCTTTGAGAGAGGAATCACTTTTTCTGTCTTTCTGCTTACAGAGTGTGGTGCAAACTCTGACTGAGCTGCCGCCACAGCACCGCGCCAACGGTCAAGTATTTCCAGTAGCCAAGATTAGGCAAAAATAGAAGAGCAGGAAAACTTTGTTCCCTCCATCCTTTCCCTTTGAGGTGGGAGACTCAGCAGGAACACAAATCCCCTTTGTGCTTTATTTGTTGATGAGGCAACAATGCAAGGCTGTGATTTTAGCTCCAATACGCAGTTTATTATAAATAATGTTTTTATTCAAGATCTCTCCCAAAGTAAACTTCTTTACCCCTCTCTCATCTCTCCTGATCTCCTCTTTCCATAAATGAGTGAAATTTGTCAAAGCTAACAAAATAAGGAACCCTCTACTCATGGGAAGGTTTTTAGCCTACGTGGTAAAGAGAAGTGGCAAAGACCAGGCAAATAAACAGAAACATGTTTGGTGTGGTGTCTCTTGCAGGGTGCCATGCCAAAGTCCACTTCCATAATAAAACACCCTCTCTTGTTACTAGTTAGAAGTATTGTAAATGTTGTTACAACTAGCAGTTCTCTATCTCTTATTTTTCAAATATGAGAAATACAGTATATCTGGTATATTTATAGACCTTTCCAGAGATTATATCCCTGGGACCAAAAGTGTGGTGGAGACAGAAGTGTGATCCTGCAGTATCCAACCCAGTTAGTTGCAACACATTTCCTAACATTTAGTGATATTCTAGTACATCTTCACTGTAAACACTTGAATTAAAAAAAAACAAAATTATCAAACAGTTCCTACAGTTCTGACCTACCTTCACAATACCTTCTCCCTGTTCTATACATCATCGTAACATGGGGCTTAGTGCAAAACTAACCAATACAAAAATTCATGAAGACAATCCTGTCTCTGAATATGAAAGTTTTATTTCAATACTAACATATTTTGTTCATTCATACGCTCATCAACACCCTTCTAATCTTTGCAAACTTCACTTATGCACATTTGAACTCTGGTGAAACAGAATGCACACCGTAAGTCGCTTTCCAATTAAAAAGTAAATGTTTGGTCTTGTTCATTTTTTTTTTTTTTGTAACTGCAGCTCAAAATAGTGATCTCTTAAAGTCACTTATTATTTCCTAGAAATACAGTAATGTAAAAAAGTCTGAGTTATGCTGCCATGTGAATACTTGGACCTATGGGTGACTTCTGATTTATAAGTGAAGTAGGACAAATATTGCTGAAAAATGCACAGGTTTTGCTACGGATTTCTCTCTACTAAAACGCCACCATTTTCTCGAGTGCAGGGTACAGATTTGATTTTCACGTGTATTCGCTTCCACGTATCTCAAAATGCTTTTTAGTCCTTATTCAGCCAGTGAGTGTACTCAAATGAACTTTTGTACCTGCGGTGAATGTCATGATTTTCAAGAACCTGCTTCATTAACTACAGGATTAAGACTTTGGACTACAATTTGCACTTCTCCTTTTCTCCAGAGTCATTGCTGATACTTGTATAATATTATGATTGCAGTAAATTTGTTTTAATCACAATGTTAGCTTAAGAAAAAGAGTTGTTCGGGACCTGAGCATTTGGATAGATCTCAAGGGAACCCACAGCACAATTAAGAACTCTCTTAATCCTGTTTCTGCAGAATACTGTACATTGGATCCCCTGGTAACAAGAGACTGCAGCTACATCAGATGCATCCGTATGGAAATTACAGCACACAATTCAGTCTACATGTCCATTCAGTCACTGGTCTCTCTCTTGGGACTGCCAAAGGCACTAATTACTGCCAGGGTCATTTTGTCATCTCTGTGCTTGTTCAGTAGGAATGCAGATAACATCATTGCCTGTATTCGCAGAGACCAAACAAATGACTTCAACTCACTAGAAAGGCAGGATTAAAATTACGTTTTATCATTGAGTAGACCCTACTTTAACGGAACTTCATTTCAAAACATATTCTGGTTTTGTATGTTAGCCATTGCAAAATATGTAAATAGAGCTTTATCTACTCTTAAAATAGTCAATTTGACAAATGCAGATCAGGCCTATTTACGGCTTAGTTTACAAGTACTCAGCTTACACATTTACATCTATATTGCTGAACTGGCCCACTGCCTCCTAATCCTTAAGTCAGAACTCTCAAGAAGATCTTACAAGAAATTCAGTGTTCTTGTTCTTCCGTCACAGGCTCAGGAAAAATGGAGCTGAAAAATGAAATCACTTTGTCTATCACCTTACTGCAAGGTTAGATTAGCTGCGCATAAGACATTCCTGACAGACTGGTATTTTATTTGACATTTTCAGTGATGGAGAGCCCACACTGAGACAGAACTCCAGTGTCATGGTCTTTACTATTAGAAAGCTTTTCCCCAATGATCAACAAACTCCTCTCGTGCTCATCTGCCACATCCATAGTGAATCCACAGAAAAGTCTGTTCTTTTCTTCTTTGCAACTCTCTTTTAAGTCTTTGACAACCATTTCCATGCACCTCACATACCTCTTACTGGTCCAAGACATGTTCTCACTGCTATGCTGTTGTGGGATAGAGAACGAGCTTTCTCTCCCCTCTCCTCTCTATAGCACATCAATCATAATTTGGTCCTGTCTTTATCTTACTTCATACAACTATCCTACTCTCCTTTGTTTGTTTGTTTGTGTTTTCCCTTACCCTCCTGAGCTTTGTGTTCACTAATGTGAATTAGTGTAGGGATGGTGGGATCTTCATCTTTGGAGACGATCAGAATTTGCCCAGACAAGACCCTGAGCAACCTGTTCTGATGACAAAGCCCTGCTTCGAGCAGGCAGTTGGAGCAGATGACCTCCAGATGTCCCTTTCAGACTAAATTATTCCATGATTAATATTTGTATCTTGAAATAGTTAGGATGAATGTCCAGATTAGCCTTTACAAAAGTATCAGCTGCTCCACATTAATTGCCAAGCAGTGGATTACATGTAATATCCTTCTCCTCTCCCCATGACAGATGAGTCATTATCACATTTCAAGAGAAAGGTGCGACACTTCACAGAACCTAGTGCAGTGGCACTTGTTTCTGAACAAGTATGTCCTGAGGTTTAATTGGGCAAAGGAATTATACCTCCTTTTTCCTCATTTGGACCTTGTCACAAAGGCTCTGTTTCTGGATACCTGATTCTGATTGATTGCTGCTGGGTTTTTCCATTTCAGATTTTAAATATATTTTCCTTCCTCCTCACAGAAGCTGCTCAGCTCACAAATATTCCTATATTTAAGCATTCTCATCTACGGTGCTGAACTGGCCTTGGCATTAGCCAGCATGAGTTTTGTGCTTTCCAGAGGCTAAGAACACAGCAGGAATTATGGCTCTCACTCTCCCTGGGTGACTGAGTCACTGGTTCGACTAAATGAAACTCCATTAATTATGAAAGAGTTAGCAATAAATAAATAAACTCTCATCTGTGAAGACTTGTTTTATTCAGGTTTAACCATAGCCAATTGCTTTTTCAATAACTGTCGGAATAAGAACAAAATTTTATGTTGCATCAACTGTACCTTTCTAAGAAACAGCTTTTTATTGTTGGTTGCATTTTAGTGGGTGAATATAGGAATAAGCAGCCTACTATCTAACAGTTCTTCTCCCTTGCTCCCCAAAGATCATTATTTTAGTTAAAACTCTTCCTTTTTTTTTTTCCCCAGTAAACAACATAACTCAGGATTTTAATGCACAATCCTCTTTTCCCACACATTATGGGCACTGTAATGCAACAGAGGTGAGTGTTCTGCCAAAAAAAAATCAGCATTTCTTTTCCATATTCACCCAGCTGGGACCTATCAACCATTAGTTAGAAAATTAGATTGGGAGTCTTATAGACTATGTTTCACTTTTCCAAATAATTAGAATAGGAATTATATTGGTACAGGCAGAAAAGGATCAAGACAGCATCTTTCTGCCAGTCATTCCTCTAGAAAAGTAACTTTTCTGAAGTGTATGGCACAGTCTTACGGCAGACCATTGGGGAAAAAAAAAAAAACAAGTCCAAGGTGTTTTCTGTAGGTATGGACTGATATAAAGTATTTAGTGCACCAAGGGACAGCAATGAGATGTAATGATTGCAGTATTGTGAAAGTTATGTATAAGATCTCCCCCGCACCCTTAAGCCAGTAAACCTCATCACGCAAACATTTTCCTGCTGAAGGAAGCACTTCAATCACAGGACAGCCTTGAAGCATCTCCTTGCATTGCTGTATGTATAAAGCTGAGCTTAGCAAAGCACCATCCTTGACCACTAGCTTTCTGTGTTTTCTCTGTGCTATTTACTAATTTTTAGTTCTAAGAGCTGATAAATCACAAAGAACCACATCTCCTGCTGCTAAATTAGGATTTAAAAAAAAAAATCAGATATTTCAAAGTACAAATATCCTCTTCACTGTCCTGCTTTCCATATACATACCAGCAGATCAAAATATTTATACATTTTGGTTTGGGATTTCTCTTAGGCAAGAAATATTTTGGAGATGACAATTTTCCATTGTATTGAAATTCCAGGAGTGAGAGAATGAAGATAATCCTATACTGCTCAGCAGAAAGAGTTATTTTGAAAATATCTGCACTGGAGGTTCACTTATCCTGACAGTTTCACTCCCCTCCCTTTTGGGACCTTTTATGGAACCTCCAAATATCTGAAAACATTTCCAGCAAAAACATGTCCCAATTTTTTTTTTTTTTTTAAGCTAAGAAGAGTTAGGAAATATTTATACAATTGGCCACCTATGAGAGTGAAATGGAAGAACAGAAAAGTCGTCAACACTTTTAAAACTTGTGTATCATCCAGTCACATAGCTTCCTCTTTTTCCTTGGTGGGCAGAGTCTGTCAAGAGTAAGTTATTACTCATAGAGGAGGGAAGGAAAGTGCTGAATGATTCTGTAGACAGTGGCTTTTCATGCCAGCCAACATCCCATTATCACATTATTATTTTTGAAGAGGCAGATGAAGAGTACAGCCTTTTTGGGTACAGGAAGGTTTGTTTTCCTCACCCATCTTGCATATTGGCCACCTGACTGTAGGATCTGCATTTCCTGCTTGCATTATGCTCAGACTCCAGGGAGGACATTCACAGGGAAGGAAAATGGCAATTGGTCCTCGTCACAGGAGGATTTGTGGTGGTCCTGGAGCGGAGTACAGAGCTCAAGGTACACTCTCAGACTCGGCAGCCCATCACCAGCACTGATATTCACATGAGAATAAAATCCTGGTCTCAAGCTTGAACTGTAACAACTCAAATTTGTTATTAAAATGGTACTTCTCAGAGCTGCTAGGTACATCCTACAGCAGGAACCTCAGAGAAGGTCATTTATTACTGATATATTTTTTAATAGAACAACCGTCTCTGAGGAAATCTTTGATCATTGCAGCTAATGACCAGAATATGATACAGTTTCATTAATAATTGTATCAGCACCAGATAGCCATTGAAAAAGGAGTTTCCCTGACCTTTAAAAGGTTTCTAATCCATTTAGAAGCAACCTGTGTTAGAAGCTAGACAAAGAAAAGCCAAGTACCAAGGCTCAGAAAACTCTGTATCTGAATAGGTTCTCATTAAAACAGAAAAGTCATCACAGAATCATTATATGCAATCCTTTATTACTTCTGCCTGCAACCACAGTCAGTGAAACTGTAAAATTCCACCCCCTGAAAACAAAGAATACGTATTTGCAAATGGGGAGAATTATGCCTATGACCTTTATTTGCAATACGTTCTTGACCTGTTGCCTGTCTTATTTTGAGGCTTTAAATAATCTGTTTGCATATGCCCCTGAATGGACAAAAGAGTAAGTACATGTCACGCTGACATGGAGTCAAGCAAGAGAGCAAAACCAGAAGAGGAGGAGAATGCCAATAAAACAAAATAATTTTTTTTTTTTTTTTTTTAAAAAAAAAAGACCTGTTGGTCGCAATGTAAAAGAACCTCTCTGGAACAAACATGGCTCAAAGATTATTTAATGCATTTATTGATTGTGTAGTTAGCTGGTGAGAAAAGATAATTAGCTGATATTTCCTTTGAGCATAACAGCAAAGATTTGGGGAATGGAAAATGAATATGTTTCAAATATATTTAGAAAAATAAGGCAACAGGTTGAGGACAATGAGGCAGAGCAGGAGAAACAGGAAATATAAGCTCTGAAGAATACAGAAGTTTAAAGCCTTAAAGTAAGGCAAAAAGGCAGCACAAAGATACACTAGAAAGCAATGGAAACATTACTTCACACAAGCAGCAGAAATACTATAATTCCAAGATAATGGCAAGTATGTTGAATAATCAAGAGAGAACAAACAAATACCACCCCACACATATTACTTACAATGGTAATTGTCTCTGCACATGGGACAATGTAAGAACACAATGGATTTATTTATTGGTGTCTACTCTAAATTATAATGGCCTTTATAGCCTTGGTTTACTGTCTGTCATACTTTCCCAACTACTTTTTTTTTTTTTTCATATTCATATGATACCTCGAATTCTGGTACTGTATTTTGAGAGTCAACTGGAAAGACTACACCAGGAGAGACCTGGATCTACCTGGGGACACGACACTACTTCCGAGCTGCCACTGCTGAGACTGTGCCCAAGGGCAGGCAGCAGCTCTAGAATGACCTTTGGGTCTGAGGTTGGCTGAGCCTCCTCATTTCTTTTCTCTGCAAGGTAACCTTTATCCAGCTGCCATAAGCAGCTGGCCCCACCTGTCTCCCAGGCTGGTCCCACCACCAGAACCAAAACCATGGCTTGATCCTGCAGTGAAAGGAGACCCAGAGCCAGGACAAGACCAAAGAGAAACCCTGGGGGAAAAAAATAAGTTACTAGTTACTGCTATTTATGGCGTCATGACAACTGTTCCTTACAGCCCCTGTGGAGCCACCACACCATGAGCATCTGCCCTGGCAGGAGCCTATGGAGCTTGGGACAACTCTGACATCTCTCCCCTCAGGCTCCAAGATGCAGGCATGCATCCCTTGCATTCTGCCACCCAAAGCAGCTGCCTAGGTGAAGAGCCAGCTTTCCTATGAAGTGAACTTCAAGAGCACCTGTGCATTATGAAGAGAGAAAGGTAAAAGGAATCAAATGAGGCACCTTCCCTCACAGGTCTTGCCTTTGAATCGTAGATTTGAAATTAATCTTCTGCTTCCCTACTGCTCAGCGTTTTCTAGACAGTAACTCTGCCTCTGTTTTTCACCACTGGCCCCGCAGGAGTGCCAACCAGCACTGTCTTCCACTTCGTCTGAACTTTAATTGGGCTTCCATCGGCAATATCATAACTTCCCGTGTGGCTTGGTTTCTTCAGCACAAAAGCAAAATGTGAAGGGCTCTGTTGTAATGAGCTTAAGCCTCTTGGAGGAGCAGGATTTTGACCTCTTTTCCTACCCACTCTTCACAGATTTGCATCAAGGTGAGATTTCTACTGCCTGCAGCTGCAGTGCTGAAAACCTGGACTGCACACAATTTTGCCACACAGAAAGATCGCAACCGCTGTTCTAGTTCATATCACCTCTTTGCCTGGGAGGAGCGAGGAGTTGTGCAGAGAGGACTCAGAGCAGGAAGCCTTGGGGAAGCATTCGCCAGATGACTCTGGCTCTGACAACCCAAGGATGTTCTGACTGGAGCAGATGGTGCTGTGCTTGCCTTTGGTATGTTTTTGCTAATCCTCAGAGGGCAATCTTCCTTTATAATGATTTGCACAATATGGTCTGGACAGATACTTTCTCCCATTTTCCAGCCAAGAGGCCCTGAGAGGCCAATGAAGAAGGGAAACTTAACTTCTTGCAAGCTTTTTTAATCACATACTTAGGGCAAGATGAGCCTGGCCTATGAAGAGGAGGAATCTAAATGAGCACAACAGTGACATCCAGAGGGCAGAGACCAGCAAGCAGCACTTTCCCAAATAGCGATCAGAAAGTGAAACAAAAAATAAACCACTTGAGGTGGGTTTTAAGCCCACTTGATGCTAGGCTTCTTACCCCCAAGAGGTGCTGCTTTATCTAAGTGTCTGACTCCCCAGGAAAAGCAAGGGATAGGGGGCACTTCTTCGGTGTAGAGGACTAACACATCCCTCCTTTCTTAGGGCAAATGGAGATGCATCTTCCTACGTCAGAGCAGGAGCGCACGTGAGACAGCACCACACAAATCGAGTTGTTTCTGAAGGAGTCTCACCCTTCTGCGGTGACTCGAGACAGCTGGAGCAGCACTATCAGTGCATGCAGACTCCACTTCAGGTGAAAAACCCCCTGCTCTTTTGTCTGCAACACTGTGCACGTTGTGAGTTTTTTCCACAGATTTGGCTGCCCAAGATGGCTTTTTGGTTTCTCCCCATTGCATGAGTGCTCTCTCAGCCTCTTAAGCTATTGCTCCTGTCTGACCAGCTCCTCTCGCCCCCTCTCTTCTGAATCTGTGATTCTACGTGCTTTAAAAAAAAAAAAATAATACAACTCAAAGTTGTACAGAAGCAAGTTGTTGTTTGCTGCAGCTTTCACCAGGAGTAAACTAAACTTGTTTGCAATATGGGAACCTCAAGACCACAGGATTCCTACCGTTATGCACATAACAGGTGGTGTTCCTACTACTACAGGAGCATGGATTTCAAACTCCTTCTACATATGAGATAAAGAAAGAATGCTGTGCAGTACATGTTTGACCCATTCAGATCAAACTGGGATGGTATTGGATCAGGTCAGATTTACTGTACGTGGCAGCAGGCAAAAAGGTTTGGGTACAGCCCCCCCGCAGGGCAGGCTTGAGCAGGCTGGGTTTCACTTGTCTGCAGGCTTAGCAAGGCTTCTATTTGCTCAGGCAGGAATAGAAATCCCAGAGGGGGAGACTATTATCCTATTTACTGAGTCACGATGATTCATTTAGCATTCAGCTACCATCAGATACAGCAGCTCCTGGAGTTTAAACTAAATCGGTTTCCATCCTGCTGTGATTTCAGTTTATCATTGGTTTATCCAGCTTTCCAGAAACTTGCACTTTCTGAGGCAAGAAAGCAAGTCTAGATGTTTATTTATTTATTGTAAATTCATTTGGAGGAAGCTACAGATATATTTGGAAAAGATAGTTTCAAGTACAAAGTACAGGGAGGGGAGAGGTAGGAAAAGCACACTGTAGGGTTAAGATCTGTAAGAACTACTTGTCTTGTTTAGAGAACTCTTACATTATTAAAGGAAACATTCTAACCTACCATGAAAACAGGTTCAATGAAAGATATCTTGAAAATGTCCTTTACCAGCTGTGCCTGGTATCAAGTTACAGACTGGGTCTTCCTGAGGAGGGGACCAAGCAGACAGCAGTAACCCCGAGTCGGTACAGAGCAGTGGTACAGGTACAACACAGATGCTGGAGGCAGCAGAGATGCATGGTGGCTGCAACCCCGACCAACTCCATGGCAGTAACCAAACGGCTGGGAAAAGCTGGAGTGAAGACTGACACTGAAGCGACAGAGCCAAATCTCCCTTAGACTGACCTTGATCAAGAAATCATGCCAAGGGGAGGCTCCTTCTCTCCCCAAAGCTCGGTGTTGTAGAAAAACCCCATGCTGTGCCCAGGATCTGATGGAGCCTGCAGCAGAACCTTGACTCCTTCCCTGCAGCCTGGAGGTTGCCTCGTGCTCCGGAAATTCTCAGTGGGCATCTGACCATTGCTTGCATCTCAAGTGGACACAAGCATATTCCGAGCACATTACTTGCAAATGGTTAGGGGGACCTCTACTTCCAGCTGCATACCAAACCCTGCCCCTTTCGAAGACAATGAAAACTCCCACAGATTTCAATAGGATTTAGATCTCAATCCGCAAATCCACCTCTCCCCCATTCAACTCAGAAAGCATGGTTTGAGCATGAAGACGCACGGTGAATCATTATTTCTGTTGAGCAAGAAAGGCATAGCAGTTTAAAAGGATTAAAATGCTATGCATCTGAGCTGTGTTCCAGCCACACTCCCTGAAATAGATGCTGTTGTCTCACTTTGATATATTCTTTCAGGTTCTCCTTGTTGCCTCTGAGGAAAGAGGTTTCCCAGGAGCCCTTTAAAGAGTAGCAAACATTGCAAGCCACAAGAACATGTTTTTTTGAAAATACTCTGCAGTGAGCAGAAGAACTAATTCCAAGGAGGCAGGTTAGCACTGATAACATATTTCCAAAATGCATTTTGACAGCTCGAGTGGCTGGATCTGTTTTTCATGGCAAAGCAGCACCTTTAAAAAGTTACTTCGACCTCTGCTTGTACAGCTGGTGCTTCAATGCCCTGCAAAGGCTATGCATCCTGCATGAGTCCCATGCTTCTGAGCTGGGACAGACTCATCAGCATGGCATGGGTCCTGGCATGGGAACATTAGACCTGTGAATGATTCAGGAGCCAAAAAAAAACAAACAACAAACCTATGCGAAAGCTCATGGGCTCCTTAAGGCAGAGTTGGGACCAGGAAAGTCAGAAGGTCAGCAACAGGTTCAGAACTGCCAGGCACTGTGTCCAGCTCCAACAGAGCGAAGCACGGATGATCTGAAGTCTCTTCTGAGGGCTTTTAAGCATCCCTGTGTGATTGATGAGACACAGAAGACATACACCTCACTGCTCAATGAATCTGGCATTTTCTTGTGCTGCTGTATCTGTCCATTCCAAAGGGACAACTTTGGAACAGTCCGCAACTGTTCAAGAAAGAAGCACTTTTCGTGAATTAATCAGTTTTTGCCTTGGGGTGTATCAGAGCGTATTCTTCTTTTCAACCAGCTTTAGTCCCAACTATTCCTTCTTCAAGTTTTTACCACTTTCTGTTTTGTTTTTACTAATTCAGAAAATCAAATTTAGGGAGTGCAACATCACTGCTTTTTGCTAAAGTATGAGAGTTTTTGGCATCCTTTCCTATGGCAAGATTTTCTGTAAAGAGTACTGCCACAGCTAGCAAGTGGAAGAAGAAAATATAGAGAGAAGGTTGTTTTACAGTTTGCAGACTACTGAGTCCTTTCCAAGAATCAGAAGTTGTCTGCTGCAAGTGCCAGCAAGTTTCCTGAAAGGCAACTGTTCTGGATTTGACCGTGACCAATAGGAAAGATCTGTGGCAAACTGGACTGGAAAAGCCACTTAAGTGAAAGTAAATGCCAAACTGGTAAACTTGATGGAAACCAAGGAGCAAGGTCGGTTTTTCTGCTCTTATTTATTGACCCTCAAAAAGCTGATACAATAACTTAAGCAATAAAGAGGGAAGTATAACCACACAAGCTGCATAAAGAATTCTTTAAATTAGATTTTAAAAGTTAAACAGAATTAAGCAGAAAATACAAAATACAGGCCATATTAATGGCAGCTCTAAAATATTCACTCAGGTACATGGGGACAAGTCATTAAAAATAAGTTACAAGAGGAGCTGACAGTATTATGGAACAAAAGGGAGCTGAAATAAAATTAAATAACACCGTAAGTTTGAGAAGGACAGGAATTTTGCTTCGATTTTCACAAGAAAGCAGAACAGTGGCCAGATAGCTACACATTGTTCAACCTCTCCTTTCTTCATCTGTCCTGTGTTCCCTACTCTGATTACCTGAGGTGCTGTGTGTCATTCATCCGTGAGTTACCACAAAGACAGCTAAAACACTCTGTGAACAGTCTTGAGGAACTCTGGAGGATAGGAAGTGTCCCACAGCAATGGTTATAATGCTTGCTTTTCCCCATCAAGTTATAGTAAATAAATGCAAAATAAGAAGGTTCTGTAAAATTATGCATTAGTCACCTTAACTGTGGCAGGAGAAAGGCCAAGTGCAGATCTATTACAAATACTATATGCTACTGACTTGAGTGATGGACTAGCAAATAAGCTTCTAAAGAGTGCAGAGCAAAGCTTAATCCTGCTTAAGGGCAGGATTAAAATTCAGAGTGCTTCTCCTATTTATCAAGCTCAATCACAAATCAACAAACAGGAACTGATTTTGAGAAGTGCAGAATACCACACCGCTGAGAGAAGGGAATGAGCTGTGCTCAAACAGAAGGGGAGAGCTCCTCTGGGCACGGGAGCTATACCAGATCAAACTGAAAAGGCATCAACAAAAATGATGTTGTTGGAAGAAAAGGGTAGATTCATTTTAGGTACATGAGACCAAAAAGAAAAAAAAATAATAATCATTTACAAGACAAGGGAGGTGGTTATTCCTCTACTCAGCACCACATGGGCACAGACAATAACGTGTCTGGTCCTTAGTGAAATGTGGGGAGAAACAAGAGAGTCTGGAGTGGAGGAACAGAAATGATCAAAGGTTCAGAAAGATGATTTGTAGGGAAAGGATGAAAAAGCAGGATTTGTTTAGTGTCCAGAGGAAAAGCAAGATGGGAACAGAACAACAGTCTCCAAATATTAAAAGTTATTTTATCATGAGATACAGCAATCAATAAATTATACTCTATATCTACCTGGGAAAAAAAGGCATCTAGTTGAATTTCTTCTTAAAAATTATTACTATTGCTGTAAAAATGATTGACATCTCTCAGAGATGATACAAGCACAGCTAATGAATCTCAAAGCAGGGCAGCAGGCCTTTCGACATCTCTTTTGGAGATTGATTTCTGTGATCTCAGTAATTTTGATTACATCATTTTATCTGTCCTTGGAACATGATTTCTTCTAAGTCCCCGAACTACAACTGCTAGTAACAAAAGCAGAGCTCCCTTCCCTTTGAAACAGCTTTTCTCCGCTGTATTGCTGTGCATAACAACCATATCATTAAGTGTCAGCAGGACTAAAGGTTTTCTGTGTTTTAGTTCCCAAGCGCTGAAGCAACAGACTTACAGATGATAAAAGTAGCACAGTTGTTGCTTCTGCTAACGAGGAGGGAGAAAAAGGTCAGCATCAATACAGAGGGAAAAGGCCCCGTATGCAGTGTGAGGATAAAAGTAAGTGTTAAAGGCAGAAATGTAGACAACCAAAGTTCCTTAGCAACCCAGAGTGACAACCACCACAGAGCCATACAGTAGCTCACCAGGAGAGATGTTTCTGTTTCACTGAAATTCATTACACCATCTATCCAAGTTTAAGAGTTATTTTAGCTTGTGCACATTAAATACACATTCACATTCTCTTTTGATTCCTCTATTAATTGAGGTATTTATGGAGCCATGTTAAAATACTAAAAACTATTTAATCTGATGACGAAGTTATGGTGATTATAGCACAGAACACTCCATCATAATTTCCTACAGCACAGAGAAGCTTGTAGATTTTTTTGCAGTCCTGCTCCTCAAACTTGTCTTTACTTCCTCCACCCTTTCTCAGTAACTGGATACCCTCTAAACATGACATGTCTCCCTCCTCTCTGAAAATTTGTGATTTCTCTCCATTGAAAAGAGGAAACCCTTATTTCAAGATGAATATCAGGGCTGGTATCTCACCACAATTTACTCAGATATCAGACATGTGCCAGGAGCCCTAGCTGGATGGGAAATATTCATCTCTGGAGGATTGTTTGAACAGTTTTCTCCTCAAAACATGACCACTGCATCAAAACTACTACAGACCCACCCTTCCTCTCACCACCTGGCAGACACCAGTGGGATAAGATGTGGTAAGAGAAGGATTGTCTGCCCTGGGAGAAGGAGGATGCTCTGCTGCAGCCAATCCCTGCTGAGGACAAAAGGCTACAAAACAACCCACAAAAGCCTCCACTTCTGCTGTTTCAAAGGGACAGTAAAACAACCAAGAGGTAGATCTCCTCTTACAGCCAAATCCACTCACATTTGCCACTGGATTGTTAAGTCCTAGCTATTTATTTAAGAGGATGCCCTGTATTTTCTCAGGGGCAGCAGAAACTGTAATTGCTGAGCTTCAGAATGAATAATGGAACAAATCAGTCCTTGCAATTTCAGCTTCCTACCCTTGAAGGAGCACAGAGAGCAGTGCCCTGCCCTTGCTCCAAGGCAGAGCTGGCCAAGACTCTGTTTTTTCCCAAAATTAAATCTCTTCCCCATGCCCCCAAGGTTAAGAAAAGTCAGGAGAAAGGCATGTAGGCCAGCCATTTCTAGTCTCTGCACGTTCTACATTTCACCCAAAATGCTCTCCAAGAGACAATTTCCTGCTTCTCCAAGAGGATATTCCCCTCTCAGTTTGGTCCTGCACAAAGTTTCACCTGGGCTTACTCATTTACTCAAGAATTGAGAACAATATTGGCTGGGTTGGTTGCAAACCTAGCCTTTCCTACAGCTCCCGCACCCTGTCCCCAAGGGGTATGCATGCCCCCTGATGTCAACTTCTCTCTCCCTTTTCAGCCTTTCACACTCAGTCAATCCCTTTCCTCCAAGGCCATCAGCCCTCATAATGCTTCCAACTGAGAGACTGTTTTGTCTCAGTGCTTGAAGAACAAGTAAGAGCACAAACTATATAGAGTATGATCTGTATCTAAAACATAAGTGTTGAAATGGGAGAGAACAACTTCTGGGAGGATGCCACACAAGGAAATAGACCCCAATGGTCATCCAAATGTGCGTAAACCAATGCTCATTACTTGACTGAAGCAGTTTAGCTGAAGTTTTGATTCAGTTGGAGCTAGCCTGTTTTTTTTTGCATAAAGCACAAGCTCCTTGATGCTCCTTAACTTCGCAGATCACAGACTCTGATTTTCTGTACTTTGGTTTGCAGTGCATGTCACCTTCCACAGTGACACACAGGTGATAAATCATCTTCTGTACAAGGAAAGACAGGCAGAGAAGAACGCAAAGGGGACATTTCTCACGCACTTCGGAATGAAGCAGGGAATTGCCAAACCTGGCAATTCTGCTCTGGGAAAGAACAGGTTCAGTGATATTTTGTTATTGAATCAATAAAGTGTTCGGGATATCATTGAGCCCAAGGAGTTGGAAAAGGTTTGGAGGAGGTTCTGAAAGGATTCAGTTAAGGGGTTTCTGAGGAGAGAAAGCTGGACTGGAAAGTGGAAGGAAGATGCTGAGTGAAATGAGAACAGAGCAGGTCAGCAGGACTGAGTGTCTCCCTGCAGTGTATACTGGTACCACATAGCAAGGGTACAGATGGGTAAGCAGGCTGTCTCAGTTCATCCCCCTACAAGTATCATATTTTTCTTGTTAGACAGAGTGAGGTTAGCATTGGAAAGAGAGATGGCTTTGCCCCTCACTGACCTCCCCAGGCATCTCACATTAAGAATAAATAACAGTGGGTTTACTCTGAAGCCTGCATGTACAGAACATCCAGTTTTGTGCTCTCAACTCTGCTATAGAGAAATGAGCACCGACCTTTAGTCTGATCCCACTGCCATCCCAAATCTGACTCAGATGGTAAAAGCCAGGAGACACAGTTATTTGTGAGCTGAAGGTCAGAATAGAGAAGGTATCTGTCAGTGGCCAGAAATCACTGCTTAACAAGCACCTTGTGATGTTGTTCCCTGGAGAGTTCCCGATACAGTCCTGCATCAGCTGCTGACGCTCATCCACTACCAGGAGCATTTCAACACCCTTGAATTTGGAGGTAGACGTGACTTTTTCAAGCATGAAAAAGAGCACTGTCATTTCCCAGTTGAAGTTATATCTTCCCCCAGGACTCTCCTAAGTGATTACAATGCAGAACAGTGGCTTAAAGTGCACAATGTGGATTTGGCAAATTACCAAATCCCCGAACTGTGGAATGATTAGGTTGGTTTTTTTCAGCTTGATGCTGAAATAAACAAAGTGATTGATTGAAGCAAAACACTTCATTTCATGTTTGTGTCATGTACCTCTTCTGCAAGGCAGGTAAGGGTGGATTGGAGTTGCTGGCCATCAAAGGAAACTACCAAGAGCTGCTCTGATAGTTGGATGTCAAGTGTGCGAGGTACCACATGCCAAATCCAGCAACGGACCATGAAAATTTTGCCTCCTGCATTTACTTTAGAATATTTTTTTTTAACCTCTTGCAATTATTTTGTCATAGAAGACTCCAAAACATCATGTTTGGATGGGGGAGTAGGGGGGGAAGTAATGAACTTCATATAAAGGGAAACAGTAAGAGATAGCTATTGTTTCATTTCCCCCCATTAAAGAAAATAAAGTTTGATGGTAGGATTTTTTAAGTAAAAATATGTTTGAGCACATCTAGTATTCCCTCATCCTGATTCAAAACACTACTTGACAGAGCAGAAGTAATATTCACTAAAGCTATCTAGAAGGAAATAGTTTTCTTTTGGAAACTGCTGATCCAGTGGAACCAAAATGGTCTCTGGCCCTTGTGTTCATCCTGCCAAACCTTCCTATGCAAAGCAGCACAGCCCAGCCATCTCCCTGTCCATGACCTAACCTGTCCCAGGGCAGCAAGCTTCCACACCACTTGTGTCCTTTGTGCAGCCAATAGTTCCCAGGCCACAGGGGATTTCAGCATCATTTCAGAAACGTCTGCAATATACATTGTCGTTTTCCACACATTGTCATTTTCCAGACAAAAATACCACCAAGCAACAGTTTTCTTTGAACAGGGGCACATTAAGGGACCTTGAAGGTGTCCTTCACAATGGTCAAGGAGGACTCAGAAACACAGGTACTGGTGAACTTTTTAATCAAACGTAAATCACTAATGCAAACTGGTTACAGTAAATATAAAGAGGAGTTGTTGTGTAGGGCATCCTGCCTGTGCTAGAAGATGGTCAATTCCACTTGTGTAACTTCTGACGGTGAAATTATACCACATAGCAAAGCACTGAAATGTCATCTGGTTGTGTTCCTGCAAACTTTAAGTTCTGATTCACCTACGCTATTTCAGGAGAAGGCAGCATTTTCAATGTTATCATCATGTCATTCATAAAGAACTATTCAGATATTAAGACTGAAAACAGTTTCACAGCTATTAACAGCTGAATCTCTGCAAACAAATGTATTTGTTACCTGGATAAAAAGGTAGCGACAAGCACAGCTAAATTGCTGCCTCCTCAACTGAATCATAAGCAGAGGAAACAAATCTGATCCTTGAAACACTATCTCCACCGAAACAAAACAAAGAGAGAGAAAAGAGAAATGAACATCAACCCCCACACCCCCCATAGGAATAAAGGTAGATCAGAGACTTATAATAAGGAGGACTAGAGGGGACATTAGATAGAAAGCTCAGACACCACAACTAGAAAAGGAAGACCTGGGCAGCAGAGGATGGTCACATTAGCAGGGAAACTTCTGCGTGAAGTTACCTCCTCCTGGGAGAAAGGGAGGCCCTGATGTCCCTGCCAACACCAGGAGATAGAGAAGGTCTGAGAAGAACGTGGAAGGGAGCGTGCCAGAGCACAAGTTCAGTTATCGCTCAGCAGGATGTCCTGAGGTGCCATAAGAGAGCAAATATTAAATGCATACCATTTCTGCTAGCTTGGTACAAGTCAAATGTTCCACTACACGGAAGTCAGCATTGCACTGTCTCACCCAGCCTCTCCAAGCGTCAGCCACAGAAGGCAACATCCTGCGTGAGTTGCCACGTATCACCACTCCAGCTCTACTGCCTACTGCCTCTGATACTTCCATCCAACAAGACACGTGCTTTCCCCCCACTTTCGCTGCTGAAGAGCAATCTCATTGCTATGTCAGGCACTTCCCAAGACGGACACAAACTTCAAAGCAGCCAGCCAGGATGTGTGCAGCACTAGGCCCACAGTCCACCTAAGACAAGACAACAAAGCCTACCACTATGGACACAGTGGTCTATAAAGGAGAAATCTGACTCTAGCTGTTTAGCTGTGTGCCCTGCCAACCTCAGGGCAGCGGAGTGCAGCTGGCTGCATCCAGACAGGGGTAATGGAAGCTCTTCTACATTTAAATGCTGGCTGTGCAGGAAGCAAGGGCTGGAAATGTAAGACAGATTCTTACCTTTCAGAGCATGGTCTTGAGCTTGCAGAAAAGTATTAAAGTTTGTGCTAGGATGCAACATATTCAGGTAACTGCAGACAAAAATACAGATACCAAGGGTAACAGGACTGATTTCTCCACAGAGGCTCAGTACTGTTTAGTGACAAACTGAATGGCTTTAACCATATCAGTCCATAATAGATACACACACACAGAGGTCCACGCTCACCTTACTCACCACCTCTCTGGGTCAAAATTCTCCTGTCTCGGGCGGCTATGCAACTTCAGCCACCAGAGCACTTTAAGTCTCCTGCAAAAAGTGTCACAGCACTAAGGGCCTCCGAGAGCCTTGGAGCCGGACAGGCCAAACAAACAAGCTGACCTTCAAGAGAAGCTATAGCAGTGGGATTTGCTGAGGAATTGCAGAACACCAGACTCAGAGGGCTAGCCAACAACCTGTCTGCAACTTCAGAGCAGATAGAGATGATGCAAAGACATGATCTCTGAGTATCCTAGGCACTTAGGACAGCAAAAACAAACAAACAAGAAAACCCTTTGTCCTGTCACAGAAATCAGATTCTTTTGTTTGACAATCTATTTTACTTATTACTCCTCCGTATTTCAACTGATGTGGTAGCTGAGTCACCAACATGGCATGCTATCAGTGTCTATAATAAGCAAAAAGGTTGTTTTCAAGAGCAGCACAGTATCTGCTTGTATAAGCAGGAGCAAGAGAGTTGTTTTTTCTCCTTCAAAAGCAGTAACAAAATTCTTCCATGGCAGACTCTCCTTTCACTGGGAAAAAGTTATTGAATCTCAGCAAATGGAAACTAACAGGTATATATCTACACTATATACCTTTATACACCTTGCCTATGTACCTAAAACCTTGTAATGCCAGGACATCAAGTTTTCAAAATCACCAGTAAGGCTAAATTAGGCCAGCATCCATTATTTAAGTGGTCATCCAACAACACACCACTGCAGAAGAAACTCCAAGTGCCTAACCTAACCCCTCAGTTAAGGGAAGGTCATAGAACAGGACGACACTCCAGGAGAGCAGGAAAAACTCCGTTCCTCAGTTGCTTGGTCCAGATGGGGCAGAGTATCTGGGCTGAGGACATCCCCCTGAACAGACAGTAAATTACAAGATATCCATCAGTGGTCAAAAACGGGAAAAAAAGTTGTCAGGACTTCACCAGACTGGAGCTCTAACACCAAAGGTTGGACAAGGGGGCAGATCTGCTTCAGGTGACAGACTGTGCAAGCCAGCAGAGCTCAAGGCACAGTCTGCACAACACCAAGAAAGCTGCTTCACATTTGCTTTAGCTGTTTTGTTTTGTATACTCCTAAACAGACATTTGCGCGCATTGGTTAAAACAAGACGTTATCCCACAAAATGCATAAACACACAAATATTGGTTCAAATGTTGTGAGCGTGTGTCACAGGAACGTTAACAACTCTCAAAGAGCCAACACTGTAAGGCTTAAATAAAGCTCTGATTGCAGGATCTAAGTGTGTATCATCTTACATCTCGATGGAAGGGACTGACCAAATACCAGGAAAGGAAAAAGGAGGACAAGTCTGGAGAAAGGCTCTTCTAGCATGTTCTTTAATGACTTATGGGTCCATTAGTACAAGCCAAGGAATTTCTCCTGATCTGGAGCTTCTTGTTTAGCCCACTGCTTGCTGCAAAAGTATCTCATTAGAGTTTCTCACATCACCAAGAATCAGGGAAATGCCTTCCAAAGGGGCTAACAAACATATGAAACATAAGGATTCTACACCAACACGTGGATGTGCAAGTGTTATGAAAAGAACTTGCATTTTTCCCACTTCTTGCTACATGCTATCATGAGATGATGATGATGCCTGGTTCTGCATCTTGGATTCTGCTGCTCATCCTTGTTCCCCTGCACCATCTAGAGCCAGTACCATGAGAGCCAAATGCCATACAAAAGTGATTTCTGTTGGTTATAAGAGTCTCTTGAGAAGGAACGGAATTAATCTGGTTAAAATAACACCTGGAGAGCTTTATGTCTTTCCACTGTATTTTTAATTGATTTTCAAAAGGTCACATTTGTCCGTAATGCCTGATAAACCAAGTAATTGCAGCAATCTAATATCAGAACTAATTTCTGGCAATTATGTGGCATTAGCAGAAATTTAACTCTTCTTCTTAGAAGTTCATACTAAATGCCCATCTTTTTCATGAATCCAGAATGCTCTCTGTCAGAGTGCCAGGAGAAAGCCTAATTTGTTAATATTATTGACATCCTAGCAACACATAACAGCATTTGCATAGTTGCTACATAGGTATGTACCTATCAGACAGAATGTTGCCCGTAGGCAGACTAAAAAGAAATTTATATATATATTTTTTTTAAGACAAAAAGATGCCATGTCCACATTTCTGGCAGTCACATATCACGCAATCCATGTGAGACCATGAGATCAACTGACAAGGTGTTTTACAAAAGCAAGCACAGCAACTTATCTTTGTCACAAAAGCGCACATAGCTGTAGCGATTTGAATACAGTAACTGTCAAGCTTCGCAATTACAAGGACTGATACACATAATAAAAAGTGATCTCTGTCATCTGCTGCACTTGAAGTCAATTACAAAAACCAGTGGTTCCAATTACTGAGTCATAACCTTCAAAACTGGATAGCAACTTTCACCACAGGGCAAAAGCAGAGTGTTGGTCAGAAAGGCTACCATCAATTTCAGCTATGAGGAAATCGGCGTCCCCGGGATCCGAAAATAAGGGGGCCTTGGGTGATGGAAACTCACAGGACATTTGCCACCAGAACCCAGTGCCCGCAGATCTTTGGAGGTCTGTAACCAAACACAGCCCACAGCGCGTGCCCCGTGAAGGTGCAACAGCATCACGTCCTTGCTCTAGGCATTCAGAAGGTACTTGTAACTGGCTCTGAGGGGGCGTAACTCTGACCCACTATGCTAACATCACCTTTTATGAATGCACACCTTCCATCCATCACTTCTGTTGTTTGACTCTCTCCTGCCCCACCTCATCTCTAGCAGCTTCTAGGAAATACATTTGGATGTGGTGGGCAGGCAGACAGAAATTCACTATTCACTGACAGAATTATCCCCGAATATTTAAGTTCAGTTATAGAAAAGACTGCAAGTTTTTATCTACCACTTTTCAAGACCCAAAATACATGATGATGCAGAATCCTATGCTGTAGCTAAAGAAAGTAGTGTCTGTCAGTTTCATAGCACTGGATCCTTATCAGGCCTCACTTTTCAAGCCAGCTTTGTGTACGGGTGTTGACCACATTTAATCATACATGCTGGCCGCTCTGCTATAGCACAAGCATTCGATGAGACGGTGTATTTTGGACAGCATTGCACCTTCTGCATTTTACAGTGAGAACAGGTAGCTGTGTGGGGTCAGCACAAGTATCGGAGGGTAGGTTAAGAGCCTAAGGATCCCACCTGTATTCTGCAAGCAGCTCCCACTCACAAACCTAGGAAGACAGGGAATACAGGCTGTCCTCGAGGACAGTCTTTACAACCCCCCAGAAGATCTAAGAAGAAGAAGAAGAAAAAAAAGCCATATGTAAAATACCACCACCCCTATGACATTTCTGGTGAGTCTCACCAGCAAACAGGAAATAATACTGCTACCCAAAACATAATTTTAAAATCGAAATTGCCAGTTATTGCAGCATTGATTTGGGACCCACCTGTAGCCTTCAAAAGACTGTTTGCGCCAGCTCCTTGACATTATCAACTTGTGTTATTTGCTGCCTCCCGAAATGTCAGCTGCCTAACCTTTCCAGGCTGTTCTTACACACAGTCTGCTTTTCCAAAACTCATTAAGTATAGCAAAGTCCTGCAGTCCTGTGTAAATCTTGCCATCAAGCCAGGCTGCAAAGGGAATACTAAGACGTTTTGTGCGCTTCAAATTCCTTGCTGCAAAGGACTGTACTCATTGTTGAGATGTGAGAAAAGGATATATTTTTAAAAATAATATAGATAATGCCACTTACAACTAGCCAATTTTTTACAAACATATTGCAATCATAAGTACTCCCTAGCTACACTGGCAGACAATCCTCAGAAAAAGTTAGCTCAAGGCTCATGATTTGGGTTTCCCGATGTCCTATAACCTGTGCCTACTGTTTAGATTAATCTCCAGTACAGACAGACTGACATGTGTCACTGGGCACTCTGCAACTGTCTAGGAAGTTGCAAGACTACTGCTTCATTATCAGACAGATTGATATGAACAGCAGCTGCTAAATACTATATTCCAGATACTACGCGGTATTAACGTCCTGAAGGGAAAAAAACCACTGTTAGAGTGGATCCTTCCCGTCCAATACCTTGCCTTTTTCTTTTTTTTTCTTTCATAAGTAAACAAATCAGGGTTTGGTGTTCTACCTCTAGAACTGATTAAAAATAAAGAAAATGCCAACAAACTACCAGCCAGTGGGCTTAGTTACAAAACACTCCTGTGTATTGTAATTGGGGATTATTCCATTGGTCACACACGGGACAATGAAACATTTGTAATAAATGAGGAAAAAAAAAAAAAAAAAAAAAGTGTTCTTTCTTCCTTTCCCAATGCTGGAAAACATTAAAAAGGCAAAGTTTACATTACTAAGGTTCGGGTTATTTCCTATAACTAATGAAGTGCCATTCAAAAGTTACTTCACTTGTCAGTTGTGCATCAACTAATAGACAAGTTACCAGAGAGATAAGACTTCAAAAATTTTGCCTCCATTTTGTTCCTTTCTACATCCTTATCTTTCTTATCAAAACATTTAAGAGAGGGTGAGAATGCAAGGAATTAAGTTTTGTACCTGAATTCTTCTCGTCTTTCATCAATGGAGCTGGACCACTAATAAATTTTGGCTTTCAATGGGTGTGAGTCTCATCTTGTGGTTCTAGGTAGAGTTTACAGATAGGGCAGCAACATTATTTTGATTTTTTGCTTCGCTGAGGACATCAGTGTACAGTCAGTCAACAGCCTAAACATAACTTTAATTCCTCTAATGATCAGAGAAAGGTGTTTGAGTCCTAGCCAGAAGTTGCTTTGTGCAGTCAGAGACATGGGATTAGGGCATCCACTTGCACGGGGGGAGACAGCAGAAACATCTCATCCTAGTCAGCACAGTAGTTTGGACATAACCCATCCTATAAGCCTCCCAAGAGAAGCTAGGGGTCTGGCTGACCATCTTCTGTTTTATTTTTCTCTGGGGACAGCCGTGTGATGATCTGGGGGATGGTGGTGTGGTGGCTTTAAAATCCCAGCTGAGGTCGTCAGAGATTGTGCTTGTGCTAAAACCACTCATAACCACAGCAGAGGTGGCTCTATCGGTGCTCAGCAGCAGCAGATTCCGTGGCAGCTGGGTAGCTGGTTGATGGATAGCCAATGCCTAATGAGGCAGTTAAACATCTAAGGCAATTAAGCACCTCGGAGGAGCTAAGCCTAAGTTTAGCCTAACCCAGCTGATTTTGCCTGATGGAAGTTCACATTATCAGCCAGCCCAGGAGAGCAAAGAGGACAGTAACCTCTAGCAGTAGAGGAGAGGTTACAGTTGTTAGCATTTGGCTTAATGTACAGATATAGGTAGTTCCTGAGAAGGACACCTCTCCACAGCCTCAGCTCAGACCTGCTGGCTCCTTGTCTGTCTCAAACTGAAGTGATTAAAGAGAGATTGTCTGATCATTTTCACCAGCAGAGCTGGGCTGCGGCGAACTGGGATATTGTCACCAACAAAGCACACAAGCTTGTTTTGCAGACATCTTCAGGCCAAGGCTTAACAGTTCTTTTAACCTACAGCCCTCCAGAAGAGGCAAGAGCCAGTGCCTACACTGAGCTGAGAGACACCATGCTCAGCAGAGCAGCACTCCAGTTTTACCTCCCATTCCCTGTTCTCTCAGAGGGAATAGGCTGTAGCTTAATGAGAACTTCTCAGTGGCTGATAAGGTCCATTAGAAAGTGGGGTTTTTTTGCCTCTTAATTCACATTTGTCCAAGTGATTACACATGTCATTAAAACAACATTAGGATTTCTTAGATATCAGGAATGCAGTTCACACACACCACCATTTGAGAAATAAAACAAAAATAATTTAAAAAAATCACTTTCACATTCAAATTTCAAATTAGTAGAAATCACCTATGAAGGACTTAAAAATCCACCTTGAATAAAAACCATTACTACGCACAAGCTGTGAATTTTACCTTCCATTTTGACACTAAGAGAAAGCTTTCTTTAGGACATCATGCAGCTGTGTCTAGCTTTTTAAACATCACAGCTTATTCGTGCCCTTTTTCTACTGTTTACCCCACAGTAAAACCATGAGGTTAGTAAGCTCCGGGTCACCTCGTGGTAGAAGGAAAGATTTTATTTTAAAGTTTCAAACAAGACAAAGCAATGAAAAAGGTGAACTTAAACAACTTTAAACCTGCAGTACTTGGTGATGTTATCCAAGCTAGCTGCCCTACGTCTCAGTCCAAAAGCTTATGCTCTGTACTGAATACACCCTTCCTGCGAGAAGGTGTTTTGGAGTGCCTCCCAGTAGCTGGAATGGTGGCCCTGGGGAGAAATGTAGTATTCTTGCAAGCTGCAATGGTTCAAATATTTTAAGGAACAGGTATTCTTAACTAAAGAGTTAAGCAGGCGCAAAAGCACTTGCAGAAGCACAGGGCCCCAAGATACAATGGATCCCTTCAGAGAGCCTAAACTAAGTTGTCACATTTCCAAATGCTGCAGAAAGCTCAAAGCCCTGCAGCAAAGCAAGTGTGCTGACCTTACGCAGTATCTCCAGAGCTGGGGTGGGGTGGGCATGTTGAGAGACGGAGAGGTCTGTCCCTGCTTTTCCACAAGAGGCGAGAGCCAGATTTGCCACCACCTCCCGTGCCCACAGGTTTACAGCCATGCATGGCACCGCTCCTTTCCAGGACAGAGATCTTTACTAGAAGTAAGCAAATGCTGTAAGGATTGCAGCTTGATCACAGAGCCGTAGCTAATAAGCAGGTTATTTATTTCTTCCCTTACTTTCTTTTAATCTGTAGAATTTATGATTTATTTTTATTTTGTTTTAGGGTTTACTGCAATGCAGCCAAAGGCTCTGCCAAAGTGGAGAAGGCAAACCTGTGTTGTGTTTCCTGAGGCTGATCAGCACAGCACAGATGGCCAGGTAAGAATTACTGCAGCAGCTAAAAGGGGTTGGGCAGTGGTAAACACACACATTTTGTATTATAGGTGAAGGAAGAATTCAGCAAATGTATTTTATGAGAAATATCTGCAGGACCCTGTTAATAAAAATTATTAATGAAATCAATACAGGTGGGGTTTTGTCGAGTTCTTCACCCCCTCCAAGATGTTGCAGCTTTATTATCAGATGTTTTCATAAATTTTAATAGCATTTATAATTACTAACTCAGATTCATGTGGCTATACTTCATGAAATATTTTAATACAGAAAAAAATAAGCTCACAGACATACCCAACACTTCATTGCAATTTATACTGACAGCTAGAAGATCACATTCAGACTAAAATCAGTAATAACAGTTGAGATAATATCAGCTACTTCATGAACCATGGGAAAAAAGATTTCCTATCTGCTAATAAAAATTTCTGTGGCATCATTAGAGGTAACCTAGACATGGATCATGCCAGAAAATATTAGCATTTGAAATATAATTTCCAGGAATGCAGATGCATTACTATTTCTGAAGAAAAGTGTCTTTGGAGAATAAACAAGACCCTTGTACAACACAGGGTGGCTCCTACTCAACATGGGCACAGTTCCACAACACAAGCCATAGGGAAAAGCACAGGACTTAAAAGCATCACTTCTTTAAGCTACTCTTGAAGCAGCAGAGTTTAAATAATCTTTTTTTCCCCCCTCTCTCTCATAATTTGTTTTTAAAAGTAGGGAGAAAAAGCTGTTTGTTAAATTGTATCATGAATGCTCTGAAGTAAGGCCCATCAGGGAAATACTGTAGTGCCAGAAAAGCAATACAGCTTAGCCAGTGCAACAACAGTTTGAAATTAGGGGATGCAGGCTCTCTTTGCCTGACTTGGACACAAGTGATGCTTGCTTTAGTGACCTGAAGTAATTTCCTTGCTCCTTGTCTCCTTTCACAGAAAAATAAATGCTGGTCCTTTGGAGATCTTGTAGTTCAACCAGGTTGTTCAGGGCTCAGTTTACTTGAGTTTTGAAAGTTCGCAGGACTGAGAGGCCTCTGAGCACTTGTTCCAATGCTTAAGTAGTTCATCACAACAAAATTTGTTATCTCCAAACAGAATTTTCCCTTCTGCAATTTGTGACAATTGCTTCTTGTCCTTTTGCTCTGCACCCTTGAGAAAAGCCTGACTGCATTTCCTCTGCAATACCTCGTCAGGCAATGGAAGATGGCAACGAGCCCCTTCCTTAACTTCTCTTCTCCAGGCTGAACCAGCCCCTTTCCCTCAGCCTCTCCCAGTCCATCCCATGCCATGGCCTCTGACCACTGTAGCCACACTCTGCTGGGCTCTTTCCAGTTTGCCAGTCTCTCCCTTGAGCTGGCATGGGAAGGTTGGTGTAAAACTGCATTTAGTAGTCTGTCAGCTGTACTGGCTGTGCAAGGGAATTTAAACCAGACAAGAGCCCAAGAAGTCTGAAGTCCTCATAGGCAAAGGGCTTGTTAAATGTGCCCAAATGCCACATTTGTTTGCCCCAAGTGGTGTCCTCTAACATCCACATAATTTAGCGGGTGTCATGAAAATCAATCGGTTCTCCCAGCCTGAAGCTACAAGGACACACGACCAGCAGATCTACAGCCCTCAGAGCAACTGATATGAACCCTCACTGCAAAAAGTGATTTTAAACACAATGCATC
The DNA here is from genome assembly GCA_009806455.1 of Tetrax tetrax. Classification (NCBI taxonomy): domain Eukaryota; kingdom Metazoa; phylum Chordata; class Aves; order Otidiformes; family Otididae; genus Tetrax; species Tetrax tetrax. The sequence goes on from WHYT01016780.1 coordinate 403,300, forward strand.
AGGACCTGTTTAACAGAGCCTATTTACGATACAATAGGTACATGTATGAGGGACTTATTTCTATGGCCACCGCAATTATTTTTGTCCTTGAATAAGAGTTATTCAAGAGGCCCTTTACCAATAGATGGTAAGCACTGTGTTTAGAAATACCCCTTAAATTCACTAGCAACAAGCCCAGCTAAAGAACAGATGTACTTATACCATTTTTGAACAGCAACCTTGCTTAGAGCTAATAAAACGGCAGTGGTTCATTCCGGGCTGAAACAGATTTCCATCACTTGCCTAATTAGCCAGACTCTGGAGTTTGTGCAAAACACAGATATTTAAGCAGCGGTTTCTATGACTACCATCATTCTGGTCATTATCTCTGAATGATTAGCCCAGGGATCCTCTTTAATAGAAGGGAATGTCATGATGGCACACTTCTACTTGGGATATGATGGGCGTTACAAGTACAATGAATCATTTTTCAAGACCCTCTGTATGTCGGCCAAGTATGTTTGTGCTTTTGGCTCCCAGCCTGTCATTTACAAACCTGCAAAAAGCTTTTCGGAGCGCAAAAAGGGAGCAAAGTCCACATCTGCAGCCTAAAAATGGTTCAGTACATTGCTTGCCTTCACCTCCCCCAGCCCTGCTGCTCTGGCCATGGCACAGGGAGGAAAGATCAGCAAATTGAAGACTTAAATACTAAGAGTCTACTTAGAAAGACCTTTAATTTTAGTAAGTTTAGTAAGTGGCTAGAGAAGACAGTAGAGATTTCCTTTAAGAATTAGAGAATCATGAAATGATGAATTTATCTCCACCAATTTTGCATTTTATGTCTGCATCTGTGACGAGGGAGTTGGTTTCAAGGCTTGGTTTTGATACAGAATTTTAGAAATCAGAACATTGTCCAAACATCCAGGGAAATTCAACAAGTTTACATGAGAAGCGACCTAGTTCAGTTTTTTCTTGAGTCCTGCTTTTGTGGCCAAAGCACCAGACAGACCTTGAAAGTACAGGGGAGCGCTGAGCTGAATCCAATTTCTGGGTCAAACCCTGGGCAGCTGAAATTGAAAGGCTCAGGAGAAGCTCCCCCATCATGCACCAAGGAGAGAATCATGGCAAATCAATGATAAGTACCAAGTGCAAAATAGTTCAGGACACAATTGCAGGCTTACCAACCCAAGTAGAAAGAATGCTCACCATATAATCAAACTAAGGGTTATATGACTTTTACTACCAGTATTGTAGAACTGCTGCTAGAATGTCCGCAGGCATTTAAACAGCTCCTGAAGTCTGAAAGGAAAACTGCTGGTATTGCAAAGACCTGAGAGAAAACTGAGTAGAAATTCACAGGAGACTAACTCCTATTGCACTAGTTACAATCATTCTATAGCTGGTTAAAAAAACAACCAACCAATAAAACCCCCACAAAACAAACAACAAAAACTACCAACTGAAACACCACCACACCACACAACCCACTAATCCCAGAATATTAGTTCTTTAGGATCTTAAGAGCAGTTGTATGTTTTGGAGAGTTTAGAAGTCCCGCAGGAACTTCATAATGGCTTGAAAAGCTTAGTTATACCTTATATAATTGGGCATTAAATACAGCTTTGTAGTAGCTACTTGAGTAGTCACAGTGGTACCGTACTATAGCAGCATTTAAACCTCATCAGAATGCAGCCCAGTTGTGCTTGAGACTTAACACTCAGCTCCCCAGGGAAAAATGTTTCCACTTGCTCTGTGTGTGTCAAGGCAGAAATTAATTTTTAGGGAAAGCCTCTTTCTTTTAGGTCATTACTGTGTAAAGAATGTTAGGAGTTCTCTTATGTAAGGGAGCCCCCCACCCCAAACACAGATAGAAGGATACTGACTATAATACAAGGCACCCAGTCTCTCCCCAAAAATATGCAAAACAAAGGTCTCATCGGAAATCTTCAGTAACTTAATGAGTTGAAACTTTTAGTTGAAAGTTCAGCCATCTCTTAAACTTCCCTGTACCTCTATACGAAATCAATGCTTACATTCATCAGCTCTGGAGGCCAAGAGACAGCCCTCGCTGCTGCGAACCCCAGATGTAGCACGCGCAGCCTTCCCGGCAGCCGCAGGCTGGAGAGCAGCAACGCAGCCGCCACAGCTGCGAGAACCTGTAATCCATGGAAAAGCGACTGCAACCACACAGTCCTAGCTCAAACTTCAGTCCTACACCTCTCTGCTTTCACGTGGAGACAGTTGTCTTTATGCCTATTTCCCAACAGCAGTTCCTGCCATTATTTTTCCTTTTATTGAAATGCACCTTTAAGAAGCGTAGGTCACTATAGACCCCCTGGCATGGGTAATAAAGCACACAACAACCTCTCAAACAAGTTTAAGACAATTGATGGATGGCAGATGAACCCAGTACCCTGGGGTTCCTTTTGTATTGCTGTTAAACAGATTTGGAGAGGCATTGCGTTCCTCTGGTGGCACGCTGCATCTCTAACAGGATAAACGTCAGCATGCTGATTGGCATGGAGTACTAACTGGCTGCTGGATAATTGCCCAAAGAGATCTGGAGTGAAATCTTTAATCACAGTTTTAACAACAGAAGAAGAATTATCTGTTCACTAGTTCTGTGCTGGCTTTTACCTCCAAGTATTGGAGATGGCTCTTGGTTTGGTTTCTGTGGTGCAATACCTAGGCCATGCTTATGTCTAAAGGCCTTGTCATTTGGGGAGGAAATGTGGAGAAGTCAGAAACAGAGAGGAGAAGGAGACTCTGCTGTGCTTTTGTGATGATTCAAAAAATGCTTCTGTCCAGTGGAAGTGGCAGAAGAGAGACCACAGGACAGGCAGGGGCAAAGCCTTCAGCCCCCTGCTTTTGGGGAGCAAGAGACAGCTACAGGCTCTGCCAAATCCAAAAGCAGAAGTGTTCTTTTGGTGCCTGAATTATTGCAGCTAAGGCCAACAAGGTATTTTCAGCTAAATCACCTCAGCACTCTGCCCTCACTTGCTGTATCTGCACACCCAGCAGATGCATGGACACGAGCAACATGTTTAAGCATTTCTGCTGGATGCTGTAGGAAGGCATATTTTGGAAACAGAAACTTCTTCACTAGAGGAAAGTCTCCATTTGCCTTTCCAAATCTTTTCCTCCCTATAAAACCATGCTTCACAGGAACAGAAGTATACAATCTGACCGAGGTCACAAGACCTTCACAAGGTCATGATGGAACCTCAGTTTTATGACTCTGCTTTATATTTGAGCAAAACAGCAAGGTTCAGCTCACATTGGACAGACAAGAATTGTGGCCTATATACACACCAGCAAACAGCCATTTAATTCCCTGCCTTTCTTTCTTCCCCTCGCTAGTTCGTTTTTTTGAGGAAAAGACTTAAGACCCATTGTGCCTTTATTCTCCTGCGATGAAGTTTGGCTGTCTTGTTTGAAGAAGCCTGTTCTCCTGAGCAGCTAACACCGTTCATTATGTTCCCACAGCACTTCAGAGAACATCACTGCAGTGCCAACCACAATGCCTGAAGTGACGCATCTCTCCTCACACTGCCGTTCTCTCCTTTTCACCAGCAGCAGTCTATATAACAGCCTATATATTTGTTTTCCTGTAGCAATGTTACTACATTCAGAAACCACTGTGAAACACTTGGTTTTTAAGGAATGTTTTGCTTTACAGCAGGCTGGCCTTGGAGAAGAAGGTAACTTGTTCCCTAACACCTAGAACCAGTAGCAACTCTTACAAATGCAACCTCTCCACGCATACATCCAATGTAGCCATTTTTTCCCCCATAAACACAGAAACTCTTTTCAAGACAGAGAGTCTCAAAACATTACACGCTGGAAGGAAGGGATGCCATCCAGAGGGACCTGGACAGGCTGGAAAGGTGGGCCCGTGACAAAATCATGAAGTTCAACCAGGCCAAGTGCAAGGTCCTGCACCTGGGTCATGGCAATCCCAGGCACAAATACAGGCTGGGCGGAGAAGGGATCAAGAGCAGCCCTGAGGAGAAGGACTTGGGAGTGCTGGTGGATGAGAAGCCCAACACGAGCTGGCAATGTGCCCTTGCAGCCCAGAAAGCCAACCGCATCCTGGGCTGCATCAAGAGGAGCGTGGCCAGCAGGTCGAGGGAGGTGATTCTGCCCCTCTACTCTGCCCTGGTGAGACCCCACCTGGAGTACTGTGTCCAGTTCTGGAGCCCCCAACATAAGAAGGACACGGACCAGTTGGAGAAGGTCCAGAGGAGGGCCACAAAGATGATCAGAGGGTTGGAGCACCTCTCCTATGAGGACAGGCTGAGAGAGTTGGGGCTGTTCAGCCTGGAGAAGAGGAGGCTCCGGGGAGACCTGATAG
>WHYT01016780.1:417856-444400 GCA_009806455.1 Tetrax tetrax
GGAGCGTGGCCAGCAGGTCGAGGGAGGTGATTCTGCCCCTCTACTCTGCCCTGGTGAGACCCCACCTGGAGTACTGTGTCCAGTTCTGGAGCCCCCAACATAAGAAGGACACGGACCAGTTGGAGAAGGTCCAGAGGAGGGCCACAAAGATGATCAGAGGGTTGGAGCACCTCTCCTATGAGGACAGGCTGAGAGAGTTGGGGCTGTTCAGCCTGGAGAAGAGGAGGCTCCGGGGAGACCTGATAGCGGTCTTCCAGTACCTCAAGGGGGCCTACAGGAAAGATGGGGAGAAACTCTTTAGCAGGGCCTATTGTGACAGGACAAGGGGTAATGGCTCCAAAATAGAGGGAGGTAGATTCAAACTAGACATAAGGAAGACTTTTTTAATGCTGAGGGTGGTAGAACACTGGCAGAGGTTGCCCAGAGAGGTGGTGGATGCCCCGTCCCTGGAAACATTCAAGGCCAGGTTGGATGAGGCTCTGAGCAACCTGATCTAGTTAGAGATGTCCCTGCTTCTTGTAGGGGAGTTGGACCAATGACCTTTAAAGGTCCCTTCCAACCCAAACCATTCTGTGATTCTATGATTATTAATGTCTACGTTATTCTCTAAGAAATGCTAGCCCATTTAGGAGGCTGACGAAAAAAAATACTGAGAAATGCTGGCCCATGCTCGTCAGCTATCTACAGTATCCACAGGTGAGCGGTGCAGAGAGGGCAAGCGCAGCCCCAGAAGAGGAGAGGCCACTCGTGGTAACCACCAGCATGCACCCAAGCACTTGCCCACGCCATCTTTACTGTGTAAGCCCACGCTGGGCAGAGCGCATGGCAGCACCTATACACCGCTCTTCCATGCACAGTCTGACTGTGTGAAGCTTGCCTCAGCTTGGGCTTCCCCTCCACTGCTGACAGGCCCAACAGGGAAAAATGGCGCCGAGCAGAAACCGCCACTTTTTGCTAGAGATTTGTCCCTCTACTAGGGTCAACAGCATGGAGGGAGGAAGGAATAGCGGAAGGACTAAACTCAAGACTATAAGCGCCCTTATTTAGGCTGGCAAGAAGGTGAAGCGTTTGGACAGCTGGCTGGGGTTTCTCAGAGGAAAAATAACTTTGAGCAGCCACAGAGGTGACAGGGGAAAGACTAGATGTCTTCCTATAGCTAGCAAGCCTTACTCTGATCCTAGTTCAATTAATTTGTTTCTAGATACATGCACATTTCTATATACCCTTCCCCCACAAATACTGTCAGTTTTTCCATAGAAAAAAAAAATATTTATGAGAATAGAGGTTTGAAAATTTATTTTTTTATAGTTCCTTCTACCCTGGAGAAAAGGATTGATTGTCATCTCTTGATTTCTCTGCTTTTTAAAAATTTGCATTTCAAAGAATAAGTCAGAGAGAAAAAACAGAGTCCACAGCAGCATCAGCTTAACTAAAACAATTGTTGAATATTCATTTTCCCCCTTCTCTCCACAGAAAGATTGGTACTGCTATAGCAGTTGCGTGATGCACATGCTGAGGACAAGAGCTCTGTTGAGCTCTAATTTCAAGTGAAAGAGCATCTATTGCATTTTTGTTCTTGTTAGCATAATTATAATTCAGTATTTGCATTGCCATAATGCCTAAGCAATCCCACTGAGATTCGTTCTCCTACACAACACACAAACATGTTGACATGATCCCCAAAAGGGCTGGATGGTTGCCAGTCCCACCTTGCAGAAGCACACGTGATTTAAAGGCTTAGTCTACCACGACATTTTTGTCAAGACTCATACATCTGCCACTAGCACAAGGTCCTGGACTAGGAAAGGTGAAAAGAAACAGGAGCTTTAACATGTGTTTTTCTATTGTGCTCATGCACAGACTCTGTAATTAGGCCCCTGCAGCGATCAGCTGAAGCCAGCATGGTTCAATACAGAGCTGATGTGGATCCAGGCACCAGGCTGAAGCCCGCTCGAGTGGGTACAAGCACTGTCATTTTGGGTAGATAGCACCATCTCCCTCCACGGTCACAAGCGAGCCAGGAACTGCTAATGCTTCTTTCACTCTTCCATCCTGTCCTACCTTCCTCTCTCTCTAGAAATTTCACCTTTTAACATATGAGTTTATAGTATTTCTAAAGAAGCAAACCACCAAACCATAAACAGCAATTATTTCTGTCATAGGAAATAACTTACTCTTCAAAAGGGGGAAAAAATTAAGTTACCTTACCCTTTGATGAGATACCCAGCTCAGAAGATATTGCTTGATACCTCAGAGGCAAATACAGTATCTTTCATTAATTATAGTGTTGTAATAGATGACCTTTCAGAACTTTGAGTGAATAAGAAAGCTGTGGAAATGGTTGTGTTTACAGACACACACAATAATGTGTAGATATAAATACATGATTATGTGTGAGCATGCATGCACATCCCCTTGAGGACTTTTATACACAGAGACTTAAATTCAGGTTTTGAAAGCCTAAAACAAGCAATAGAAAAACAAAGTCAGAAAAAAACCTCTTCAGAAGAATGCTAGGGGAGTTGCCCGGCTGCCCTCATTTCCTCCCCTGGGATGCACGGGAGACTGAAACTCCTGCAGCTCAGTAAATCCCACCAGCTTCAGTGAAGCACAGAAAACCCAGAGACCTCTCCATGCCCACAGACCCAAGGACTTAGAGGAAGTAGAGATGAGCACCCCAAGCCACAGCCCAGCAAGACTAGCTAGCGTGCATGCATGCATGCATACCTTGACCCTCAAGCAGAATACAGCACACCCTGAGCAACATAAACATCGGCTGTGTCAGCCCTGCCCACCGCCACCAGATCCACAGGCCATTAAGCCCAACCTCGCTTCAATTAGACTAATTAATTACTACTTTGCAGCACTTTCCCCTTAGCTGGACCCCGCTGTTACTAGATTACTTCACACTGACTAGAAAGAAAATTTGTACTGCAAAGAGATCTGCTTGGAAGCATTTGTATTTACACTGTACAGCAATAGTAAAACCCAAAACCAGGTACCTTTTCAGCAGCTGAAGAGTTGCACAGCAGGGATGCTCTCTCACAGTTTGGTTCAGCTGGAAGCACAGGAGGAAAGCACCAGTCCATTTCAGAGGCCACAAATTTGCTCCCCAGTTAATGCTGGTATCAGTTCCTGCTCTGTTCAGCAAGACCTTTCAAGCTTCAGCAAGCGATGAAATGCGAGTCCTGGAAAACTCACTTTTATTAGCTGCATGGCAGTGGGGACAGCAGTTTTGCAAGCCATGGGCTGTCTTTGGTACAAAGTAGGTGAGACAGCTTTCCATCAGCACAGCGTTGAGCCTGTCTCAGACCCCCGCTGCTGTGGCTGTGTCAGGTTTCACGATGCAGGAGTACAGGTGGGTTTGCTAGGGAGGAAACAAGGGCAGGCTGGAGGCGGTCCAAATCTCTTTTCCCTTCTCTGCAAACTGCCAGGGATAAGTTAGGGGCTGCCCCGGGAGCAGCTCAGCTCCCCACTCCACATTCACTCTCTGAAACGACAACACCATTGGCAGTCCTGTTTTCAGTTTCCCCATCTGTTGGTCTCTCAATGGTGGGCTCAGCATGGCGGTCATTGTTGGCAGCGAGGCCCCTGCAGACTGGATGTGACATAAACCCGAGCCCAGAGGTTGGTTTTATCCAGGGGCTGAGAAGAGAGAAGGAGTCAGTCTCTCCTCCTCAAGCTTAACTCAGCATTTCTAGTAACGCCTCTCATCTCTGGTTAATCGAGTCCTTAAAATCACTTTTCTCAAAATAAACAGTTCTCCTTTGATGCTGCTCTGTTTCATCACATTGAAATATCACCAAGTGGTTTAGAAAACAACAAAATGTGTCCAAAGCTGCAGGGCGGGGGGGTTCTTCCAACAGGAAAACACCCACAGGTGGTTCTTACATTGACCTTCGTCAGGCACCATGGAAGGCAGTGAAGTATTTGCTGCTTCTTAGTCCCCTTTTCAGGGTCAGAGTTTTATGTTGAGCAGGGTAGATTCTAATTTTGCCTCTTGACCTCATTTCAATTAGCTTTGGGTGGCAGAAGGCACATGTGGAATTTTTAGACAGCAAAATTCCCATTTTAACAAAATAAAACTGTCAGTACATTGAGCAAAAAGTTTACATCAGCTGGTTGGCCTGCTTCGTTTAATAACACTCACCTTCCCCCTGCAGAGCACTAGCTGGCCGCTGGCAGAGGAGGCTTGGGAAAAACTTTTCTCAGTTTGTCCAGTGTAAGGTTTTTTATTGTGGGGACACAACAGGGCTCTGTTGAGGACAGCTGGCCTGACCTGGCTTGGGAATCTTGGCCTTTAAAGCCTGCTAGCCAAAAAGCAGTGATTCCTTAAGCCATTAGGTAGTCAGTCAAAATGCACAAGTCTGAAATAATTCCTCAGGAAAAGGAGAGCATTTTAGAAGTTAGCAATAAATATATTACAGAATCACTGGAAAAAGAATCCAAATCTCTTGATTGTTTAAATAAACTTTTTCCCGTCACACTCACAGACAAGAGATAAAAGAAGGCAGAAGAAGGTGCTACAGGTCTTTCTACTGTTCCTGTCAGCCATGGTGTTTAACTTGATCTCTTTATTTATTTGCACCTGAAGAAAATCCAACTCTATAATTTTCTCCCTTCCTCTGAGATGACTAAACTTCATTTTTCCTAAAGAGATGACAATCAAATCTCAGTCACAGTGACAGCTGCCAGCCCTAGTAGTCCTTAAACAAATTAATTCCGTTAAGATCTAATGATTCTTTGTTGTGAAAAAGCACAACCACTACTTAGATTCCGTGTGTCTGACAGAAGATACGGGCATTTGAAATGGTCAGGAACACTCGCAAAGCAGCAAGTAGGAGTACCAATATCATCTGAAGAAAGGTTCCCATTAAAAACAGGCTTATAAACCCCATTGTGGCTCTTGTTCATTTGACAACAGCATTTCTCAGATTTCAGTCTTTGTCAGCCTTTGAGTAATGAGTGTTCCTCCTTCATAGCATTTTTTCTCCTGTCACATCTGTGGAGACAGCTGATCCTTCCACATCTTCTCATATTAGCTGGCAGAGCCCTCCAAAGGTCCGCATTAAGGGCCCTCCAGCCTCACACTGTTTGTTCACTGGTCGTAGCTGGTGGTTCACAGTGTCTTTCTCTCCAATTCTCTGCCCCTCTGTTTCAGATGCAGAAGACAACCATGGCACAGCATGAGCATCCCTTCCTGTGGCTCCTGCCATGGGGTTGCCCCCCCATACAGCCCATCGCTGGAAGCCAGAGGTGGCTCGTTCATCTTTCAGTGGCCATTTCTGTGGCCATATAGCCTGACAAATACCAGAAAGAGCCGTTATCCAGCTGCATTGGACTCTGCACTGTCTAGGCTCTGCAGTATTGCTTTAGCTGATACAAAGCTCTTAGTGTTGGAAAATGAGTGGTGGAGGTGCCTGAACTTCTTAATGGCCAGAGAAAGCGAGGAAGGACTGCTTTGTAATAATCAGAATACAAAATTATGAAATCATAGTGATAGTAAAGGTTTAAAATTATTAGAAAGGGGTACATGTTTTTGTAACTTAAGATTCAATTTTAAAAATCTCTGGCCCAGGATAGTGTAGAGACCGAAAGCATAGCTGGGCTCAGACAAGAGACTGGCAAGTTTCTGGTGTATACAAGTCCAGACATCGGTGATTTTAAACATGGTGGCTGAGAAGTACTGTCAGGTGCAAACAGGGTAATCCCCCTTCTAGAAGTTATCTTGCCCATACTGCTGTTCTTGGCTACCTGTGTAACTCCGTATTTTCCACATACAAACCTTTGTTTTCCTTTAGTCTGCTCTCCTTGAGAAGAGCCTTGTTTTATCAGGGACAGGGAGAGCCAGACAACTCTGCAAATCGGCAAATCCCCAGCAAGTGCTCCATCAAACCTTCAACTTTGCTGCAACTACTTATCTCACCCCAGCACCGAGTTCTCATCAGGGGCTGTGTATTCCTTCGCACATAGGGGAAAGGACACGCTGCTACTCCTCTGCATGCCTCCGACGTCTACCAGCTCTGTGGATCTCGCTGTATTCACAGAGGATCTCAGTAGTGGCTGTAGTGGAGATGGTAATACTGCCATCTAGAAATGCCACCATCTCCTTTGCGAAACATCCGGTACGGTACCACCAAGGGCTTTATGGCACAAGGGAGGTAAGAGAGAACGCCCACTTGTTTAGCACTGGCCAAGGGTGGCCAGGAGGACCGCAGCAGCCCCAGGCATCTCCATCAGGTCTCACGTGGCAGCCTGCATGGGCACAGCTGATGCCGTTCATTTGTTACCACCTCGTACAGCTGTTCCTACGCACACTGAGAAGAAAAAAATGTCCTCAGAGAATACTGGGCTACAGATGAACTGATTCTTGCATTCTGTTTCCATTTTTCTGTAAGGACATTTTGCCCAGAAGTTATCATTAATTTTCCACAAACTGAGGTCATGCATGTTAAATCATATGCTGAACATAGGCATATTTTAAGTGAACTGGGAGAGAGGTATCATGGGACAGCAAAGGGAAGGAAAAAAAAAAAAAAAAAAAAAAAAAAAAAGAGGTCTATGAAAAACAAGCCGCTTTATTTGCAGCAGCTCAGAAACCTTATTAGAAACTTTTCAACAGAGTGTAAGTAAATATCCAAAGTCCTACATCAGCATACCTGTGTAAAAGTTACACAACAAATATTTTCCATTTAAAAGTTATGGAAAGGTGTATTTGAATATTTCAGACTAAGACTGTGCTGTGATGCCATGTAAAGCTATGAGGTGCTCAGGAAAACCAGACTTCAGGGCTTTAACATTTGCAAAACAGAAGTCCATGAGGAATGCCCAAAAGAAATATCTTCCTTAAAATAATATGAATTTCTTCTTCCAGCACATCTTCAATAATCTTAGCACTCAAACATTTCCACACCCTTCCAAAGAAATGACGTTAGTGATGAATTTTTAATTAGCTTTCTAAAAAGACTTATCTATTACAACACAGAAAGTGCTGTAACGTACAAAGAAGCCCTGTAGACAAGCTGTATTTCTTTTTATGGTCTTTGTCTTACGCGGTTAATCAGATGCTGCTGAATTCATTCTCCCCGTTGTGCAGCTCTGTAACCTATTAATCCATTTTCCTCTGGTGCACACAGACTGCATTCATAAGTATTTTGTACACCACTGGCTTTAAGTAAACAATACAGGAATTATTATTACATTCATCAGAGAACCAGTTCACAAATCTGGCAAGTCTCAAGTTGGGGAAGGTTAACCGCACCTGCGTACCCTGCGAGCCAAGAGGCCACATGTCATTTCTCACATTGCTTCCCACAACAGGGCCTCCAGCCCCAAAGTGAGCTGAAGGTCTTGGGCTGTGGGCACAGGGGGTTGCTGGAGGGGGACAGGGTGGACTTGCCTTGTCGGCACCAGCAACTGCTCACCAGCCGAGCTGCAGGAGGAGCGGGATTCGCAGAGGAGATGGAGTGACTCATCCCCACTACACACTCAGTCGCCAGCCAGCTTAGGGAGCCAGTGCCAGCGGCACCACAACACCCGCAGAAACGAGTTTCAGAAATACTCTTTTCCCAAAGAAAGGAAACTGCTGGAAGTTCAGTAACAGAAAAGCCTTTTTAATGTTTTACAGCTATGTTTTTGTGACTAAATTGAGTCAGCTGTGACAGATTCCTTAATCATGTTTCAGAGATGCACAGTGAGAGCAGATGGCTAAAGGGATAGGCTTTTCCACAGGAAAGGTTGTCAAGCTGTTAGCTCCTTCAGCAGAGAATGAAAGCACTCAATGAAAAGCACCTGTGAGAAAGGAAACTGAAAACCAGAGTTACCACAGAGTGAATGACTTCAGAAGATAGCTCAAAAAGCCAGCTGTTAGGAGTTGCAAACAAACAAACAAACAAAAAAAAACCTGTAGAAGACATGGGACCGTGAATATTAGCAGCATTGGGAAAACACTAGAAGAGAATTAATAATTTAGCACATTTTTGGAACTATGTGTAGTGAGGCCCACTTGGCAAACGCACTGATGCTGTCTAGCAGGATGCAGCACAGGTGGCAGAGCAGACTTTTATGAGGGACCCTGTCTGCAAGAGCTGAAACACCCAGATGAACTCTTTCACAAGCAGTGAATTACATCCAGGTGAACCCAGGGTCTGAAAAAAAAAAATAGAAATTAGAGGAAAAAACAGAAATTAATATGAAGGATCAAATTGCTGCTATAGGGATGATTTGATTTTGAATTGAGAAAACAAACAAACAAAGAAATCACAGCTCAAATAAGAGTCTGCTACTTCTGTTAAACAAAGAGCTAGTACCAGATTTATTTATTTTTGAAAGGGTGCTTAGTTCTGGATTTGATTTAGAGAATGCATACAACAAAGCAACCAAAAAAATGTACACCAAATTATTTCTCAGATATCCTTAATGGGGCAGGTAGACTGGGCATGGAAAATTAAATTTTTAGCACTCCACTGCCCAGTAATTCATGCTACCATGACTATCCTGTGTCATTAACTCTACAGATATTTTTATAATGTTTACTAACTGCATTTAATAACTAACTGAATTGACTAGCTGTAGCAGAGAGAAGCAGTAAGTCATTGAAGTAAATATTTTGAACTTGAAATGTTCAATAAATACAATTGCACCCAGCTAGCAGAACATTCTTATTGTTATGACTGAAGCTCAATATTTTTAAACATTTTTTGATAGTTCTAGCACATTCCCCCTAGATAAGGGGCATGCAATATGCACTTCCAACATGTCATATAGGAGCAAATACTGTTATAGATTACTCTGTGACTTAAAATCTGCTTCTAGTACTTCTTTTTTTCCCCCAGAAGAAAGTATCACAGCTTCCTGAAGGAATACAGGGTGAAGTATCTATTGACAGTGTCCTGAAAGGACAAGAGCAGATCAGAAGGAAAGGCTGCAGGAAGTGTTTGATGGGACACAAGGAGCAAAACTGAAATTTGAAAGATAACTTGAAGGGCATAGAAATAATATTGCCAGGAAAAAGACTGAAAATAAGAAGCATACAGGCATAGTCAACTCTGGAGGAAAGTTCATATTTGTCTTGCCAGCCTATGCTCATCTCCATGTCCTTGTACAGAGAAAAGAGGCTGGAATGTCCTCCTGAGAAGGGACTTCTCTGCTTTAAAAGGCTTAAAATGAAGCTATCATCCTTGCATGCTTTTACACCGAAAGTCAGAGCAAGTTTTCTACAAACACATCAAAAGGCAACATAAGGCACAATACATGTGCAAGAATGCAATGAGCTTTGGGTGTGAGTGACACATGTGCCCAGAATACTTACCAAAATAGAGTGTTACTGCATACAGGCCCAGAGGCATATGCAGTGGAGACCAGTTCTGGCAAAAATTGGCAATGAGGATACCACATACATAGAGAAAACTGTCTTTTTTTCTGCTGATGTTGTATGGCTCATCAGCACTGTACAAACTGCAACATTAGCTGCTGATGGCAGACACGCTTCTAAGAGCACCGATCAATCTCTTCTGGAGAACCATATGAAAAATGACACGAGGCATGCAACTTCCATCTGTAAGAATTAACTAATCACAGAAACAATGTAGAATGTATTTACAGAGGTGATAATCAAAGATAAGATAGCTGCGGAAAGTCATTAAAACTTATTCTTTTGGGTGGCTGTGGAATTACATACCAAGCCTATACCAAATCAAATGACCATGGCTTTCTGTAATTGCTGGCTTGCTATTGATGGGCGAGATAAAAGTGCTGCCAGAGGCACTACAACCTGACCTGCTCCTAAGGACACATGAAGGTCACAGTGGTATGCAAAACAAGAGAAAAATCATGTGATCTACTGTGCTGTACTGGCCAGTACTCAGTTTTCTCTGTCAACCCATGTGAAACTTCAGCATAGGAAAAAATATAAGACAGGCTAGGACCATGGTCTAACACAAGTACCTACTTCTTCTTCCATCTAGAAATGATGATATGGAATAAGAATCTATTTTCTTTAATATCTCCCCAAAATGCAGCAAATCTGAAAGCCTTGCAGAAACCTTTAAGGGAGTGAAAAGCAATAACAATCAAGAGAGAAAAAAATGCCACTTTGAGAGGAGCCAGGACACACAGTGCACCTGCAAGGCATAACAAGCACGGATAAGCAGCCTGTATAGCTGAATGAGTTTTGCAACACAACAGAAACATTAAACAATTTACTGTTGGTAGAATGGAAAAGATGTAAAGGATAGCTGCAGTTGCTTCAAGAGGAGCCAAAGATTAGGAGACAGGCCCGATCTGAACTAGCTAGAGCAGGAGATGAAGGCACTGAGAGGAAAAAAAAAAAAAAATGGTCTGAGCAATCTGTTTCCTCAGACTCTTGCTACGTTTCTTTTCTCCTGTAAACTGTACTTAAAGCCTCCTCCTTGAACCTTGCTCCTAAAGTCATATAAAAGAAGTTGAAGTAAACCCACATATCCTGTGTTCCAGATGGGGACTTCAAGATGACCTTCCTCCTTCACTAAAGAAAAGTAAGAGAGTCTTCCCCAAAAGAAATTTGTGTGAAAGAGGGTCATTCTGCCATTTTCCTCTTTCTTTTTGGTCTTTCAAACAAAAATACTTAGGATTTAATATTCCTGTCCATATTTAAAAGCCCTTTACTACCCTTAACCCTAATCCTGGTTCTCCTTATATCAAAAGGAAACTAATGGGAAAATTAAGATAAATCTCACAGCATCTCCTCAAGCCATTCTTAATCTCTGAAGGATGCAGCCAAGGTCAAAGGAATTTGCCCAGCACTAGAGCTTCGCTCTTTAGGACCCCCAGTCTATACTGCATACTTCACTGCTGAAACTTTGAAGCTTGCTCTCTGTCACTTCGGCAACTAGTTAACATCACTACCCAGCCCTGTGTATAACAACGGAAAACAAATCAGTAAGAGTGAAATGCGTGAACATTTTTCATACCTGTGCTGCCCCAGCCGATTCTGGATGGCAAGGAGTGTGTAGGAAATCACACTTTTAATTAAGTTAATTGCTGAACGTCCTGGGGAAGAACTAGGGAAGAGGTGGAAGAGTTCACAAAGCACAGGGCAAAGTCTGACCAGAGGAGAAGGGTTCCTTGCTTACTCAAAACAATAACATATTCCTTTTCTTCCAGGAAAGACCCCTCCACCTGCCATGTTTTCTCCACTACCTGCCTATTTGTTAATGAACCAACCCCTCCACCACCACCAATTTTAACACATCGCCGAGTTAACCCAATTCTCTTTTAAGCAACGATAAAGTCGTTTTCAATCGGCAGGGCATACACTGGTGACATCTAGTGGGCACTAGAAACTTAACAGTCAAGCCAGCGTCTGAATAATTTGGTACATGAAAATAATTTTTGACCTACACTAAATCTACAAAGTTTAGCCTTCAATCTCTTGAGCTTATTTTCTGCATTGGCATGAGATCAAATATCATCAATTTGAACCCAAATCTAACATCTGACAGTATTAAGCTCCTCCAAATATACAATATTCCAGAGATGGCCATCTCTTGCTTGCTTCCTCTCCTTTTTCACACCAGGACTTGTTGCTGATAAGTCTTCCTGATTATCTTTTAAAATAACAGGCCCTTTAGGAAGAAAAATAGTCTGCAGCACTGTTAAAGAGCATTGATTTGTTTGCCATGAAATGATGCTGTTAGCAGGTACTTCCACCTTCTGCCTGTAGAAAAATAGTCAAGTGTGCCAAGCCCCTTCAGATGAGAACTAAGAGGTATTCATCCTTTGAATAGGTGCTTGTCCCACTGGATGGGGGGTTTTTTTTTGCAAATATTTTTACTTAACATCTGAGAAATGAAGCTGCACAGTTTATAGCCTATGCCAGTCATCATTTTTTTTTTAATTTTTTTTTTTTTTAAGTGATTAATTGAAGTACCTGTGGAGGACTGATCCTGGTGGCAAGGACCCAAGGCAATTTCTCTGTCAGGAGTGCTGCCTCCCCAACCAGCCTCTCCTTATTCGATTCCCTTTGGACAGGAGGGGGCTCTCCGACAAAATTGGCAGACTGAGAAGAAATAGCCAAGTGCTGCAAGGAAAACTGGCTCGCTTCAGCTTGGACAAGAGAGATGACAAGTTGGTATATTAAATAGCTTATATCACTTCTCAGGATTCAAGTCCCAGCTTCTTTTTACACCTACACAGCACTACCAAGACTACCACTTTTAACCTTAATTATTAGTCTCATATTCCCAAAGCTCAAGCACAGGACTGAAGCTTAAAGGAAACTAGAGACCTTTATGTAGAGAGAAAAAGCTCTCAAAGACACTTTTTGGAACTTTTTGAAGCTACAAGGCTACATCTGTTGCAATTTTATGCTGCTTCTATTAGTTGGGGTTTTTTTTTAGAAAAAAAATACCTAATTCACTGACAATTCTTTTGAAACAAGAATTTCCACACTAATTAATCCCCAGAAGCATTTATGCAGCATGCATTTAGGGACTGTTATCTTATACTTTAGTGAACTTCTTCTCAAGAGGATTACTTGTACAGAGACACTTCAAAAAAGTTTTAAAAGGGAATTAAAGCAGCAAGACCAAAACCAGGCCTCTCCTCCTACCTGTAGCCCCAGACCCACTATTAAAAACCAAGGTTAGTGATATTATACACCCACCATGCTGACATGATACAGTTCCCCTCAATCAGGGTCCAGGGAAAGAAGCTGAACCCTTTATTCAGCCACACGCGTGCCCTCCGAGTCAGGCCCCTGGGCCCCTGCAGCAGCACCACTCCCAGGAGCCATCCTTTTCGATACAGTCTGCAGATGGTCTTTCAGCTCCCGGTCTGTGTTATTAGGGCTTCACTCCCTCAGATGGGAACTGCATCCAAGCAACCTTCATTTTTTTTGCCCAGCCAACTTGTTTGCAATGTACTCCCACTCTGTACAATCCCAGGGAAGAGACCTCAAATCGATGCTGCAGAATTTCTTTTTCACAGTCACCCTACAACCTCCCATCAAACCACGGATGTACTGGTTCAGCCAGCTGTAACTGCAGTGAAGGATTCATTAAGGAAGCTCAGCTATAATTACCTCCAGAAAATCCTATGATGCCATACTGCAGGAGCAGGAAGACACCCCTTTTGAGCTTTGAACAACAAATAAAAAAAACCCACCACATTTTTGAGTCAATTAGTTCTACTATGTTTGTAATGCAACCCTAGCTTGCTTAATTACCCCATTTGTAAAGGTGAGTTAATTAATAACCCTGCTGCATTGCTACATACACTTCATCATGCCCATTAATCATGCTGGGTAAAGGAATTCTGGTTTTCTTTAACTGCTTTTGGTTTTGCTACATCATTGTATGCAATTCTTAATAGATTAATTTCCTGTCAGGATTCTTACTTTACAGTTAAATGTTCAAATAGTTGATTACCTGGAGTATAAGGTTCAATGTTCTACACTGAAGCTCATCAGCAAGATGATCCTTACTTTTCCAAGTGCCAAGACAAGCCGTCTCCCCTGCTGATATTGCCATTCCCAACTTCATCACTGTGAGCAGCAAAGGAATTTGACATTGTGCACATTCCCATCCTTACTGGAGGAATAAGGAGTCGGACTGGGTTTCCTAAGTGAATGTGTTAAAGTTCAGTCTTCCCTATAATCAGCAGGAATGAGCAGGTGTTGAATATTTATATTTGACTAGAAAACAGCTGCACTCTGCTGCTACCGTCAGTATGGGACAGGGGAGAGAGGAGGCAGCATTTACCTCTGTTTGCTGCCTTGGGTACCAAAAGATGACAGTGTTTTAAAGAGCCATCATAAAAAGCTGTTGAAACGAAAGGATTTATTTTGGTATTTCAATTCTCAGTTAAGGGAATCAGATGCATACACTAACTTTGCGGAAACAAAGCCTTTAAGTTGTTCAAAAGACCTACTGATTTTTATTTCAAAAGGGCACAGTTGAGGATGAGCAGTGTAAGAATGTGATAAAGACTTCTCAAACTCTGTTTTTGGCCCCTGTCCTAGCAGAGGTTCAAGTGATGCTGGGCAAGTTACACCTTCCAGTTTTCCCCAGCCAGAGAGTTTGGAGACACACTTTGGTTAGCAATCTTTCTCTGTGCTTTGCAGTCAATGTTATATTTGTTAGCAAAGTTACTTGCCAGATCTCAGAGAGTGTGTAACCTTACTGGTTATTCTCCATTGACATACAGGCATCTTCCATTCAACTTTGTCCACAGGTCTACAACATATAAGGAGGGTTGTTTTGGGGTGGTTTTTTTTTTTTTTTTTTCCTACAGCACAGCCCCAGCATTTCTACACCCCAGCAACTGCAGCTGTCATAATTTGGACAATCTCCAAGGTTCACCAAGGAGAACAGATTAATCTTTATTTCCTCTTTAGTCTCCCAGCAAGTTAATCTACTGCATAAAGGGCCACTGGGTAAATTTCATCTCTAGTAACTGGTTTTAAATCCATGAGTTTATACAGTATCACTCATCATTTACTCTTTCTCATCCACTCACCACATAATGATTCAAATTACATCTGAAAGTTAATTATAGTAGGTCTTATGAAAACTAGCATACTTGTCCATTAAAATGAGCACACCCAGCATACCAAGGAGTGAGCAACTGAAGCATCATTAAATCCAGAAAATCTTAAGCTTCCATGACATCTTCCAAAAGGCATTTATAACATTGTTTAAAAACCTGAGACAAATGTACAAGGCTGAGGGCACAGAAGAACAACAGCTACTGCTGAAATGCAATCAGTTGTACCTTGC
This sequence comes from Tetrax tetrax, assembly GCA_009806455.1. Taxonomy (NCBI): domain Eukaryota; kingdom Metazoa; phylum Chordata; class Aves; order Otidiformes; family Otididae; genus Tetrax; species Tetrax tetrax. Next base: position 432,613 of record WHYT01016780.1, read on the forward strand.
AGTTTAATGGCTCGGCTGTCAACTCTTTACAGTAGTTGAGAGTAAGAAGAGTAGAATCTGGTTTTGGGAGCAGTAGGGAATTAAAAGTACGCTGGAATCTGGCCAGGATTTGAGTGCTGTGTTTATACTCATAAGAAAAAGAGGTTTAGAAATTGGTTGTTAGCATCTTATCCAAAATATGTTCTCTTGAAGCAGAGGATTCCTCTCAGGAATTATTCTGTCTTGTGTGAAAAGACTCAGAGCATTTCACATCTATCCATTTCAAGCTTTTGCGTGATGAACTTTACTTCAAAATATTCCATTAACGGGAAAAGTGCTTGTAATGGTATCCAAGGTGATATATGACACTCAAGTGTCCCTTTAGGACACCTTTGGCTTAATAGAAGGGCTTATAATTTCTCAGTGATGGGAAATCTTTGGGATCCCAGAGATAAACCAAGGATAAACTGGTTATCAAAAAACACACTTTGAGAAAGTTTTGGCTTTGACAGATTTGCTTTTCTTTTGTCAAAAAAAAAAAAAAAGCATTAGAGAAGTCCCAATCTGCTCTGCTTCTAGAAGTAACTAAAAGCAATACATAATTGAAACAAAAGTGACTTGGCTGTGATTTCCTATAGGTCCCTGGTTGCTTGTGAATATCCCAACATTTGTGTACAAACAGAGCAGGCAGGTTGCAGCCACAGTAACACTGAAGGCTGCATGCTCAAAAGAAAAGATTACTATTAATCAGTAGAGACTTTGTAGAAAACACCCACTCAGCTCTTCTAGGTGGTTAGCTTTAAAGGCAGAGAATTTCATTTTGGCTTGTTTAAAGAAATTACTCTTGGCATCACGCGGTGCCGCTGTGCAGCCACTCTCCAGTTCTTCCATCAACTGCTTTCCTCTGGAATTTGAAGCTGGAGGCTTTAAACCACACTTTCTCTCAACCTTATTGACTTCTCCTATCTCATATTCATACCTTTAAAGCATGCAGATACTGTGGTGGTGAATGCTGGGAGTAATGAGCCACTGCTCCCACTGGCTCTGCAATGCACAATCTGTACTTTAGGGAGATGAGATTCACAGTATAGCTTTAGGCATTCCATTTCTGCAGCTCAGTTATAAGCCAAGGCTTTCTATACCATCAACACAGTCTCCAGAGACCCATTCAGTGCTCTCTCTTCTTCCAGTTGACAGCAGGTACTTATTTCTGCACAGAGGCAGATGCCTAAATCTAGATGATGGAGTAACTCTTGTCTCCCTCATCCTTATTGTTCACATTAATTTACTAAGTCCTATCTCCAAGGTAAAGATGAAGCAGTTCTAAGAGAGAATGCTACTGTGAAGAAGAGCATGAGGAACTTATCCTGCCATTTGGGCCAATAAGCTGTAACATTCTTCTTTAGGGAAGATTTGCATATTTGCTGCCCCCTCATAAATGGGGAGCAATCAGGTAATGCAGCTTTACAAGAGGAGTATTAAGCAGCAGTGGTTGACATACAGAGTCCTTTTATTCAGATCAAAGAAAATACCTAGTATCCTGATGAACTTCGGGTGGAGGAGAATAACGTAACAGCATTTGTGTATGAAACAGGAAATCAATGCTAAGTTTTAATAGCTTCAACAAATCATTAGAATCTTTAAAAAAGAAAAACACACTAAACTTTGTGTAATTATTTCCCTAACATGGCAATTACTGGTTAAATCATTACAGCCAGTTGTTACTGGAATTATTCCTTACCAAAGTTAAACTTTAACTTGCAAAGAATCTGTGCTTTGAAAGAAAAGTGTGTACAGCTGCCAGGTACTCCGTTCCCAGGCTAAGAGCTAGAGCTCCTCTTTGTGTGCAAAGTTAGGGCATTAACTCTGCCGTAGCTGCTGTTTACCACTGAAACATGGTGCCTTTGATCGCAGCTCTCTAAGTGCTTTACAGAAAAGGATGAAATTGTGGTGCTCATCTTACAGACCAGAGCTACAAAGAAGTTAAGTGACTCACTCAAGATGAAATGCCAAACTTGTCCTGGAACCAGGGTCTTTGCACTGCCTGTAGCTACAACTTTCCTGCTGAACTCATTGCACTGAAAACTGTAGAAAAGTAAAGCTATTTTAGAAGATGATGTTCAATGTTACATTTTCAAGATAAAATACTAAACGTGTCACAAAGTAAAAAGGCAGCATTTATTTTAATCAAATGTAAGTAAAAGTTTTCAGAAGCTTACATCCAATCGACGTCCCAAAAAATCTGTAGAGCTCCTAAAGTACTTGAGTTTTATAACCCCAAATACAAACTAAATTGGCTGCATCGATCCAATGCAATTACAGAGGCACATTTTAAAAATCTTCCTTGAAACAGCACTGTTAATTATTGTTGAAAGTGGCATGGGAGAGGTCACTGAACTGATAACACTTAGATATAGTGGTTTTAACTCTTTGATATTGGACACCTCTGGGGACAAGCCGACCTAGGCAAGCTATCAGACAAAGACTCTATCTAGCACATTGATTTCTTAACCCAGTGAGGAAGATTTTAAATAAGGATTGAATGGGGCAGCTGACAAAGGCACATATGAAAATAATAATAAGGCAACCTGGACACGGACCTAAAAGGAGGAAAACCACACTTATTTATAGATATGGTTATAGTAAAGCAAGGAAAGAGAAGAGTGAATGAAACTAATCATAGATGGTTGTATAAAACCACAGTAAGTAGGAGGAAAAGCTGAAAGTCTTAATACAATGAACAAGATAGAGTCAATTAGTGTAATTTATGAGAAGTATCATGACAAGAATACAAATCATAAGACACAAAGCTTATTAAAAATGGGGAACAGATGGAAATTTTGCTTTAGTTATCTAAGATTCATATGCTTGCTCAGTAGTCCAAAATATAGGAAGAAATTAAATTACAGAAGATCACTGACTTGGGTAAATTGTGAATTCTTTATTGATATCAAATACAAGGCAAAAGCCTGCAGATAAAGTAGTTTTAAAAAAAAGCAAGAGTACGTGGAGGGAAAAAGGAGGTGAAATTGAAAGGAAACCCCAAAATAAGACATATTATAAATATAGTAGTAATAAAATCAATCAAACAAAAAAAATACACAAGAAAAGTGGTGATACAATTCCCAGCAGGCAAAGCCATCACCTCATTAGCTGATGCCAAGAAATTGTGAGTATTATCAGATTTGCATCAAAAGGGTCAGATGTTAAACAGTTACTAGCACAATTAAGAGCAAAAAGTAAAATTGAGACTTCAGCCTAAGTAGGTAAAAAGCAATCTAGAGAAAGCTTATAGAGTGAAAAAAAAAACAAAACACCCCAACATTATTAATTAGCTGAGCTTGATGAACTTTGTTCTGAAGCAGACCTGATCAGAGCAGTCATTTCTAAGAACCAGAGGAACACAGAAGACTGTGGAAAGAACTGATGGTGGTGGTTTGATTTTTTACAATACATTACAAATTAGCCAGCTCACCTTCAGTTTTCCTTCAAATATTTGAAACAACAATCATCAGGACTCTTTTGAAAGTACCTCAAAGATGACAAGTAACAGCTACTATGTGTTTGACAAGATTTGACAAATTAACCTGATTTCTTTTTAAGACAGGATGACAAGCCTTCTGGCAATGGGAGAAGCAGCAGGTGTATTTTGACCATGACAAGGCTTTTTAACAGTCCAAATGACGCAAGTAAGGTCTCAGCTGGAGATTTTTGGACACTGCTTTGCCTCCTTCCCAAATTGTGAATGCAATAGAACGCTCAAGAGGGATCTGATTTCTAGGAAGTTATTCAGTAGGAAAGATTGAAGGAATTGTATGGTTTACTCTAGCAAAGAAAAAAAAAAAATGAGGTCGAATATGATAAATCCAGAGATCGTCAGCAATAAGGACAGAAACAATCTGTTCCCTTGTCATTGCACTCAAGTACTTTTCTCATGGATCAGCCACACTCTTGGAGCATCAGCCAAGACAATGCTGTAAAAAAACCCTGTTTACAACACAGTGAAAAAACTTTACTTTGTCACGTTTTACAATGGGCAACTGTAAAATTCTTCTCCGGTGTAGTCTGCAGGATCAGCTTTGTGTTCCTTAAAAGACAAGCATCCACAAGACAAGCAACACATCTATGAATGGACTGGGGTAAGGGAATGATACTGGTTATTCTAGAAGGCTTGACAAAATGAGGCCCCTGGGAAATAGGATAGCCATCTCTGTTAAAACCATACTCTAGCTTTCCTCAGAACAATTATCTTAAACCTCCTTTCTGAGCCCACCAGCACATCTAATATTGGAAAAAAACACTTCATTGCACCAGCCACTGAATGGCTGTTATGAGAACTGGTGAAGAGCAGATCACAAAAGTGATTTTTCTTCTCTCTGATGCTTACACACGTCTGTAAGCACGGGGGACCTGCTGCACACTGATGCGTTTTTACAATAGGGGATCACTGTTAAAAAGAAGGAATGAGCAAACATCTTGTTGGTGCCTCCTACCACAAAAACAGAGCTGTTAGATGAGAGCTGATTGATCTGTGGGATCAATTCATCCTAAGAAGTCCTGAACCAAGTCCCTGGGCATAGTTCCAGAAATGGAGAGAAACAAGCTTCAGAGAAACGGGTGAAGAAAAAGATCCAGGAAGCACAGCTGCACTTGTGAGAAAGAACAGATCTGAGTCAAGAGTGATGCTTTGCCTGCATTACCTACAGTAGAGGACAAGGAGAGAACTAATTTTCCTGCCTCTTTTTGTAGCAACTACACTGGTGCACATACCCTGAACAACATCAGAAGAAATCAGCAGGACATCTTTTGACATCAATCACAATGTGAAAACAAGATTGTAACTGCAAGTGGAAAAGGGTGATAAATAATAGGTCTCTCAACTATAATACAATTGGTCTCCTGTATGCCTGTTTTTATCTCTTACACCATGGTGAACCAACACTTTCCGGTTTTGATCCTTTGAATTTCTTTCCAAAGAGAAAAGCTACTTGGCTTGCATTACAAGATTTAGATATTAATAGATTTCCATATCCTGTATGTGTATCTCATTAGTGTCACATCTTCTTATGCTCAGTCCTAAACTGCTGTTTTTAGTGTACTTTATTTTACAATGAAAGCTTTTGTGGATTACAGGATCTTAAATTGGACTACGTAGAAAAGGAGAGAGTGGAGATAATACTTTCCTACTTAGGCTTCTTTTTAACTGTAACCCAACCTCATCCTATCCTGACTTTGACAAGTATTCAGAAAAATTCATCAGGTATTAAAAAAAAAAAAAATTAAAACGAGCACTACAATCTCTGCTCACAAAAGCTGAGGTAATTATCTTTTTTTGAAAACCATTCCCTATGCATATTCATAACATGTGGACATTTACACAGTGTTTTTTATCAGAGAACTAACTACCTTCAGCAGTATATGTTGGGGCATATATAAGCCAGATCCCTGTATTTGGCTCACATACAGTTATAAAGGGGGAGCATTGCCCATTCCTTTTCCTTTAAAACCCTGAAAGCATTAAAAGGTTTTACAGCGGGGAGAGGGGGGAACTCTAGGAGCATATTTACAGCTACAAGAGAATCTCTTTTTCCTTTTAGTATCTACAAGCACATTATGTGCAAAGAGTGCCCCCGACTTTCTGGAAAGGATTCAGAATCCCTGTTTAAAAAAAAAAAGAAACAAAACAAAACAAACAAAAAACCACAAAAAAATCAAACAAAAAAAATTGTCAGGCACACTTTTCTTCTAAATACACTGTGCAATTCTTATTAGAGCTCTACAGGCCTGAGAGAATATATTCTGTGGAGAAACTTGCTAAAGGGATCATAGGTGATGACCCAATGGTATGACATTCTTAATATGCCTTACATATTAATCCAGTGTGATGTCATCATAGACAGTATCTGTTCTTTACATCATCTAGCTATATGTAATAACAGTAAAAGGTGTTGTTCTTAATGGCGTTCTATAAACCAACGGAATTTGCTTAACTGGAGAAGAGCATTCATTGTGAAAAAAAAAACCAACCCCCAAAAAAACCCACAACAAAACAAAGCTGAAAAAGCACCTAAAAGATACGCTTTCAGTCTAAATTGGCTAAGGTAAATAAAAAACCAAGATAAATAAAAAAAAACAAGACAAGGCTATGTCCATAGACATACGTCTAACAAGTACTTCTTATGCGTAAACTACAGTGTTTCTATCCCAGACCACAAGCCAGCCGTCAAGTAGCTGCATCACAAGCAAGAAGGAATCAGGGCCTCAGTGATGAAAATTTCTGCTGTCAAGAGCAGAGCCAGCAATGTGAATAATTTCAGGGGTTCTAGCGTGAGAAAAGTAAGTATTTTGATGAGAACGACAGTGGGTAGTAGAATCACCATTATCAGTTCTTCCTTAAACATTTCAAGTGGCACGTGTGTTGAAGGAGATGAATACTCATTTCCCTAACAGCAGAGTCAATAAGGCATCTGAATCTGACCAGGTGTAGGCCACTTCTGGAGCTGAAGTGGATTCCCTTTGGGTGAATACCTTGCCCCTGGAAATAGCATGTAAAAGTTTATCCAGCACTCTCAGGAACCATGCACTCAAAATAGCTTAAATCACTGGACAATATATGTCTAGTATATGTCTTTGACTTACCTAGACTACTGGCATCATATACATCTGGTGTATGATCCGACTCCTTCCTAGCACAACTACCTCTCTCCATCAGGTACAGAAAAAAAATCTTGTAGCTCTTCAACTATTGGTAACAATTGGCAGAGTAAGTGGCATCTAACGTAAGAAACAAACACCACTTTCAGTCTGGAAGGCAGTAGAGAGTAAAAAGGCTTTGTAAAATATTATTGGCTAAACCTGTCTGCCATAAAATAGTGTTTAGAAACTTTTCAATTATTAAAGTGATTGGCAAAACAGTGAGGGGAATGAATAGTCCTATTCTTTCTATTTTCTCCTGGGTCCCAAATATGCAGAGTCCCACCTGCTTTCATAACGATTGGCAAGCCCTCAGATGACTAGACTACTCATACTACTACATCAAAGATCTTAGCTGAAGATCTGAACCCTTGGCAGGGTGAAAGGACAACATAGTACTTATGTAAATTCTCTGGCATGCAAAGAACTCAGCAGCTACAGTAGGCATGGCTTTGTTAGGCATCTTTCTTCAGAGAAGTGTTAACAGCTTTCTGCTGAGGAGTTCATTGTTGTGCCCTCTCCGTCTCCCCTTTGGAGACCTAAGTATTCATGACTGTCTTCAGCAGCCACAAGAGATTTGAGTTGTCAGAGCCTGTAACTGCACACTTCGGTGTGGTGGGAGGGAAGACTGATGTTCTCAGATATCACAGAACAGTGCAAATCATAAAATATAATGCAAATGTTTTTAAAACATCTATTTAGCAATGTTGCAGAGCATGAGTCTCCGTATTAATGATCACTCAAAGGAGTTACACCAAATTTGACATTTGACTGAAGTTTGACTAGTTCAGTGAGGCTGAATTGATGACTGCTTTTAAAGCAATCTCTAAAAATTTTTAACAGATACAAGCTGTTACATTAAGAAGCACTGAACTTTGCCATCCTGATGCCAGATCTCAACTACTGGAAGCAACTATACTAAAGCCTAGATGCTAGAACGGTCATTATGTCTTTATTCTTGAAATGGGGAAAAAAAGACTTTGAAAGTAATTGAAGAATAGCAAGAACCTGGATCACTTGGGAAAAATATTTTACATAACATGAATAAAATACAAGATGGTATTAACTACAACTTGCTTAAATGTCACCAGTTCACCACTGGAGTACCCCAGGGGTTAATACTAGGGCCGATACTGTTTAACATCTCCATTAACAATCTGGATACTGGGACAGGGTGTACCCTCAACAAGTTTGCAGATGATATAAAACCTCGTGAGGAGTGGGTGATACACCAGATAGTTGTGCTGCCCTCTGGGCAGCACCTGGACATGGTGAAAAACTGGGCTTAGGGGTATCTCATGAAGTCTAAATGAATTTGGTTAGGAACCAGTACACACATGGGGCCAAGCACCTGGGAAGCAGCTTTACAGAAAATGACTTGAGGATCCTGGTGGACAACAAGCTGAACATAAGCCAGCAACGTGTCCTTACAGCAAAGGTGGCCAATGGTATTCTGCGTTAGGAGTATTGCCAGCAGATTGAAGGAGGTCATCCTTCTCTGTTACTCAGCACTGGTGAGGCCACGCCTAGAGTCCTGGGTCTGGTTCTGGGCTTCCTAGTACTAGAAAAATATGGACTTCCTAGAACAAATCCAGTGCAGGGTCACAAAGACTATTAAAGGACCAGAGCATCTTTCATATGTGGAAAGGCTGAGAGAGCTGGGACTGTTCAGCCTTGAGATGAGAAGGCCCCAGGAGGATATTATTGTTTATAAAAATCTGATAAGGTGGAATGAAGAGAGAGCCAGACTCTTCTCAGTGAGGGTGGTCAAATAGTGGAACTGGTTGCCCAGAGAAATTGTGGAGTTACTCAAAACTCGATTTGACATGGTGTTGGATAACCTGCTCTAGCAGAGGGGGTTGGCCTGTTCCACCTCCAGAGGTCTCCTCCAACCTAAGTGATCCCGTGATTCTGCGAAAAAGAAAAGTAAATCTATCCTACTTAGGTAGCTCTGTGGATCTAGTCTCGAGGCTATTAGAACAAAAAGCCCTTCCCTTTGGTTTAAAAAAAAATAAAAAAGCTATTTTATCAAACTAGCTAGACCATAGAGGATATTGGATTTCTAGCAGTATTGAGATGACACTCTCTTATTTGGTTTGCTCATTTTCACTTATGTTCAGGAAGAAATCCGTTATACGCTTGCAAGGACTTTGGCCTTAATTTACAATACCTAATACTGCAAACTTCAGCATCCTCAACTTAGATTAATAAATGTACTACATAACAGAGTCTCATTAGCTCCTCATAATGCATGCACTGCAGTGATCTGACTAGTTCTATGAAAAAGGGAAGCGGCTAGGGAGAATAGGATCTCTTCCATTACCACACAATTGTATGCAGATCTTAATATTACCACTATAACACTGTGCATAAAATAAACTCCTTGTGCAGCTTGGCTTATAATCTGGGCTCCATACGGATGCTTACAGGCCATATAAGTATTTGATATCTAGCCAGCCTCACGAGAAGCTCTATGCAGGCCTGTCTTCATAAGATTGGGCTTACAGCTTTAAATTTCACTGCACCACTAGAGACTTTGCTGTGCCTTGCCTGTTGCCACTATGCAAACAGACCCTTCCTCTTCTCCTTACTGAAAGCCAGGCTAACGCGCCCCTTGCATGACGGGGAAAGAGAAGAGGGAAGTTCACAAAAGAAGGTGTTTTAAAATATTGCAAAGAAAATACTGGCTTCATTTGCTCAAAAAAAAAAAAAACCCCAACTAAACAAAAAAAAGTACCAAAACCCTTAAACCAAAAAACCCTCCCCTGGAAAAAACCCACAATAGAAATGTTATTTCTTACCTGTATTCTTGATGCTGAATCAGATGCAGAATTCATTTATATCCACTGCTCTACCTCCTCTAAGATAGCCAGTCAACATTGAAAAAGCATCAAAAGACATATTATAGTCACATGAAAAAAAGAAACAAGCTTATACCCTATGTTTCTGCCCACATTGATTGCAAGAAATCACAGGAACGTTCACATTACTCTACTGGACAGTTAATCTTAAAGTAACAATTGCAAGTTAATGTTCCAAGAACAGGCTGGCCATAGTCTATAGTTCCTGGTTATTCAACAGAGAACTCTTTTGTATGTGTTAAGAAAGCATTAAAATATATTTTTCAAGAAAATTCAAATCACTTTGCAATACAGTAGCTACAAAACATTTATTTTTTTTAAATAAGAACAATTAAATCATCAGGTTTTGTAAAACAGTGTGTCAAGTGTTTTATCTTAATCTTCATAGTGTAAGCACCTTCTGTTTTATGCTAAAACAATCAACATAATTTATTATTTGGTCAGGCTATTAACGTACATTGAAATAAGTATACTTTTAACCAAGACAGATCACTTAATGCATACCAGGTTACCGTACCTTTACAGAAAGTTTTTCTGGTGACAAGTGAAACACAGACTGTGAAACCATGATTGCAATAATCATTTCTTTTTCTCTTTTTAATTTCAGTGAAGACTGGCCTATAATTTTAAACTATAAAAACAATGATAAATCACGATAGACTATAGCTTAAAAAAAACTGCATCATGTAAGAGAAATATTTCAGATGGCTTAGCTAAATAGCCTCAGAATAGAGGTGGAATACAAACTCCTAAATTAGTTACAACACACTGGGCTGATCATATCGTATGTCCCACTCTTATGGGAAATTATCCACTGAACAGGGATAGAAATCTGTTTAATTACAAGAGAGATAAGCCACTGATAAGTAAACAGTTCAGCTCACAAAGGGCTTTTTATGCTGATACTATTGATTACAAAACATAGGGTGCAAAATTCAACATTTAAAATTATATAAACCTTAAAAGTACAGAATAGAACTTAACAGAAGTTTACAAGTCAAAATACTTCAGCACCTGAGATTTTTCCTGTAGAAAGCCGAACGGAGATACTTTCTTCAGAAACATGTAATACAATCAACTCCTTTTCTCTCTGAACTACATAGAAATAATTGATCAAGAAAGAGTTGAAATATATAAAATGCTCCAGGATGAAGTAAATCTGCTGTCAAGCTATACTTAAAATTTGAACCATGTGCATTACCTAATTGACTTTGGTTTATGAAAATATTTTTTATTTAAACTGGAATAGATTTCATTTATTAAAGTGTTCTCATTAAAGTTTAAAGAAAAGACAAAGGACAGTATAGAACTTGAATCATGCTGACCAAGAATACTGAAATAGAAATAAGTTTGAACAAAATGTAATAACTTAATAATCTGCTATGCAGGCATTTAGTTTTACAGTCAACTAGTGGTTATGTCTTTACTTTTAGTACACTAATACTTTAAGGAAATCCTTTTCTATTTTCACTTTGAGAGTTGAGAAGTTCCATTTTCTGTGTTTTGCTCTGTGATTAAGACTTCATGATTTTGTATGTATAATTATCTGTCATCCTCAAGGTAGCCACTGTACTGCATACCAGCCATGAACAGAAACTCTTTTTTAATCTCTTGATTTTGAAGCTTTAAGTAATTGTGTATTCTACTTCACTACTGAGCAAAGGAGAAGAAAAATATTTAAAACAAAGGTATCAACAGCGTATTCTGATGGGAACATAGCAGTTTTATTCTAACATTATCTAATTTTACTTATGAAGACTATTTAAATGTCAAATGATATACAAAATTAAGACTTCAAACACTGGAATCTGAGGGATGTTCCTTTAATTCTAGAAGTGCTTTCATCAAGTATACTGTGCATTTGGTTTTCTTTAACCATTCAGTGAAACTGTAAAAAAATTAAACTATCAGTGTTACCAAGGTTAAATGTTCCTTCCCCCACAATTAACTACTCAGTATTTTCTGGAGCCTTTCCATCACTGAAAACCAGTCAAACCATACCTGTTTCTGTCCTTTAATTCCTAAGTAAGGATAACTGAGCACTCAGTAGAAACTTTAAGAAGAAAAGCTGCAGAGATTATACTGAAAGACTTAATATTAAATTATCGCAGTTTTAAAGTTTGAGTGCAGTAAAACACACTGTTTGCTCACTTAAAATCAAAACCAATCATCCTTAAAAGCCATCATCTTTCCTCAATAAAAGGTGCAGCAGAGTTTAAAAAACAAGGGGGGGGGGGGGGGAAAAAACCCCCCCC
>WHYT01016780.1:444420-455588 GCA_009806455.1 Tetrax tetrax
GGGGGGGGGGGGGGGGGGGGGCAAACCCCTCCACCAGAAACAAAAAAATCTCAAGCCAGGAATATTGTTTTCAGTGCAAACACTGTAGCCTTCAAAAGGTTAAGAGTACAAATATTTACGTTCCAGTGTATCCTTACCTACAAGGAATGTTGTTTCACATTATAAAGTATGTCAAATACCTTTAATCCAATTGCAATACTAAAGTTTACCCTCTCAAATCGATATGGTGGCTGAAACCTAAGTGTTTATACAAGCAGTGTAACTTTCTGGAGAAACCAATACACGCAGTTGAAAGTTCTCACAAAAACTAGGGGCAAAGACTGCAAATTCAGCTGCTGGTTCTTAACCAATTTCAGTATCAAACGACAAAAAGCAACCAGCTATTTAATGAGGAGTGAACAGAGCCCCCTGCACCAGGCCACAGAGGCAAGCTGCAGAAAAACACTTTTTAGGTGAAACTCTTGTTGATGGAACACAACCTTACTGTATGTCATTCTTTTTTTTCAATGTGCAGAAGTTAAATTTCTAGCAAAACTCCTCAAATGTAAAAAAAACTTCTGTAACACTGCAGGAGGTGGGCATATTATTTTAGCCATTCAAAATATGCTCACAAATTTCACCCAGAATACTATTTTGCAGCATTGTGCTTTTATAGAGTTACTAGCTACAACTCCAAGGAACATTTGAAAAAGGCACCTACTACACTTTCTTAAATAGCTGCCCATTTTAATAATTTTGGTACTATTCGTCACAGTACAACAGAAAACAGCAGCACAAAGTATTAGATGGACAGGAATTTTGTATTTGTTCCCCTTTGAGAAGCAAACATTTTTAAAACGAAAGGCACTCACGACAGAAACTCTCTCTCCAGTTCATATATAGATGGCCGACAAGTTTTGCTCTTCATTCTACATAAAGGCACAGTACAGTCTCTGTTTTGACCTTCCACATCAATATCAAGTAATGAGGGCATGTGGCAGTTAGTTCTTTCCTCAGTATCTGGCAAGACGTTAATATCTGGATCTACACCGCCCTCTAAAAGTTCAGAGTCTTTAGAGTTTGGTTTAATAATACGTGGAATAATCTGCCATGGATCAATTTTACTTCTTAGAGAAGAAGGTCGAGGCCTTGCTATAATATTGACAGCGCTTTGCTTTTCAGTTGAAATACCACCGTGATTGCTTCTTTGTTGAACAGACGGAGAGTGTGGTGTTCCAGTAACTGATAGAACTGGGAACGTGGAGACATCATTGGTTGAAGCAAATCCATTAGCTAGGGGAAAGGAAAGGCCAAACAAACAAACAAACAAAAGAATTTAAACCATGTGACCTCTTGATTTCTTTGCTATTTGCAAAACTAGGTTGCCAGGATCACTAGCGGATTTTTTCTCCATTAAAAAAAAAAATTAAGATGCTCTCCTGCATTTGTGGGGAATCTTGAGAGGATTAACAGTGTGCAAATAACATTTTTGCATCTATAGTCTCTGCTACCACCCATAACAGTTTATATTTTTATTGCTACAAAAAAGATACAGAGAGATAGCATTAGCCACCCAGTAACTGGATGAATATTAATATTGGAATAAAGCCCTACAAATTTGTCCAGTATTTAAGTAATTAAATATGCATAGAGTACCACGAAGAAAATTATATTTAAGCCACCACACAACACCAGTATTGAAATTTAGAACTTATTTTAAAAAACTCATTTATCATGAACTTATCCATTTACACAGAAACCAGATTTCAAGATTTTTTTAAGCTTACATTTTTATCAACAGCTTAACTTAACAGTTCGTGGAACATGTGACATAACTTCTAGGTCAAGTAAGCAAATCAAACTTATCACACTTGTTTCTCTTGAAGTTAATAAATGTGCAGTAATAAAACAATGGTCACTCACTCACCTATGTGGAGTGTAAAACTATATTAAACAAGTCTACTCTCAGCCTCAGGAGGTCTACAGCTACATAATGCATGCACCTGACAGTCTCAGTTTATTTCAGCCATAATGCTAATATTCTGCATTTCACAAAAAGCAGGTGCTCACTGACATGCAAAGACTCGGGAAATCTATTTTCGCAATATCTGAGAAAAGCAAATATCACCTTAAAATTACTCATGTTTTCCCCTTAAATCTCCATATGCACAGTCCTGACGTGATACTGTTCTGAGTGCAGGGAGTTTATTCAGGGTTCAGACACAGAGAGCTTACCCACATACAGTTATGGTGGCTCAGCTAACACATAACAGTGTAATAAATATGTTAACAACTTAGTGAATGGTTAGTTTCCCTACATTTTCTGGTTTTATACTTAAAAATCCTCTAACTTCTTAATTACCCACCTGTGGTCTGAAAATTGTTCCCATCTGATAAGGTCTGTCTGTGACCCAACACACTTAACTTTGTTGAGGAATCATGTGGCACATCTTGAGATTCTTGTTTGAGACAAAGATTAAAAGGCTGGTTTTTTAATCGTGTACAATCTGTGTTAGGAGCCAGCTGTATTTTCTGTTCTCTCTTACTTTCAGATGAAAAGTCATCAGTGGAACTACATGGACCACAATCGCCTAGCACAGTGTTTACAAATGCATCTTCACTGTCAGATTGAAGTAGGCATTTTGTGGACATGGAGGGCATAGAAAGAAGATTCACAGTATCTTCAGCTGGATTTAGGGATGGAATACTTGTTTCCTCTTTCCTGGACTGCAGTCTTGTAGGGCTGGCACTCCTGCGGAATTTTGAAGCACGTTGAAATATTCCATCACGTTTCTTCTTCTCATCTTTAGGTAAGAGTTCATCTGGACCCTGTGATTTGTTCAGCCCTCTGATATCTAAGCCCAAGGCAACAGATGCAAGGAGGACAGCACACCCATACAGCACTGAATCAGTCTTCTTTTTCTGCAGCGTCCTGCTCAGACTGTTTGTAGGTGTCATTTGAGGAGTACTATTTGTAGAACTAGCAGAGGTTCCTTCTTCAAAGCTCTCATGTTCTACTGTGTTCTCTCCCTGGTCATCTTTACAAAGAGGTAGATTAATATAGGCCTGATTCGGCAACTTGATCGGCTTTGGTCTTTTACTGTCCAAACCTTCAGGGAGAAGTTTCTTATCAGTAGAGACACCTATAAAACATTACAGTATAATTTAAGATTGCAATTCAGCTATTTTGCTTCTACATGTCTGCATGCATGCATTATTTCCTTTCACTTGCACAAATATTAATCTTGAGGTATACTGTATGTCCACTTCAGATGCAGTCAGAAGCTCAGGGACTCACATTGTAAGATTCAGGAACACATCCTCAGCCTAAACCTCTTCATATTCTCTTTATAGTCTTTAATACCATTTTGCTACAATTTCACCTTTTTAGCAACTCAAAAGCAAACTCTATTAGAAGCAACTTGCAGATCAATCTTCCCGAGTACAGGTTAAGTGTAAAAAAATTATGTTTTCCACATCTGAAACTTACCTTTATTTTAGGAAATGCAAAATATATCTCCTAACCTTTATGTACTCAACACAGTTTAAGAGCAGTTACTGACTTTGCATTTTCTGTGATATTTGAGGATTTGCAATGCTTTTCAAACAACATGAAAAATATTTCTGTGTATGGATTACAATAAAGTAACTTAATATATTCAAACTGACAAGTAAGATCTGGAACATATTCCTTACAACTTTCAATTAAGCTGTATTCCAAAATCCAGTGAGTTACTGGAAATTTTTTTCAATTCATCAGGCCATGGTGGTCTGAAGTAAAATGGTAAAATGTAAATTTGACATCTCACACCTCATGACATATAAAATGGAAGGTATAATTTGACTTACATGTATTATTCTACTATAAACTACTGAATGCTACAGAACATTTTGGGTTACATATTTGAAATGTAAATATGTAAACTTGTATAATCTTCTCTGTATGTAGCAGCATAGACGTAAGCTAATAAATACATAAAATTACTACTAATGAAGCCTTGGTTTCTACCTCTACCAGTATATACCAAGTTGAAAATGCCTTTTTCCTAGGGCAAAAAAAAGCAGTGTCCAAGCAGCTTACCACTTCCTCTTCCAGGTGGCATAAATCTAGCCACCAGTATGGACACTGTGATATCACAGGTTTTTTTTTTTCCTGACACTGGTAACTTAATTTTCTCAGATAGGAGAATCTATGGTATAGAAAATGTGTTCACATTTGAAAATTATTATTAATTGTATAGCCACAGCACATTGTAGTAACAAAAAGTAACATACAGCTATTATGTTTCTGATCCTAAGAGAATTAAGTATGTTTTCCCTTTTGATTTACTCATAAATCCCAGAAAGTTGCCTAAACAACTTGTAAGATTTGAAATAGACATGTTTTTCTTGAAAATTCAGAGACTAAGTCTCTTTAAAAAATAGGGAATAACATCTGGAAATACATCAGGACTTACAGTTTTTTAAACAACTATGCATTTTTCTAAACAATTATGCAGAGCCCACTAACAATAAAAGTCATTAATGATCATTTAAATGTCAAGACAATTACCAATTTAGATATTTCTTTTTAAAAGAAGCTAAAAAGCGGTGACTGCAGACCTCATTACAGATTAGCCTGGAACTCAAAAATATGGGAAAAAAATCCCTATGCAGTACTGCTCTCACACCATGTATATTTCTTAGCTGCTAATGATGGAAAGGTGAAGATTAACACTTGCAATTTTTTACAGATAGATTTTTTTTTTTTTGCATAGGAAATTATTTGTAGCATGACTACTTTTCTAATAATCTGCATAATCCTTGAGGAATTCAAGCAATACTAGTTATGACACTGGAGATAGAGTTAATGCCATTATATAGTAACTTTCACTTTTAAAAAAAATAGCTCTTACCTTGGTCCACAAACAGTGAAGCTAAAGGAACACTCTTCTGATTTTTCATTAAAAGAGTTGACCAAGGGTTGCTGCCATCTGAAAGTGGTCTTATTCTGAAATAACAATAGTTATTTTGATATTACAGGGAACATCATGCTTATATACACTTTGACAGAAAATTACTAAAACATCTCTCTTTTTAAACTATAATTATGAAAACAGGAAAGCGTTACGAAGGTAAAAAATGTATATAATAGCACAGAGGCATATGATTATAAATTGATACATGCCTTATATCAGGTATTCCTTATAAGTTGAAAATTTCAGGACATAATAGCCTAAAAAGAAAGCCAATGAAAAATAGGCCTCAACTACCTATTGAAGAACAAAAGTTAGCGAAATTCTGGACAACAGTTTTACTGTGTCAAAGAAATCATGTGAACATTGAAACGTGTTAAAAACAGCGACTTTAAAACAAATACAAGTATCATAAAGCCAGTTTCAACAGATGGTCTGGAACCAACTACTGCCACAGGTAAATGAGTGTATGTCTCTACCAAGGAAAGAAAGCTATTATAAATAATTATACTAGAAGAGACAAGGAAAAGGATCTCTTGCTTCAGAAAAACTGCTAACCTCCACTTTTCAGCAATCAGTGAAAGTGAAGGTGTTCAACTGATTTTCAGAACTCTTTCACCCTGTGTTTGTCAACGTAAGTTATGTTGCTCCTGTGCATTGTGCTTCATCTATGCAAAGTCAGCCAGTTTTATTTAAGCGTCCTGGAAGCGCCCACCGGGGGCCATGCTTGCAGTTCCTCAAGTCAGTCTGAGGAAGGGCAAGAAAGATAAGCAGGCCACGAACGTCTGGTATGCATTAGCAGCTCAGCTACATCCCAGTATGTTCCAAATCTCAAAAACTAGAGATAACGGGTAACAGATAAGAGCCACTAAAACCTTAAGATAAATAAGCGTTTTATCCTCAAGTCTACGTGGGGGAGCTACTCATTATTAATGTAATGCCTAAATTAATTAAAAGGTATGACTGAGTTTTAACTGTAGCTAGAGATTGCAGAACTTCTCTCACTCACTGCCTGTGTTAATGATCCAGTTACCAAGAACACGTATTATCAAACAAACAAAATGTAGTAGACATACTTGTCCTTACAATCTGCACGATCCTTTGTTTGAACTGAACTTGGTCCCCATGTACAACCTCTCTTTTTAAAACTTCTCTTCACGTCTTCAAATTCTTCTTGGTGATAAGTTGTGCTCCTTCCCCAAGTTCTGTTGCTTTCATCTGAAGTTACTAGAGATTGGATTTAAAAACACAAACAAAAACACCCCAACACATAAATAGTATTTCTAAAACCAAAATATTTTGACAGAACAGAATGTTTTCTCCACTGCAAAATCATTTTGACACAATAACATAATGAGGAGTAGACAAAATTTGAGATTTTTTTCTTTTACAAAAACCACCACGCAAACTGCACTGATCCAAAAAGATGAGCAAGCAAGAAAAATAATTTGAGCTGACAAGGGACTCAAAGATAAAGCAGCAAAAGGATCATATTTCCCATGCTTCCTTGTAACTGAAAACCTTGTATTTAGATAATTCAGACAAGTGAGTTAGACTGAGCACTTAAATTCCAATGAAGAAAATACATGCTGTGGAATAATTGGTATCAAATAAAACAGAGTATTCCAATTATGTCAACGATTAACATTTTCTTTCTCACTACATCAAAACAAATAATACTTTTAAAGTGTCTAACCTTCATTAAATGCTTAGTCTGTCACTGTCTCAACTGTTAAATTAAACAGAACCAGCACCTTTGAAACATAATGAAATCTTGCCTTTTTTCATAACCCCACTGGGAAGTTCATATTCACTTGTGATATCTACATCTTGCTGGTACACATACACACTGTTTTTTCTTCGGCCATTAGTTGTGTGTGTATCTGTGTTGGGAATCACTGAGGAAAAATTAAGAGAATGTAGTAGAGAACTTAGTCAAGCTGATTTCAGAAATGGAACCATTTCCCTTATTATATTTTAATCTTTGGGTCATAAAGCCCACATCTATAAAGGCACTAAGCATATTTTGATTGATTGTACTCTAGGGTTTAGAGAATCCTCTTTCTAGGACCAGATCCAGAAAAGTAGATTTTTGTATACAACTCAATAACTGAAAGGTAACTTGTATGAACTTAGCATGCTTACAGCTATGATGAAGAGACCTAACAGAAAAAAAAACAAACCAAAAACAAAAACAAAAACTTAGTGATAATAGCATGATAAATCAGGTGGCATTTACATGCCCATGGTTCTGCTGCTCCTGCATGCACAGCGCTCTCCTCCTGCCTCACCATCCACCACCTCGCCAGCACAGCTTCCCCTCCAGTACGGCACTCTACTTGTCTTCTTTATACTCTCATTTTCAATCACATTCCAGGGCCTATGGAATATATATTTATCTCTCTTACTGGCTTTCCTCCTCCCTTTAAGACACCTTTCAAAATCAGTTGAATTTGTTTTGGCAATAATATTGACAATCAACTAGATTTTAATTTTAACTTGAAAGAAAAAAAAAAACTTCTAGATTTGGAAGCCAGTCTCGCTCATGGCAAAGTGAAGCAATCGAGTAACCAATTGTTAGATATGCCTGTTCAAATCACCTGTATTTGAGCAAGTCTTCTTGAAACAAAGACACTTTGAAGTTAAATCAAGATAAAATATTATTGTGGGAAAGAAAATTTATTTCGTACAGGTGCAGATGGGTGTGGAAGCTAAATTGTTTCAGCTAGATACTCCTGAGAGATCTGATAAGCTTCTAGGTAAAGCCTGGGGAATCCAAACTCAGAAACAGAAGTGTACTACTTTTAAAGGAGAGCCTTTATGTAGTCCTGTATGTTCTAGTCCTACAAATACAAATGCCTCCTCAAAAAAAAAAAAAAAAAGGCAAGAAAAATCCCCAGTGGCACTTAGCACACATGCAAGGAGTGGCACTGCTATAGCTTACGTAAGGCTAAGCATTTAAAAAAAAAAAAAAAAAACCCAAAAAAAAACCAACACACAAAAAACCCACACACCTTCAAGTTCTCAGAATCATGCCATCATGCCAATACCTGACACTTGCTTCACTTCCAAGCATTTCCATACAGAGAAAGGAGAATTAAAGACAAAGTAAGTCAGTCTTGTTTATATGCAATTATGACATTTTACTACGAAAAACCTTTCTTACCTTTCCACAGTAATAAAACAACCAACCAAAAACTGCACCACAGGGTTTGAGGCTGGGAAACCATTATCAACATAGATACTGCATCAGCTAACTTCTGGAAAAGACTATATGTAATTTTCCTTCCAGCTCAAATTTTTATTAAAAAAAGCAAGACAGGGTTTGTCCACCGCTCTCCTTTATCAACAACATAGAGGTAGTAATGGTCTTCGCTCAGGGAACTGTATCAGGTACAGTTCAAAATAAAGTTAGTGCCAGAAAAGACAGCGCTTCTCCTTTAGACATTAATAACAAAAAGGATTCCAAAGCAGATGAGAGATCTGGTTTCTATTCAAACTTTAAATAAAGTTTCGGGTTGATCAAAAAAAAAAATAAAAAATTGAGCTACAGAACAGTACACAAAAAAATCCCCATGCATTTTTATTTCCTCTCCTCCTTACCTACATCTGATAAAGCCAGATTCTGAAGTAATTTCCTTCAGAGGTGACTACCTTTGCAGGAGGAGATAGTCACCATCCATAAGCGATCAGGTGGAACAGGTCCCACTGATTTCATATAGAGAGAGAAATTTGAGGCTTTTTCATGTCACGTGGCATTCAGCGCTGAATATGGATAATTAGACAATCTACTTTGCACAACAGATCAGACAGTACAAATGCAAGCAGTGAATTCTGTAGGAATTGTTTTCTACATATGTCATTCCCAAATATAAATACAGGCTTCCCTGTAATAATATGTCCATATCCATAGTACCTCCACTACATGACCATGAACACACCTTCCCTTCTGTCATCAGTATACGTCGAATAATGTAGGCCTACAAGGGTACTCACAATTTTATTTTTGCTTCTCTCTCTTGGTTTCAAAAAACCTAAAACAAGCTTACTTCTTTATTGTCTTCTGATTTTATATTTGCTTAAAGCTTGCTTCTCATTTCACAGTTGCTGGCTGATTCTTTGGCCTTTCCATTTTACATTACTGCCTTATTCTCTGAATCTTCTCTTTTTTCTTTCTTTTTTTTTTTGATAGTTCATAACCGATTTCCTTTATCAACTCCAACACCTAATAAAAACTCGGTTTACATCTTACAGGGGTTCTATACATGATGTTTTGCCTTTAGCAATTATAAATTTTGATTCTTCATTATTTTATCCCAGTCAGTTTACAGATGACTTCCTGAAGTTATTACAGAAATACAAGAATCAAAGCATACACAATCATTTTTAATTACTGAAAATTAGTTAGCATTTTAACAAGATTAAAAGAACAAGTTGCAAATGTTAGAACAAGTTAAGGGACCTGGAAATCAAACAGAAACCTGTCTGGAATCTGATACTACAACTAGTGTTTCAGTGAGTGTATGGAACAAACAGTCTCTATTGACCAAATGAACAAACAGAAATAACGGAGACTTACATTGTATAGCTCGAAGACGAGGGATTATCGTGGGACTACTTGACGGACTAGAGCTGTTACTGTTTAAACTCCTCCTCTTATCCAGATTGGGGGATGCTTGCACTGTTATTTTGTGCTGGAAATCTGGAAGAGATTAAAAAAAATAATCAAATCAGTTTTAATGCTCTAAATAAAAAAAAATTCTTCAGAAGATTATACTGCTGTGCTTCTTAAAACAATTAAAGCTGTATCGTGAACTAGACTTCATGGTGTAAGAGATGTTCATATTAAAACACTGACAAGCTAACTTTTAATGTAACAATTCAGATATTGAGTGCAATCAAATTGAGGCAGGATTTCACACCTTCACAGACATTATATGATAGTTCTGCAGTAACATCAAGAAAAACAGGCAGGTCCAAGTGGACCCAAACTAAGACACAGCCATATCACAAGTTGTTATTCAATCTTGTTGGTTGGCACAGCAGGAAATAAAAATCTCAGTATTCCACCTCAAATCAATCATGGCAATCAGATTTGTCTTATTTTTTTAACACGTAATTCACATACAGCATTAAAAGCAGTATTAACAAAGAAGTCACATCTATCAGTGTGTCAGAAAAACAAGACACCAAGCTACAGAATTACAAATACTGATAGCAATGTACTAAAAAAAATGAACAACAAAAAATATTGGCAAGTAGGAATAAAAACTATGAAATAAAATTTGACCATATGCCCCTCTCTAATTCCCCTCATCCCTGCAACTAGATTGTATGGTATCCTTACAATAAAATTGTCCCAAGGGCAAGTTCATCTGGATGATTCTTGACAACAATGAGCTACGTGGTATGCGGAGTAAAACTTTTTCAAGTTAAATACGAGCAGAACTCAAAACAAAGAACCAAATATTTAGTTTAAGCTTGTGATCCAGCATAAACCCAACTAACATGCTTGTGTCCGAGAGGCTGTAGTGGGTGTTCTGGTTTTGTTTGGTGAGGGGGGCCTAAGGTGGCAGCTTCTGTAGGAAACTGCTAGAAGTTGCTCCCCTTTGTTCAGTGGACTCGACCGGGCCTAGGGCGGACCCACTGCTGGCCAAGGCTGAGCCGATTGGGAGCAGAATGTCCTGTGATAGCGCCTCTGCGATAACGTATTTAAGAAGGGGAAAAACAGAAAAAAAGGGAAGAGAAGATGTGAAGCAGCTGAGCGGGGGCAGAGAGGGGGAGGCGCGAGCCTTGTGGGCCTTGCAGGCCTCACCCTCTGGCCTCCCGCCGGGCAGCCAACTGGGCCCAACTCGGGCCTGGCCTGGCTGTAAGAAGTGGAGAGGAGATGAGAAGTGAATAAGATGTAAAAAGGATCCTGAGAGGCGTCTGCCAGCCTGTTGTGAGGAACGGCTGCAGACGCCAAGGTCAGTGAAGAAGGAGGGGGAGGAGCAATGCGGCTCCTGGCCAAGATTCCCCTGCAGCCTGTGGTGACGACCATGGTGGAGCAGGCTGTCCCCCTGCAGCCCATGGAGGTCCACGGAGGGGCAGAGATCCACCTGCAGCCCATGGAGGAGCCCACGCCGGAGCAGGTGGAGGCCTGAAGGAGGCTGTGGCCCGTGGAGGGCCTGCTGGGGCAGCTGTTCTAGAGGGACTGCACCCCGTGGAAGAGATGACCCACGCCGGAGCAGTTTC